>CM065118.1:43127500-43727500 GCA_033026305.1 Cirrhinus molitorella
AAATTACGAGAATGCTTCAAGAATAAAGTCGAAATTACAAGAATAAAGTCAAAATGTTTTGAGAATAAAGTTGAAATGTTTCGAGATAAAGTAAAAATTACGAGAATAAAGTCGAAATGTTTCAAAAATAAAGTTTCAATTACGAGAATGCTTCGAGAATAAAGTCGAAATTACAAGAATAAAGTCAAAATTTCAGGAGTAAAGTCAAAATTTTGAGAATAAAGTCGGAATATTTTGAAAATAATGTCGAAATTGCAAAATAAAGGCAAAATTTCGAGAATAAAGTCAAAATGTTTTTGAGAATGAAGTCAGAATGTTTCCAGAATAAAGCCCAAATGTTTTGAGAACAAAATCAAAATGTTTCGAGAATAAAGTTGAAATTACAAAGAATAAAGTCAAAATGTGTTGAGAATAAAGTCGAAATTACAAGAATAAAGTCGAAATATTTTGAGAATAAAGTCGAAATGGTTCGAGAATAAATTAGAAATTACAAGACAAAAGTCTAAATGTTTCTAGAAAAAAAGTCGAAATGTTTTGAAAATAAAGTTGAAATTACAAAGAATAAAGTCAAAATGTTTTGAAAATAAAGTTGAAATTACGAGAATAAAGTCAAAATGGTTCGAGAATAAATTAGAAATTACAAGAAAAAAGTCTAAAAGTTTCTAGAAAAAAAGTCGAAATGTTTTGAAAATAAAGTTGAAATTACAAGAATAAAGTCAAAATTATCCGAGAATGAAGTTGGAATGTTTTGAGGATAAAGCCAAAATTACGAAAATAAAGTTGAAATGTTTCGAGAGTAAAGTCAAAATTACGAGAATAAAGTTGGAATGTTTCGATAATTAAGTTAAAATGACAAAAATAAAGTAATTTGTAGTGCGCCAGCCACCCAATAATAGCAATAAGCTTTGTGCTTTTGGTACTTTTAATATAAAACAAAGTCTTAGCTTTCAAAATCTGTCAGGTTTATAGCAAAATACAAACAATGTTTCTTGCAATAATGTGTTTTTCACATGCTTTAAGGTGACGGGACAGATGGCTATATTCATGTGAATCAATCTTTTCAATTATAATGAGACATTCTTTTCATTAAATTATGTTGTTTTCTTTGTGAAAATTTCACCACCTACTTCGCCAAAACGTCTGTGGCATCCAATCTTTTATTGCTTACTTGTATTTAATTAAAAACAACAAGTTCTAAAGGTTGAAGTGGACTCAAACTCGTTAATATAAGTTATATTGTTGTCTTTTTTATATAAGTGACTATTCACAAGCTGTTTTATTCAAGGTATAATACAGTAAATGATTAGAAATAATATTTTATGTCTTCCATTCATTATTTGTAGCACGCTAGCCACCCAGTAATCACAATAATTTTGTGCTTTGTTGCTTTTAATATAAGACAGCTGTTTTTAAATTCTGTCAGTTTTATCCCAAAATACAAATTATAAATGTGTTTTTCCTCTTTATTTCAAGTTTATAACACAATATAAATGTGAAGGAACATTAGAAGGAATCAAAAACAAAACAGTATAGCCTAATTTAATGAAACGAATGTTTCATTGTAATCGGAAAGATGACTGATTCACATGCCACTTAAACTAAGGCGAATACAGCGTTTAAAAAGTGAAAAAAACACATTATTGTAATAGACATATTTCACTGTAAAACTGACATATTTTGAAAGCTGAGACTTTGGAATATCTCCTGGTGCTCCCAATCCGGGCCATTTGCATGCACAATAGGCTAGAATACATTCTCAAAATATGTGACTCTGGACCACAAAACCAGTCATAAGTAGCAGGAGTATATTTGTAACAATAGCCAACAATACACTCTATGGGTCAAAATTATCGTTTTTTCTTTTATGTTATTAGGAAAATGATAAAAATTATTAGGATGTTAAGTAAAGATGTTCCATGAAGATATTTTTTAAACTTCCTACCATAAATACATATATCAAAATGCAATTTTTGATTAGTAATATGCATTTCTAAGAATATCATTTGGACAACTTTAAAGGCGATTTTCTCAATTTTTTTTTTTTTCTTTTTTCTTTTTTTTTTGCACCCTCAGAGTCCAGATTTTCAAATAGTTGTATCTCAGCCAAACATTGTCTTAACAAACCATGCATACATTATTTTGGTAACACTTTAGAATAGGGAACGCTTATTGACTATTAACGACTTTTCCCTCAATAAATTCCTAATTTTCTGCTTATTAATAGTTAGTAAGGTAATTGTTAAGTTTAGGTATTGGGTAGGATTAGGGATGTAGATTAAGGTCATGCAGAATAAGGCATTAATATGTGCTTAATTAGTACTAATAATAGATTAATAACTAATAAAATATTCTAGTAATATGCATGCTAATAAGCAACTAGTTAAGAAACCGTAAAATAAAGTGTTACCATTCTTTTTTTTTTCTTTTTTTAACGTGGCACTAAATCAAAAAAAATGTCAATACATTCTCAGGAGGAAAATATGTACAAAAGCTGTCGTGTAATTTGGATTACTTAGTCATAATACTTGTCTTTTTTTTTTTTTTTTTTTATACATGATGCATATTATTACATTTGAAAACTACATTTAACTTTTAAGGATTGTTTTTTAATATTGCAACACATATCTAAACAACATCCTGACAAACAAATTTGTAACTATTATTTGAATTATCATTCAGTGATTTAACCATGTACCTTTGGAAGGCTTGTATCTTTCAAACACATTAAAATACACAAATTCACATGTAAATTAATGCAGGGATTCCCTAACTTTTTTGATTCTTTATTTTTCTTTGATGCAATGTATTTGATTGAAGTACCCCCTGAGATTTGATAATTAAAAATTAAGCCAATAATTTAACATCACATTTGCATGTTTTGATGTTGATTAATGGTCACATAACATGCAGGTAAACAAATAAAATATTTTTATATTTTTTAAATCTAATGAATATAATAAAAAATAAATAAATGCACATTTTAATAATGTGTGTTTTGTTTTATTTGAATTGTTTTTACACAAATGTATTTAATTTCATTTAAAAAATTACATATTTAATTTATTTTTAGCCTTTCATTATGCATACTAAGCAGATCCTTCACCCCAGTTTGGTAAATCCTGACATAATGTAATGTTTAATGCACATCATTGTTGATTACATAGAATGGAATATCTTTTCTTTCTCTTTTTAAATAATTTGATACAAGATATCCTATTCAAATCAATGTAATAAACGAGTTCAGCCAAAAGTAATCAAAAAGTGGACATATTATATTATAACATGTATGTTTATATAAAACTGTAATAAAATATGTTACCAACCACAATTGTCATCATATAATTGTACTCTACCCAAGAGTAATCTTCCTAACACTGTCAGTTAGGATTGCAGACATAGTTGCATTTACTTAAAGTAATAATGTTATCACTGCTTATTTCCAAAGCAGTATTTATTTTAACTATATTGAGCCTATAGCAGTGGTACTAGTCAGAACAAATGTGGGCTGATAAATATTCTTGGAGAACTGGAGAATGAGTAAAATTGAGAAGCAGAGATTTTCCAGAAAATAGAGAGGCTTTGAAAAATGGGCTGAAACATGTTGTGGTGGTAGAGAAAGAGAAAGAGAAAAAGAGGGAGAAGGAGATGAGGTTAGGGAGGGGAGGGTAAGGGCACAGAGAGATGAGTGTAGGGGACGACAGGAAAAAGACGGAGGCTGCCCATGTCCTCGCCTCTCCTTCCATACAGACGAGCATATGTGGGCTGACAAGCTGACATTGCCAGCGGAGTGTGTGGCATCAAGCAGGCATTAGTGTGTCTGTGCATGTGTGTGTGTGCTGACATCCAGAAAACAGACAGCTGATGGCACAGATTAGCTTCAACCTTACTGGTAACTGTCAACCAGCACCATCCCAGCGCCACTTACACACACATTTCACCACTATGACCCTGACACACACACACCCACACACACACTCATACACATACAAACCCACTCCTGCAACACCTCTCATATAATGTACGAATAAGACTATATGACAATATCTTTGTGAATGTGGCTGTACTATGGTACAGTAATGGGATCAGATGGTAATACCACTGCTGTTGGCTGCTGTTCTGACAATACAATAAATAGTTGATTAACACTATTTGTTTTTCTACACAGATAAATACAATTAATACAACTTTTTTTAAACTGCTCACTTCACAAATAAGTAAGTACAAACAAAAAATAGCGAGTAGCCTTTTGTCGTTCACATCCAGAATAAAAAATGTCCTTAATTTTTTACTAATAATTTACTCACCCCCATGTAATCTAATATTCATGTCTTTCTTTCTTTGGTTGAAAAGAAATTAAGGTTTTTGAGGAAAACATTCTTGAATTTTTCTTCATCCTTAGTGCAGAACCACTTAACCTGTGATGTTGGAGGGTTTCCTCCAATGAACTGCTTGCTTAGGTTCTTCTAAAACATTAACTGTGTTCTTCTTTAAACATTCTTTGGTAGAATGACTTGTGTGCTTGAGGTTGTTGTCTTGCTGCATGACCCACGTTCCCTTGAGACTCTGAACAGGTGTCCTCGTGTTTTCCTTTAGAATTTGCTGGTATAATTCAGAATTCATTGTTCCATCAATGATGGCAGGCTGTCGAAGATGCAGCAAAACAGGCACAAGCCATGGTACTAACACCACCATGTTTCACAGATGGGATAGAATTCTTAAGATGGAATACAGTGTGTTCTTTTCTCTAAAAAAAACGGCTTCTCATTTAAACCAGTAAGTTAATTTTTGGTTTCATCCATCCATTAAACCTTTCTCCAAAAATCCTCTGGCTTGTCCACATGATCTTTAGCAAGCAATTTTATTTTTGGAGAACAGTGGCTTTCTTCTTGCAACTATGCCATGTGCACCACTGGTTGCTCAGTGTTCTCCTGATGGTGGACTCATGAACATTAACATTAGCCAATGTGAGAAAGATCTTTAGTTGCTTAGAAGTTACCCTTGGAACTTTTGCAACCTCACAGACTATTACATGTTCTGCTTTGGAGTGATCTTTGTTGATCGACCACTTCTCAGGAAGGTAACAGTGTTCTTGAATTTCCTCCATTTGTACACAATCTGTCTGACTGTGGATTTGTGAAGTCCAAACTCTTTAGAGATAGATTTGTAACCTTTTCTAGCCTGATGAGCAACATCAACTCTTTTTCCAAGGTCCTCAGTAATCTCTGTTGTTTGTGACATGATTTGCTTCCACAAACATGACAGACTTTGATAAATCCCTGCTCTTTGAATAAAATAGGTCACTTACTGACATTCGTTAGTCATTGCACTGACTGGAAACACATCTGCACAGATAGACTCTAATTTCACCTTTAAATTAACTGCTAATCCAAGAGATTCACATACTTTTGCAACGCACAGATATGTAACACTGGATAATTTTTCTCAAGGTAAATGACAAAGAAAATATTTTTCTCTCACTTGTTTGACTGGGTTCTCTTTGTCTACTTTCAGGACCTAAAAGGAAATTTTGATGATGTTTTGGATCATATTTATGCAGAAATATAGAAAATTGTAAAGTGTTCACAAACTTTCAAGCGGCACTGTATAATGGACTAAATAAAGGTCCAAATTGCAGTTTCAGCGCAGCTTCAAATGGCTCTACATGATCCCAGCCGAAAAATAAGGGTCTTATCTAGGGAAACGATCGGTCACTTTCTAAAAAAAACTAAAAATCTGTATACTTTCTAACCACAAATGCTCTTCTTACACTCGCTCTGTGATGCATGTCGGTGACTTCACGCATTACGTAATCACATTGGAAAGGTCACACGTGGTTAGTTCTTGATTTGTGTACTCTGGTTTAAAAAGGTGCAGGATGAAAAACTCAATGTCATTTTCTTCTCCAACTTCAAAATCGTCTGACATTGCTGTTTTATCGTTGTTCACGTTTGCTTGGTAATCACTGGGTCGGTACTTTTGCCTACGTCGCTCATGACCTTTCTAACGTGATTGTGTAATGCGTGAGGTAAAGCTAGTGCAAGACGTGAATTGTAGTTAAAAAGTATATGGGTCATTCTATAATTAGGGGAGCATTTTGCATTTGACAATGTGAAGAAAAAAGGTTTTATTTCATTATCCCCAAAACCCAAAAATGACCCTACATAGCTGCTTTGAAACTATTTATATTGTAAGTGCTATATAAATAAAGGTGATCTGTAGGAATATGTTCATAAAATACCTATGTTTGCTACTGTCCACCACATTACCTTTACTGGGTAACATAGTTGACAGTAATTTAGTTGACATTTTTAGGGTTTTGGGCCTATAACTCTACATGGAAGCCTAGAACTATTGAGCGTATGGTATATTTAGAAATATATTTCCATAAAACATGTTTTAGTTCAATTGTCTTGTTAAAATTTGCAGCAGTAATACCTGGGTAACACTGTTCACAGTGAATTAATCTACTCTTGCTAGTTTAACCAGTATTAGGGGAAAGAGAGAGAACATAACTTCTAGTGTTTCATCTATGTGTTTTAGAGAAAATATCATCATACTCTGCAAATTATGTGAGAATGGGACAAACCATTTCTTTTTGAGGGTGGTTTTTCTAGTGGGTAACTTAGTTGACAATGGTTTTTCGGACACAAATAAAACAAGTTATATCAAAATAAACACTTATTACTTTTGAAGCACACACCCAAATGTCTTGATAACCTAATCTAACTAAAGACAAAACTATGAAAGTAATTTATATTTGAGGTCATTTTCATGCTTAAATGCAGAGTAGAATGAGCAACTTTATAAAATACAACTGAATACCAGGGTTTTATGTGATATGAACATCATTATTTAACAAAAGATATTGGGAAAAAATACAATTGTACTATAAATGTACTATAAAATTTAGCATCTGGGCTTTAAATTGATGAAAATATATTAAAAATATACTTCACAGACATGATATGTACCCACAATTATAGAATGACCCATATACATTTTTATTTTGTTTTAGAAAATGACTGATCGTTTTGCTACATTGGATGACATGGGGGTGTGTAAATTATCAGGAAATTTTATTCTGGAAGTGAACTAATCCTTTAAAACCTGATGTTTGCTCATCAAACATCAGGTCTAGTTTAAGCTGTTACTCCCTGACAAGTGCATGACTTTGAACATATAATTAATCTCTAAGCCTAATTGTTAAAAATTGTTATTTTAAAATGATTATTTTTTTAAATAACTGTTCCCACTGTAACCTTTATTTAAACTTTAGACCAAATTGAAAAAAAAAAAAAAAAAAAAAACACAGTTTTTATATTTTGTCTAATTTTTTATATAGTTTTAATGGGTCACATAGTATGACAAAATGACAATATGGAGCTCACACTTTAAAGCAGTAAAGTTTTGATCATGTTGATTAGCCTTAAAATGCATGTATTACAGTTTTTCTCAATCGATTTGACACATTGCTCTAAACTCAGGTAGCTGTTTTCAAAACACTTAACACAGTGAGCTGAACACTTTGTTCTTGTCCTAAACTGACTGTACATTTTTATTTCATACAAATTACAAATCATGCAAATAATTTTCTCAAAACAATGTGCACAAAACTGTCAAATGTTTTCATAATAGTTAACACAACCAACCAATACTTTAAAATATCTGAGAAAAAGTTTTACATAAATCAAACATTTATGCACCATTTGTCCAAACACAACAAATATATCACAATTGCTTACGAATAACAATAAAAGGAAAAGTATACAAAAAGCAAGACTGAACATGCAAAATAATAATAATAAAATATAAATTAAAATACATGTGTGTATACACAGTGATGGCCAAAATTATTAGAACACTATTTATTTTCATCAGCTATACATATATATAGATAGATTTTAAGTTTCCGCATGAGTGACAGCAGGTGCTGGATAACAATTTTATTTTGGTTAGATATATAATACAGTGTGTGTATATATATATATAAACAAAACTCCCTGTTGAAGAATTGCAATAAACATTTTCATTAGCATATTTGTGCATCTACAGCTGAATGTGTTTTATAATTAATAGAGAACACACCTATAGATTTGATGTTAATATTTACTTTTAATAAATGCATTACTAGAAAAAAAATAAGTGCTGAATGCATTTTGCAGCAAAGTTGAACTGTTCAGTTAAGATGATTTTGTGTTTGGATGACTGTGCTAATTGTTTTGAGAACAAGTACATTGCATTGTAGAAAACTGTCAAATCGATTGAGGAAAAACTGTAAATATGATACAGTAGGCTTTATAGCAGAGGTGTGCAATTCTGATCCTGAAGGGCCAATATCTTGTAGAGCTTCACCTAAAACTTAGAAGATTATAGTTACCCTGAAGACCTTGATTAGCTGGTTCAGACGTGTTTAATTGGTGTTGTCGCTAAAATTTGAAGGACAGTGGCCCTTCAAGAGCAGAATCGTACATTCTTGCTTTATAATTGCTTTTATAATTGGTTTACTTACCTACTGCAACGCTGCTGGTGGCCAGAGTACCATGGATAACTTCTCCTAGAATGAATGTCTGTGGGTGTCCTGCTATAGAAAGTTACGCAGTATTTGTAATTGAATATTTCTGTGTTAATGTTCAGTCGTTTGTTTTTATGTGTGTGTTCACCAGCTGACATTTTCTACTCTGACAGCGGCTGTAGGAGGTATTTTGTGGAGAAAGGAAGACGGGGTGTCATCGATTGAGCTACAGACCGAGCCCTATTATCCCGGTCCGCGGTTCACAGCCGCAGTCAAGCAAGACGCTCGGCGTGTCATCCGCGTTCGCTTTAATTGGCAAAGCGTGCCAGTGCGGCTACACTCTCCTCTGATTCAACCCGTGTCCTTTCTTCCACCCTCAAGCGCTCTGTCTGCGCACATTTGGGTTGGCGTTTTTGAAATAAGTTTATTTTTTGGCAGGGTACGCGGACGGTTGGGTAATCTGACCTTGCTTGTCCAGATAAGCAGCAGCACAGGAGGTGTCAGGCAGCTGTGGTTGTGTGCGGAGAGGCTGTATGAGGACTGTGTTCGGGGAGCTCATTAAACAGGAAAAGAAGGCAAATCTGTCAAGTAACTCTTTTGTAAAAAAGCACTAAATTTACAAAATGGAAAAGGAGAAGATGCTTCTTAGAGCTATGTGCTCTTGTGTGTGTGTGTGTGTGTGTGTGTGTGTGTGTGTGTGTGTGTGTGTGTGTGTGTGTGTAAGCGCGCTCTGAATGTGTGATGAGTCATGTTGTTTTGTAGTGAACACCCAAAGCCCCACAGCCAAAACGAGCCTTTGCACACACATCACTGCACTGCTACAGAGAAAATATGAAAGAGAGAAAGACGTGGGCAAAAGGGAATAGAGAAATGCTAGAAAGGTCTTGTGAATAGCTAATAAATCACACAGAAGATACGTCTGATGAATGATTGACACTTAAGGGAGCGGAGCGATACGGTCCTTATTTTGTCACATTCAAATTAATTCTTAAAATAAATCTCGAGCTGTGTCTGTTTGTGAGGAAGAGTTTGTTTTCTAAACATAACATTGTGGAGAAAAATACGAAATCACAAAACGCGGCTGTAGAATTTTGCTGTGGGCTTTTTTATGCAGCCCCTTATGACCTCATGACCATCCTGATGTGATTTTGTTTTTAAACACTGCATCAATAAAAGCTGTTTTTAGTGTAGAGAACAGGACTTAATTAGCTCAAGCAGATCACTCCGTGCTGAAATTTATAGGCTAAATATATTAAATTAATGATGATGGATTTTGGCATAACAGTCGACGCAACAAACACACACAAAGTCATTTTTAAAAATGTGTATTATAACACATTCCACCCTGTTAAACCTATTCCATGCTGAATATATATATTATAGGATATATATATATATTCCTAAGGTTCTGTCCTAAGGTCAATGGATGATCTTAAACTTTTAATGAATATGAATATGTCACATTTTAAATTGATTAATTTTATTGAAACTGAATTAGCAACAACAGCTTTATGTAAACAAAAACATTTAAGATTGTGTGTGTTGGAATAGCAATTCAATGTGTGTGGGGTGCTTTATAAACTGCTTGGTGCTTGGTAGGGGATATTTTGTAGCTATAACAATTTGACAAATGCCTTTCACAAAATTTGGAAGTGTCATTATCTATCTTAAAATATGCTTTTGAATTTCACTAAACTCAAAAAAAAAAAAAAAAAAAAAAAAACAGTTTATATAGCTGATCCATATGTTTGAAAAGAATATATTAAGTGCAATAATGGTTATGGAGAACAGACACAGGAGAGGGACTACGACCAGAACTGTCGGTTAATGAGTCAGACAGTACAACACTGCCATCTGCTGACCACCATATATAACTATTATTTCCTTTATTGTATTTTTGAGCAGTTAACCTTATCAGAAGAATATCTTATCTGTACAATTTATAAATAACCTACTTAAATAAGTATCACATTAAATTGTGCTAGATATATTTATAAAGCCTCGCTCTAAATAAATGATTTACTTTAGTTTACTCACATTTGAAATTTAACTGAAATAATTATATATAGATAAATAAGTATATTTGATCAAATCAATAAATATCAAATACCATTATTATTGTTATCACTGCAATGCAAAACCTGAAATGGTTTATTTATTTATTTATTTATTTATTTATTTTCAGGACCAGCAGCAAAATAATAAAATACAATGATGTTCAATATATTCATTTTAATTATAATAATTACTATAAACAATTATTCCATTAGTTAAATATGTATTTAATATACTATGGTGTGTAGCTCATGTAAAAGTAATTTTCAGAGCTGAGCTTTTGTAAATTTAGAGCTGACATTTGCTTTGGTAGATAATGTTTAATATCTCAGGAAATAAAATAGGGTGAAGTTAGGTAAAACATTAAACATTTTGTTAAACATAACTTTGTTAAATATATGTTAACTTATGGTCCAACTGTAGTATTTTCATTTTAATTCATCAAAATAGAATTCATATTCAATAAAGGAAGAAAAGAATTCTGAATCTTAATTAGAAAATATAAAAATGAAATATTTATTGATTTATTGATTTACTTTCTTACTTACTTACTTACATACACACATATTACCAAACAAATATATGAAGAGTTCAGATGCAAAACCAGCTAAAAGCCATCTCTGTCAAAAATGAGATAATGATACTAAATGAATGCTCTCGAAACATATTATACATCCATCAAATACTTTTACTTCAAACTCGCTAAAATCCCACCCTCAGCCTAATCAGAAGCACCAGTACTTATATAGAAACCCATACATTGGAGCCTGATTAAAAAAAAAAAAAAAACAATTAAAGAAATGGATTTAGAGGCTTTTGCATCTGAACTCTTCATATATAACAACATATTTGACAAACCCAAAACATATAGACAAGTCTATAAATAAAATTCACAGGTTTATTCAATTCATGTATAAAAAAAAAAAAAAGAAAAAGAAAAGAAAAATGAAAACAAATGACAGAACATGTTATTTTGACATTAAATTTGATTGAAAATCTAACAGAATATTCAGAATATTGATGAGCTCTACAACATTTAAAAAATGTGACTATAACACATACAACTAATAGGCTAATAAAAAAACGGAATAGGAGGAACATTTAATATTGTAAAATGTAATAGTGTAAAACATTTGTCTGTCTGTTTTCTCTAAACACTGTAAATAAACCTTAATTGTGACCATATTTTAAAGCATAATACTCTCTTTTGCTCCTTTCATTCTTTTTTCACTCCAGATTCACTCTAAAAGTCAAATATATGTCAATAACAAAATAATCAGTGATTTTATGTAATAATTGCGATTATAATGGAGGTTCAAGGTAGCCCAATTTACTTATTCAACACAGCCTTATAAGTTAGAAATGAGAATCTGAATGTCAAAGGTCTTTACTAACTTTCAAGATAATGGAGTAGTGCCGCAATTGGAAATGTAGTCACAAAAACCAGGGTCATATTGCACCAGCCAAAACATTTATTTATTTATTTTCATTGAAAGAAATAATGTTAATTAAAAAGGGTCATCGGATGCAAAATTAGCAAGCAAGTAAAAATTTATTTATATAGCACTTTTAAAGCTACAACGCACAAAGTGCTTTACACAATATAAAAACACAAGCATTAAAATACATCATGAAGAGCTACATCAAATCAAAAGAGAGGGGGAAAAACCACTAAAAGCATGACTATACAAATACAATTTCAAATGGTAGAACATAAATGTGTGTTGCATGATATATATATTTTTTTTTTTTTTTTTTTTTTTTTAATTCCTATAAATAATAATCCCTTTCTCAAATCAAGCCATTCTCAGATTCTTGCAATCTTGTCTATAGCAAATACTCCTAAATAGCCTGTGCATAACATTTAATCATTTTTATAAAATGAGATTTTGGCCAAATGTATTTTACAACTGAGCGCCCATATAGCTATAACTAATTTTGTAACCTGTTAATGAAAACGTAATGTGATGCAGCTGTTTTAATGATGGACAAAATGCGCATTTGCACACATTTGCTGGTCAAAAAAAACTGCATTTGAGTTTAACACAAAGCAACTGAGTGATCCTTGTCACCTAAATATATATAAAAAAAATATATATTTGATTTATGATTGCTAATATAATTCATTTATTACCATTTAACCACATTATATGGCTGCATGGTTCATGTTTATGCTGTTAATATGGACTTATTCTCTAGCTAGCTAATTTCTAAATCTAGTATTATATACTCTCCGCTTGTCTTCACATGTATAAACGTAGTGAAACATAGATTTAAATAATGTTTTTATAACAAAAAAATAAATAAAAAAAACTGAATCAGATGACTGTGAAATCTTTATATTTTATCATGTAGAATGTAATATTCTGTAGGAGTGGAAAGCTCTGGCACAATTAAATTTTTTTACTGCAACTGTACTTTTCACATTTTTTTTTATTGCTAGCTTATGTGTTTTCAATTGTTTTTGTTGTATTTTTATTACAAATTTCATATATACAAAGTACCTAATGACATGAAGGGAAGCCCAGATAGAAAAACAGCAACTACTTCCATACCTACACCTACAGAGGGCGCCAGTACAAGCACTGTGAGAGAGAGAAAAAAAAAATGTGAGTAAACCCCTCACATTTCAGTGACCATTTTAGTATATCTTCTTAAGGGACAATAGTATAGAAATGAAACTTGGATATATTTTAGAATAGTCAATGTCTGCTTGACAGGATAATACAAAGTTGTATATCTTTTATTAGAGCAGTTAAAATTTGGTGTTTTAATTACAATTCTCTCAATACTGATCACTGGATGTTCAACATGGCACCTCATGGCAAATAGCTATCTGAGGATTTGAGAATTAGAATTGTTGCTCTTCACAAAGATAGCCAAGGCTATTAGAGGTTCAGTAACACCCTGAAATTGAGTTACACTACAGTGGCCAGGGTCATACAGAGGTTTTCCAAGATGGGCCCTATACAGAACAGGCCTTGCAAGGGTCGATTAACAAAGTTGAGTACTCATTCTGTGCTTCAGGTGCAGAACCTGGCTTCAAAAAAAGAGATGCATGAGTGCTGCCAGCATTGCTTTAAAGGTTGCAGAAGTAGAAGGTCAGCTTGTCAGTGCTCAGACCATACACCGCAACATGTCGGTTTGTATGGGCATCGTCCCAGAAGGAAGCCTCTTCTGAAGTTGGCTCACAAGAAAATCTGCAAACAGTTTGCTGAAGACAACCTGTCCAAGAGCATGATTTACTGTTACCATGTCCTGTAGTCTGATGAGACTAATATGAACTTGTTTGGCTCAGATGGTGTCCAGCATGTGTGGTGATGCCCTGGTGAGGAGTACCAAGAAAACTGTGTCTACAGTCAAGCATGGTGCTGGAAACATGGATTGCATTATGTACTGTACATTCTGAAGCAGAACATGATGCCTTCCCTCTAGAAACAAGACCGAACGTCAGTCCAACATGATAACAACCCCAAACACACCACCAAGATGACAACTGCCTTGCTGAGGAAACTGAAGGTGATGGGGTGGCCAAGTATGTCTCCAAATCTGAACCCTATAAAGTACCTGTGGGGTATCCTAAAGCGGAAGTTGGAGAAGCACTAACATCCAGCAGCTCTGTGATGTCATTATAGAGAAGTGGAAGAGGATCCCAGCAACAACCTGTGCAGCTCTGGCAAATTCCATGCCCAGGATGATTAAGGCAGAGCCAGATAACAATTGTGCTAACATGAAATACTGACACTTTGGACAAGTTCTCTTATGGCGTACTCACTTTTGTTGCCAGCTATTCTGACAATAATGGCTGTATGTTGAGTAATCTTTTTAGGGGACAGTAAATCTATACTTCTATACAAGCTGCACATTGACTACTCAAAAATTTATCATTTTATCAAAGTTTCATTTCTATAGTATTGTCCCTTGAAAAGATATACTAAAATGGTTGCTGAAATGTGAGAGGTGTACTCACTTTTGTGTGATACTGTATATGTAAACTGTAGGCATATGCAAACAATTTAATAACTAATCTCACAGAAAAGCAACTTTGGTCTTCTGTATGCGCATAGATGTTGGCTCCCATAAATTAAGACCGCCACTGACCTTTTGACAAATTTCTAAACATATTCAGCATTGCAAATTCACTGACATTTCTGGCCAGTTTATAAAGAGGAAAAAATGATTAATAAGAAAATCTGCCATGTCCAAGAAATGTGTGGAACCAATCTTTAGAAGAGAAAAAGAGTGTGGGAACCAGTCTTTGGAGACAGTTGAGTCAGCAATGGGCAGCAGAGATGTCTGTCTCTCTCTCTCACACACACACACACACACACACACACACGCACACAGTGCTGAAGTGAAGGGTGTTTTTGTGTGGATGAAGGAACAGACCGGCTCCTGCCAGCTGCTGCCCAGTGTGACAGAGACAGGTGCTGTACATTCATCCCTCAACAGACACACACACACATTGCACATATTTGCTCACTTAGTTGACAAACCACTCATTTCTAGAATATCAGCATCATATCGGTTTTCTTTTCATCGTCTTATTTCACAGAAGCAGTAACCAAATGTTGCTAACCAAACACTCTCAATTTTTAGTTGTTCTGCCTAATATGGGTTCTTGGACTTACATTGAAAAGACTTTAGCTATAGACACCTTTGTAGAAATGCCCTGTTCGGAGCATTTATTAGGTTTACATTTTACAGGAGTCTTCACCACACATAAGTGATTTTAAAGTGCTATTATATTGGTGCAGGATTTGCTTGAAATCAATTTTCACCAGAAATTGCTAGTAAAATTTTGCAAATAATTAGAAACAGCAAGTAACACAAAATTAAATGTAGGAACTTTAATTAGAAAGACTGCAATATTATTTTACTTCTAAAATGTTTGTCTTTATATATCAGTAATCTTTTTTTTTTTTTTTTTTTTTTTTTTTTTTTTTGATATACAACTTCAGAAACAAATTACTGTGTAGTTTCTTTACGTTTGGAAATTAACAATAAATGAGGAAAATCTTAAACCATGATTTGTGCCATTTTAATCATGGCAGTGACACATAAACTAATAGTCAAAGCCGGGGGAACAGATTTGTCACTACATCACTGCAGCTTTAAAAAAAAATGAAGTCAAAAACATACAGCATTGAAAAAAAATTATAACATCTAAATTAACTGGTTTTATTAAAAAATATTATTTAACATTACTGATCCAACTTCACTGATCAATTCATACCAACAAAATTACATATATAGTTTATATAATTTATATAATATAATTTATATTATATATATAATTTTTATTGGTTAAATAAAATAGCTTAGATTTTAACAGCTTTTTGAGATTCAGACAACTGAGGACTCATAGGTAACTATTACAGAAGGTTCAAACACTCACTGATGCTTCAGAAGGAAACACAATTGATAAGAGCCGGGAGGTGAAAACTTTTGAATTTTAAAATCAGGGTCAATTTTACTTATTTTGTTTTCTGGGAAATATGTAAGCATCTTTTGTAGATTATGAAGGGCAGTACTAAATGGAAAAAAAAAAAGATTTTTAGGCAAAAAAAGAAAAATGTACACATCTTCATTCTGTTCAAAAGTTTTCACCCCCGGCTCTTAATGCATCGTGTTTTCATCTAAAGCATCAGTGAGCGTTTGAACCTTCTGTAATAGGTGCATATCTTATGTGAATCATGTGAAATATCTTATTCAGGTCAGTACTAATTAAAAATAACATACATTTTGTATGATCCCTCTTATTTTTATAAAATAATCAACATTTTGCAGATTCTGCGAGGGGTATGTAAACTTTTTACTTCAACTGTACATGCATAACTGCTATACTAGGACACTAGCCATTCATTCATGAAGACAAACATTCTTTACTGCACGCTTACCCTTTAGCCATCATATTTCAATTGTCACAGAACGGGAAACACAAAGAGCAAAGAAAAACAATTTGGGGGCCAGAGGTCTAGAGCCTGAGTGTCCAATCAAAACAGGAACAAATCTACCCCCTCTTACAGCATCAAACACCCCTCTTAGCACCAGTGACAAGCAGACACCAAACTACAACCTACAATGTCTATTCAATTACACTTCTCCAGTTTTTGTTTTACCAGCAGTGTTGGGGGTAACAGATTACAAGTAATGTGAGTTCCATAATACGTGTACTTTTTCAAGTAACTTGTAAAGTAACACATTACTTTTAAATTTACTAGAAAATATTTTACTTAGTTACTTTTTCAAATAAGTAATATTAGTCACTTTTTATTTTACCATTTATTGATTGATTGTTCCCATGTTGAGAGAAATCGGGAGTAAGATGTTACTAGTTCTAGCATAAATGTGAACATGCATTAATACAAAATAAAAATTCAAACAAAGTAATAAGCAAAAATTACTCGAGATAAACTAACATTTGTTGTTCTTTTTTTATTGCTGAAGAGTGAGAACATAATAATCATATCAAAGGGATAGTTCACCTCAAAATGCAAGTTCTGTCATGAGTTTCTTTCTTCTGTAGAGCACCAAATACGATATTTTGAAGAATGTGGTAACCAAACAATTGACAGTAGCCGTTGACTGCCATAGTATGGGGGAAAAAAATACTGTGGAAGTCAATGGATATTGTCAGCTGTTTTGTTACCAACATTCCTCACAATATCTCCTTTTGTGTTCAACAGACAAAAGAAACTCATACAAGTTTGGAACAACTTATAAGTAAATAATGACAGAATTTTCATTTTTGTGTGAACTATACCACCAGAAATGCAACCATCCAGGAGTAATATTACTTTAACATTTATTAATATTGTGCAGTATTTTAAAGCAACACTGTGGGGCTTGAATTGTTAGGTGAAATTATTTAAATTAGTTCACTCTTAATTTAAATTTCCTGATAATTTACCCCTATGTCATCTAAGATGTTCATGTCTTTCTTTCTTCAGTCGAAACGAAATTGAAGTTTTTGAGGAAAATATTCCAGGATTTCTCTCCGTATAGTGGACATCAATGGCAATCAGTAGGTTGAAGGTCCAAATTGCAGTTTCAAAGCAGCTTCAAAGGGCTCTACATGATCCAAGCTGAGGAATAAGGGTCTTTTCTAGCTAAACGATCAGGCATTTTGTAAAAAAAAAAAAAAAAAACACACACAAATGCCCTCTTGCACTAGCTCTGTGATGAATGTCCAGGACTACACATCATGTAATCATGTTGAAATCGTCGGTATACTTTGGTTTAAAAAGGTAGGGTATAGCAAAAAACTCTTTTCTTACAACTTCAAAATCGTCCGACATCGTTGTTTTACCTTTTTTTTTCGTAAAGCCCATTTGACTTTTTTGCACGTTCACGTTGTGAACACTGGGTCGATACGTGCCAACATGAGTAATATGTGAAGCTGTGGACGCAGAACTAGTGCAAGATGGGTATTTGTGGCTAAAAAGTATATAAATGTTTATTTTTTTATAAAATGACATTGTTTCTCTAGATTTTTCGCCATTTTGAAGCTGCACTGAAATTGCAATTTGGACCTTCAACCACTGATCCACTATAAGGAGAAAAATCCTGGAATGTTTTCCTCAAAAACCTCTTCAACTGAAGAAGGAAAGACGTGAACATCCTGGATGACATGGGGGCAATTATCAGGAAATTTTAATTCTGGAGTGAACTAATCCTCCAGATTTGTCAAGAACAGTCTTGAACAAGTTTCCAAATCATTTGCGTGGCATATTAAGAGTTGATGTCAAGTCAAATCACCTTGCTTTATGCAGCGGAGACTGTTTCAATTCAGCTTCACAATAGAAAATAGTAAACATTTGAACTATTGAGCACAACTACAAAAATTACAAAACTATTAAACTCTACTTGCAGTGTTGAAGTAGTTTTTGATTATGGTTAAGGTAGTACTCTAAATTGTGTTTGGAAAAAAAAAAGTACATTACAGTTGATTCACTATGCCTGCACTCAGCCTCAACCATTTCATGGTCAAGTGTTATACCACACAACATTGGAGTTGTTACCTCTGACATGGTGTGCTGGAATGCTCTGAGCTCATATGGAGGATGAATTTGTGCATGTGTGTTTGAATGACCGAGGAGTCATATGAATCTTAGTGCGATGATGGTGTGAGTAGGAGCCTTGCAATCTTCTCCATCTGCAAGAGGAACATAACCTGTATGTGGACATGCATGTGGAATGCAGGCTGAAGATCTTTATGGTATCACATGACCAGCCGCTGTGTTTGATGTTAGCGCAAACATGTCCAGTGGTCATGGGTGTTTGAGTGGAGCAGTTTGCAGATGGGCAGACTGACACCTTGAACCAATGAAAGGTCAGGGCAGCACTGCATATCTAAAAAACTTCACCGGGAATGAGAAAATATATGCTTATGACTTCATCACCATTTCATGTACTTTACTCTGAAAAATAAGGACACTTCAGCAACCTTTCAAAAAGAGTTCTTGCAGTGCCTTGTGAAAGTAATCATACCCCTTCACTTTTTTCACGTTTTATTATGTTGCAGCTCCAAAAACATATATGCAGATGATTTAAAAACACACTTGCAATTTGCAACAAAACACCTAAAGAACTCTCAGATTGTGAGAAACAAGATTCTCTGATTTGATGAAGCTCAGTTCCAAGCATCAGTGTTTGAAGGAAAGCAGGCACTGCTCATTACCTGCACAGCAAGAGTGGCTTATAGAAAACTCTGTGAGTGTCCTTGAGTGCATGGCCCAGCTAGAGCCTGGGCTTGAACCCAATCAAACATTTCTGGAGAAACCTGAAAATGTCTGAACCTAAAAGGTGAAGAGGTGAGGCGAAGAATGGCAAATAACTGGCAAATGCAGATGTGCAAAGCTTGTCGCATCATACCAAAAAGACTTGAGGCTGTAAAGGTGCTTCAACTAAAATTAAACTAAAATTAAACGAAAGTCTAAAGTTTTTATTTAAAGTTATTTAAAGCAGTTTAATATAAGGCTGTAACATAACAAAACGTGAAAAAAAAAATTTTAAGTATGAATACTTTTGGCAATGGGCAATGTATGCAGGAATAATATACACTACCAGTCAAAAGTTTGGACACACCCTCTCATTTAATGTTTTTTAAAGAAGTCTCTATTATTTATTTGATGAAAATTACAGTAACATTGCAAAATGTTATTACAATGTAAAATAATGTTTTTTTATTATTATTATTTTAATATACTTTACAATATAATTTATTCTTGTGATGCAAAGCTGAATTTTCATCAGCTGTTACTCCAGTCTTAAGTGTCATGTGATCCTTCAGAAATCATTCTAATATGCTGATTTATTATTAGAATTATCAATGCTGGAAATAGTTGTGCTGCTAACTATTTTTTTGCAACCTGTGATTTTTTTTCAGGATTCTTTGATGAATAACAAGTTAAAAAGAACAGCATTTATTCAAAATATAAATCTTTTCTAACAATGTAAATCTATGCTATCACTTTTTATTAATTAATAATAATATTAATTAATTAATAATTAATAATACATTCTTGGTGAATAAAAGTATTAATTTCTTTCAAAAAAAGAAAGAATAAAAATGTACTGACCCCAAACTTTTGAACAGTAGTGTATATTTATATTAGTGTATATTTATTTGTTAGAAAACATTTCTATTTTAAATAAATGCAGTTTTTTTTTTTTTTTTTTTTTTTTTACTTTTTACTTTTTATTGATCAAAAAATAAATAAATCAGCATATTAGAATGATTTTTGAAGGATCATGTGACACTGAAGACTGGAGTGTTGATTCTGGAAATTCAACTTTAATTACAGATATAAATTAAATTTTAATGTATATTAATATAGAAAAATATTGATTTACATCATAATAATATTTCACAATATTACATTTTTTTCTGTATTTTTGATCAAGTGAAAACAGCCTTGATAAGCATAAGAAACTTCTTTAAAAAAACATTAAATGAGAGGGTGTGTCCAAACTTTCGACTGGTAGTGTTCTTAAACAGGAATATTATACAGAAAACAATATACTTAAGTGTAGAATGAGTGTAATGTCTTCGTACACTCACATATATTTCACCCAAAAATTAAAATGATGTCATCATTTACTCATCCTCCACCTTTTCCAATTCTGTGTTTCTTTCCAAAAGAAGATATTTTGAAGAGTTTGTAACCAAACTGTTGGTGGTAGCCGTTGATTTCTCTACTTTTTGTCCATATTATAGCTTTAGTTATGTCAATGTCAAAAAATACTTGATTAGTTTACATTCATCCTACATTATTGCATCTAGTAGATTGCTTTTAGAAAATGACATTAATTAAAAGCAAAAAAATCTAGTTATAATAATAATATAATAATTAGTTGTGTAGATCTCAAATACTATGTTTAAATAAATCTGTGTTTTCCCATATTTTCAGTGTACCATATTTGATATATTTTCTTTATATATAAGGCAAGATGTTACTTAATGTGGTCAATGTAATATCTTTCTTAATACGCCATAAAAGCTAAATAAGCTATAATATAAAATTTGAATTTTCACCTAAGATAAAACAAAAAATCTTGTAATAATCAATGTTTAATATAGTGCACAAATTCTTTTTAATATGCGTCAATAATAAAATAAAATAAAATGTTTATCATTTGGGCACTAATTTTCATTTTGTTTACTATTTAGAATTAATATTTTGTATCCTTCTTTATTGGTCTATTTGTCTTTCTGTTTGTTTCATTTTTCTTGTTCTCTTCATTGGAGATATAAACTTCTCTCTGAATGGGTCATGGATTTTCTAACCTAGAAGTTGTGGGGTGTGTCCATGCCATGGGAGAGTGTTGTGGGGGCTGGGATCTCAGCCTCTTCAGGCGGCCCTGCACACATGTGCTGTCACTCAACCACCCCACACAGACAACCCAGACTGAGAGACGAGGAACAAGAGCTTCTAGTAGCCTGGAGACGCCTGTGTCCCTGTCTCATTGCAAACTTTGCTTGGACACTGTTGTCCAAGTCTCTAGAGTTTTATCATTTGGCAGCTGTTTATTGTGAACAGTAAGGATCAAAAGTCCGATGATGATGCCAGTGGCGGTCCTGGGTGCACTGCTGGCCGTTGTGTGTCAGGTGAGTTGAACTTCACATATTAATTGAATTCTGCGGATTTTAACTCCAGATTCGAAGACGTTAACTGTAAGTTGCACAGTAAAATATTTAAATGTTAATATAACGTTAAACGATAAGCCCTGTGAGGTTACTATTCCAGAACTTTTTTAGGCATAGTTTCTAAGACAAACTTAATAAATGAAACAAGGGTATTTGAAGCATGTTTTAAAAGAAAATATTATTTCAGTTTTTCTATTTTTTAGAACGCCATGTTTAGTTCAATTTTAAATCGTACAGTTTACAAATTTTTAGTGTAAGTGTAGGCATATATAATATTTAAATATAAAAAGTATTAAATAATGCATAATTATTCACTAAATAATACTTTATTTATAAGCAACTTGCCATAGATAACTCTGCTGATCCCAAATTTGTGTTTATCTGCATTTTTCAATGGCTTATATATTATATTTTTAATGTTTGGACTTGCAAGAGCTCACTGTGGTATCTTCTCATCTTAAACTCACTGACCACTTTTATGAACCTCAAATGATTTTTTCCCCAAAACTTTGCTGTAGATTGTCGACATTGTCTTCAAATTGCTTAACACAATCAACCTCAAACAAAAGTGAAGCTACTGCTATTAGATCTTCATGGTTTGCAATGGAAAGCAGTTGTGGACTTGCATTGTGCTTTATTTTTTAGCAACGCTACGTCATTTCATTAGCGTAAGTTTATCTTGTTTGCTAAAGATTCACTGTGTAAAAAGTGGTTACAGTTTTGACCTTGGGGCACATCTGCTAAAATCATCTTTAGTGGTATAGTGTTTGGTAATTGATTGTTAACTTTGCCTTCAACTGGCTGAACTTACTAGCCGTCAAATGTATTAAATTGTTGGTGGAAATGAATGCTTTAAACACGTGTCATTTCTGATATATTGAACGATGACAGATAATGAAAAATAAGTCAAGAAATTCAGCTTGTTTTACGTTTAAGGCCCCCTTTGGTCTGTCACTAGTGTAATCATGAAGACAACTAATGAGAATGCAAACAAAGTCACAGTGCCGTAAATATTCGCCACAATCACTGATCAGAACTGTTTAGATTTGCAATGGGACACAGATTCTAAAATGAGAGATTTGTCCTGTACTTGCACTCTTTGGGCAAGCTTTCATCACGCTATACATAAACAGGAGAAAGGTTGCTAGTGGCCACCATGCTACTTATGAGCAATTCAAGAACAATTGCTGAATGTAGTGTTTGAAGGTACTTTGGCCTTTTGATTTAATCTGACCCCTTTTTAAACCATTAGCAATTGAAATTAAAAAAAGACTTGAATAAATGAATGTGGATAACATGTCTCAGATAATTTAGTCTTTCTTTCATATTAAAATGTATTTTTAAATATCGCCACACTTTAAGACATTAAGACCTCTTCTGAAACTTCGCTAGGATATTACACTGAGAAGAAAAAATAATTCAGTGCCAAAATCTTTTAGATCTGATTAGTATTTCTTCTATTGGTGTAATTCTGTAATAAACAATTCTATTATTTATACATTAAATGTGTTTCCTTTCCTCAACTGATGTAACAATATAGAGGGAATGTACAATGCACTATCATGGGGCAAGAAAATATCAGCGCATGCAATGCCAGTGCATGCTAATGTTGGAGTTGAAAGTTTTCCTACAAATCATTATCTCAGCTTGCTGATAACTTGATAGCATTTCATTCTGTTTATGAGTGCTGATGATTCTTGGCTTTTTAATAGCTCTGAACTCATTGGTAATACCAGTAGTTAAAGATATAGTTCACCCAAAAATTTAAATTCTGTCATTACTCATCCTCATGTCGTTCCAAACCCGTAAGATGCTCGTTCATCTTCAGAACACAAATGTAGATATTTTTGATGAATTCTAAAAGCTTTCTGACCCTGCATAGACAGCCAGGGTCCCATCAAGGCACAGAAACGTAGTAAGGACATTGTACGATAATACTTTTTGTGTGGACAGAAAGCTAAAATAACGACTTGTAACTCAGATTTCATCAACAATATTTTAATTTGTGTTCCGGGTGAGCAGTTCAAGGCAGAATTTTCATTTTGGCGTAAACTGTTCCTTTAATGAATGCCACGTAAGACTTCATTTGCTAAAATTCTCTGGTGATCAGGCAGGGAGTGCTAGGAATTCCCAAAGCTCATGTCCCAGGAGAGGCTTATGTCTCAGTGAGAGTATAGTGGGGTGCATTGAGAGTCACACATGCCTCTGGTGGTGTGGTCTTGAAATGACGGTGAGCAGCTGTTCCCAGATGCAGTCTCAACCCCATTTGTCTTACATGGTAATCTTGGCTGCGGAAATAGGAGGCCAACACTCCCAGGCCATGCAATGAGCGAAAAATCTGTTAATAAAGCACCCAGTGTTGAGTTCATGCACCAGTCCAGCTGGTGATAGTCAGTCTATTTCGCAACTTTGGGTTTCTTTTAAGCTCGGACATTCTAGTACTAGACAATAGTGAATATCTATGTTTTACTGCTATGCCTCCTTTGCTTACATTAATCCTAGGTTAGGAAACCAAGAAGGGACAGTGTTAATTCAACACACAATAGTTACCGCTGGTTTAAATTAGCATGACGTAACAGCATGGCCTGCACTGTAAAAAAAAAAAAAGTTGTTTTGACATAAAAAAGTAAGTGTTTGTGCTGCTTTAAAATTATAAGTTTACTCAACTCAAATATCTATGTTTTGTATGTAGTGCAACTTAACATTTCATGTTGACTAAACTTAAAATTTGAAGGCACTTACTTTTTTGTAAGAAAGAAAGAAAGAAAGAAAGAATACTTCAAATCTTAAAAGTATATTTTTAAAAAAGATAATATAATATTAATGACAGTGTTGGGGAAAGTTAAATGTAATGCATTACAATATTGAGTTACTCCCTAAAAAAGTAACTAATTAGGTTACTTTTTGTGTAACTTTTTGTGGAAAGTAATGTGTTATATTACTTTTGTATTACTTTTGTGTTACTTTTTAAATCTAGACAGGGCTTGCTTATTTGCTTTTCATATAAAAAGTAACATTTTTAGCAAATGTTAAAGCCCTTTTACACCAAAAAGTGAAATGAAAAAGCCTAAGGCTGGAGGAAAAATTAAATTTACGTCTGCACAGTAGAACTGTAAGAAAAGGAAGTTCAACACTCTTCAGCAATGAGAAAAATGAAGCACAAATGTAAAGTAAGTTTTGCTTATTAATATGGTTGAACTGAATCAACAAAGGTCAGCAGCAAAGACATTGGTTAATAAAGTGGGATTAAATACATAAAGGAAACAAAAAGTAACTGGTGATATTGTCTTGTAAATGAAAAAGTAATGCGTTACTTTACTAGTTACTTGAAAAAAGTAATATTATTATGTAACTTGCGTTACTTGTAATGCGCTACCCCCAACACTGTTAATGAAATAAAAGGCCATTTAATTGTTGTCTAACTTATCCCCTTAAAGGAATAGTTTACCCAAAAATTAAAATTCTGTCATTAATTACTCACCCTCCTTTTGAGGGTTCATATTCAGAATGCAAATGAAGATATTTTTGATTAAATCCGAGAGCTCTCTGAGCTTCTATAGACTGCAAGGGTCCTACCACCTTCAAGGTCCACAAAGGTACCAAGAACATCAACAAAATAGTCCATACTATTTATGAAGCTATGAGAATACTTTTTGTTGCAAAAAAACTAAAATAACAACTTTATTCAACAATTCTACTCCTTTGCAGCACCCTAGCGCCATTTTAAAGAGTAACACGATGCATGTGCATGCTTTTCTCTGAACTTAATTGTTATTTACATTTTTTTTTTTTTTTTTTTGCAATACAAAGTATTCTCGTAGATTCATAAAATTACGGCTGGACCATTAATGTCACATGGACTGTTTTTGTCAGTGTTCTTGGTACCTATGTGGACCTTAAACGTGGTAGGACCCTTGCTGTCTATGGAAGCTCAGAGAGCTCTCAGATTTCATCAAAAATATCTTAATTTGTGTTCCAAAGACAAACAATGGTCTTACGGGTTTGGAACAACAACAGGGTGAGTAATTAATGGCATTTTTGGGTGTACACTTTTAAGTAATGCAATTTTTTAAAACGTTAAATTAAAAGTTTTACTTTAAAGTAAGTAACTTATTTTGATGTGTTGACTCACATACTAAAACGCATGCCGAGTAATTGATATTCATTTCAAACTGTAGTGTGTTATCTGAAATTACTTTTAAATTAAATATATATCAAGTGTATTAAATTGCAACATCATTAAATTACAAATGTGTAATTCCACATGAATTAAATACAAGACATACAGTTTCCATAGAAATTTCATTAAAGTATATTTTAGTTTAGAAAGAAAAAAAAAGGTGACCTTGGGCACAAGACACTTACTGGACTTAGTGGGGAATGACATGACAGAACATGGCCACCTGTGTGACCCCTCTAACCTCTCATCCAGCCCGGCATTCTGTCATGCCATACTGTCTCTGAGACACACAGAGAATCACACATGTACAATGTCACATGCCCACATCAGTTAGCCAAGATAAACAAAACACTAATTCTGGGATATAATTATACCCCTCATCCAAGAATAATGAGTTAATATATAGACGCTGGCTTTTATCCACAAAGCTAATTTTAGTCTCCAAGTAACAAATTATTATTAGAATATATTATTAGAAAATGTATAATGCATTCTAATCCACTGTTTAGACTTAACATAACTCAAAAAAGCACTAAAACTAGTTCAAAACTCTTTTGGACACACATCCAGAGGCCTAATGTGTTCCACACTCACTCAGCTTGTTCTCCTCCTCAGAAATGTAGCATATCTCATTCTGTTAGTCACGCCTGCACCATCAGTGCCATGGTTCGGACCAGCTGACCCTGCCATATGTGTGTGGAGCTTTAGGAATGTCTTACTCTGGTAAAAGTAGAGCTAAACTGGGTTAAATGTGACACAGAGAGCAACAACTGTGGAGTACTAAAAGGCCCAAAATAATGACACTTTCTGGGACATACAAAAAGCTTTCATGAAGTAAGTGTAGGCTATGTTTTGGTAGATAACTGAATGAGAGGTTGGGGGTTGCCACAAAGTCTACGGTTGGCACCTGCCGTCCCTGGGGGTATTAGTATAAGGTTCAGACAGTAGGGTATTTTCAGCCCTGGGACAGATTAGTGCTTCCCTTGAGCAAATGTTTTCATATACAGCTCACATTGCTCAGGAGACATAATGGAGATCTCACTTGAGTCTCATTCAAGTATTTCTCTCAGAGTTTTATGAGAAACAAAAACAACAAGGTTAAAAATTTGAGTTTGAGTTCATATTAAATTAGTATTTGGGCAAATCTGAACAGTTTTTTCTAAACATTGTTGAAATTTTAAAGAGAGAGATGTGAATTATTTTCTAAGGAGAAACCAGTGTGCATTTACTCTCCATTTAATTTATTTCATTGCTTTTCTATGTAGGAGAAACATATGTTTAATCTCTCCAGGTGAACAGTCTAGGAAGTTCAGATGAGAATGTACAGACTAAAAAGCACTCATGCATGTCCTAAATTAGGTGTGGAAGTACATTTGCAGACCCACATAAAAGCTGCATGAGTAAATGATAAGAGAAGTAACCAAATGTGCAGCTCTGTTAAAGACATCAAGAGACCTCCTGTAAATGCCACCCACAACAGTGACTTCCCACCAACACAGACTGAATGGGGACTGAATCCCAGCAACACAGTTAACTGAAACTCTTATCATGAGTATCCAGATTTCTGCTTGTTCATATTGTGTCAATATAAAAGAAATTATGACAATTAAATATACACAATATGAATAATGAATAAAATAAATAAAAATCAAATTTGACCCTGGACTACAAAACCGGTCTTATGTAGCACAGGTATATTTGTAGCAATAGACAAAAATGCATTGTGTGGGTCAAAATTATTGATTTTCTTTTATGTCAAAAATCATTGGGAAGATCATGTTCCATGAAGATATTTTACACATTTCCTTCCATAAATATATCTAAAATTAATTTTTCATATGTTATATTCATTGATAAGAACTTCATTTGGACAACTTTAAAGGCGGTTTTCTAAATATTTAGATTGTTTTGCACCTTCAAATTCCAGATTTTTAAATAGCTGTATCTCAGCCAAATATTGTCCTAAGGGCTGACAGTATTTTTTTTAAGTGACGCTACTGAAATAATGACTTCTATGAAGCTATTGATGCAGATAGCCTCAGAATAGCAAAATAGTGGTTACCATATTGAATAATACAGTTCTATCACTAATTTGAACCAAATTAAATTCACCTTAACTTGTCTTTCCATGTAAACATTTACATGTTTATTTGTCTCTGTGCGTTTAGAGACTGTTCACAAAGTCAAAAAAAACTGTTGTTTGGAAACTGAGTTCTGAAATACAAGAGTAAATACTTTAGACTGAGTGAAATGTAGTAGTACACTAGCAGAATGGAGAATTCAGGCTGCTCTAAGATTAGTGTGCTCTAAGAGGGTCTGTGCATGCCTGTGATGTCCAGCATTCTGGCTGGGCTGCTCAGAGAGACATGCCTTCAGGAAACTGTTCCAGCGCTGCGCCCATGAGGAAATCAAATAACTATGACAGTCATTGTGCTATATAAGATTTTTATGTGGTGATGAATTATTATTGCATTCTTAAATCTTCTTTTGTTCCTCAAATTTGTCACACAGTGTCCAAAATTAACACCAGAAAATTGCCTTTGGTGAGTTTGTTATTAGTTATTAGTAACATTTGTTTAGATCATAGCAACATAATACACCTGAATATAAAAATTTTAAATAACGGTTTTCTATTTAAATATATTTTAAAATGTAATTTATTTCTGTGATCAAAGCTAGATTTTCAGTGATCCTTTAAAAATCATTCTAATATGCTGATTTGCTGTTCAAGTAATTATAGAAATCAATACTTTTATTTAGTGAGGATGCTTTAAATTAATCAACATGACGATAAAGACATTTATAATGTTACAAAAGATTCCTATTTCAGATAAATGCTGTTCTTCTGAACTTTATATTCATCAAAGAGAGCTGAAAAAAAGTCTACTCAGCTGTTTTCAACATAATAATAATATTAATAATGATACATGTTTTTAGCAGCAAATGATTTTAGAAGGATCATGTGACTCGAGTAATAATGCTAAAAATTCTAAATTGAAATCACAGGAATAAATTACATTTTAAAATATACAAATAGTTTACGTTTTTTAAATAGTACAAATATTTCAGAATGTACTGTTTTTGCTGTACTTTTGATCAAATAAATGCAGGCTTAGTGAGCAGTAGAGACTTCTTTGAAAAAAAAAACTTACTGTTTAAAAACTTTTGACTGGTAGTGTATTGTTATATGTAATTTCATTATTACTTCTAATGTTGTTGAAATATGGTTGAACATGCATTTATGGCAAACTAAAATATACTTTAGATATAATTTAGATAATTTGGATAATTAGATCATTTGGAATGTAATTATATTTGTCATTACACATTTGAATAATGCACTGTAGTTCACATCATTCCATGAACATCAAAATAAGTTTACTTTTTTCAACTAAATTTTAAAACATGATTTATATTGTACTTTGAAGTAAAACTTTTAGTTTGACATTTTAACAAACTGTTCTTCTTACAAAGTGCGTTAAACTGTGTTAAAGTGTGTAAAACTTGGTCATTATGTGAAAGTACACTTTAAAAAAATATACTTTTATGATTTTGAAGTACATTACAAGTGATCATTCAAAAAAATTAAGCACACTTCTTTTTCACAATGGTGTCCTTCATATAATAAAACATAGCAAAATATAGTTTTATAGATGTAGTATTAATAGAAGTATTTATGGGTGGTAAATTTCAATTTACTCACCAGTGACAGGTGTGGCAAACAGTTAATTTTAGACCCTGATGGTGCAGCAGTTTATTACTCAAAGCCATTTACACAATATTACTTCTCCCTGCATTTATCTTTGGCAAACTACTACATTTACACAGCTCTTGTAGTTTCATAAATCAGGCTTGGTCCATAGTGAGAATTTTTTCACTGTTTGACATACATTGTGTCAATGTATGTGAGAATTCTGTCACCATGTGTGGAATTTTGTCACTAAAGCACGTTTAGCAGCTGACCTCTGACCTCAGTCAGGTGCAGGCAAAAGAGAGTGTGTTTCAGAGTGACAGGCCTTCGATGATGAAAACTGAGCCTGTTTTTCTGCTAAACAGCTGCATGAGTGTGTGTGTGTGTGTGTGTGTGTGTGTGTGTGTGTGTGTGTGTGTGTGTGTGTGTGTGTGTGTGTGTTGTGTGTGTGTGAGGGGAGTGTTGTATGAGTCCTTTATTTTGGCTGAACATATTCATGCAGTCATTAGACTTCAATATATACATGTTTGTATGTTTTTCAATGAAAAAAGAGATAGAAAAAAAGAGGATTGGATTCCACATTAGAGATGCCATGAAGGACATCAACTACTAAAACTAAAGTCAGAACTGTAGCCGTACAATAAAATGACAAACTAGTATTAACATATGCAATGCAATCAAGGATTTTAAAGCAATCCAAATTAATGTGTTTGTCTAATACAGGATATTCATGCAATAGACCCCCTAGAGGTTTGTAATAGAAGTGCAGGTCTATGAGATTGTAAAACTGCAAACCTTTGTGACACTATATCATACTTTTTCTTAAAAGTATGCAATTAATTTACTTTGAAAGAGCTTCAGAGAACTTTTGGACACTTGATTGCTTGTTATTTTTTAAAATGTATAATACGTAAATATTTTTTATTAAATGCAGTAAGTTGAGCTTAAGAGTGTTTTCACACAATATGGAGTCAATTACCATGTTTCTAAAATGCAAACATTTTCTTTTCGTACAAGCTTACCCAAATCCAAAATCATGGGTCTTTTTAGTCTTCTTTGCAAATGCTTAAACACAGCATGTCAGAAATGAAGACCTAATGTTCCAAACCTTAAATACAGTATAAAGCCTCTATTTCTGCAACAACAACAGCTCAAAATGATTGAAAATATTTCTATATAAAATATTGTAACAACTGATAAGCAAATTTAAATAACAGATCAGTGAAATATTTAGAAATAGCTGATTCCAGTCTCAGTAAGAGGAATAGTCAGGTGTTGAAGTTATTTCCATTGCATCAACATAGAGTAAAAAAGACATCTTTGAATTGGTTTTGTGGATGCAGAACAACACAAAGAATCAGAGAGAGAAAAAAATGCTTGGGAGAGGGAGAGAAATAGTTGTTGGAGGTAGAGGAGTAGTTGGATTAGAAAAAGGGAGAAGAAGAAGAAGTAGGGGAGAGGAGTAAGAATGTGTGTTGGACTGCATTTTTATGTTTGTTTTTTCCCCTTATGTGAAATGAAAGCTTATTTCTGCCACAGAAAATAAAGGGTAAAGGGTAATTGTGAATTTTTTATCTCACAATTCTGAATTGCAAGATGTAAATTCACAATTCCAAGAATAGAAGTCCAAATTGTGAGATAAAAAGGTCACAGTTACCCATTACCCATATTCTGTGTCAAAATAGTAACCAAAGACCATGTATGTTGGAAGTTTTGTTGATCACTGCCATCAGCTTCCACGGGGGCACCATCCATTTCCAAACCCTAACCACTGGAAAGCAGTTTCAATCAAGGTTCCAAATAAATTTCTGCACAGGTTACCCTATCTTTTTCTATTGTACATTCTGTAAAGTAATGACTCAAGAAAGAACACATTCAACACTTCAAAATGCAAAATGGGTTTCAGTTGAAGGCAAACTCAAGGCTAAACTAAAAAAAAAAAAAAAAATGGATTTTATGTTATCTATTATATCTATTATAAGCAGCTAGAAGTGAAACATGACAAGTAATGCAGTTTTTGTAAAGCCATCAACTGTTAGTATTTTGACAATCACTGTGCTATGATTGACTATGTTTCTGTTGAACAGAAACAAGTTTTGACCGAATGACTCAGTTTTGAACAAGATTTGCTGTGTTTTTATAGAGTTAGTATATGTAGAAAAAGGTATTTAGCATTTTGAAATGTAGAGTTTGAATTTATTTAACAAAATGTGGTTTTGGACAGAAAATTAACTATTTGGCTAATTGTGTGATGTAGGTGTGTTGCTGTAGCAAAAGTACTTTAAGTATTGGTAAATGCTTGTTAGCAATTGAAAAAAACTGTAAAATATGGTTAAAGTATACTACAGAATGTACTGACAAGCATTTATCTTAAAACTAACATATATTGTAATATTTCCATTGAGACTTGTATGTCATGGTTTTAATACATATTTCTAATGACATTAAAATATTTTAACTTTAAATGTAATATCAATTAATACACTATAGTTAAAAGTACAGTCCTTTACATGCCAACACATCAAAACAAGTGTAGGCCTACTTCTTAAGTGTGAGTGTAAAATGAAAGTGTACTCTTTTCAAGTACACGTAGAATTGAAGTCAAAAGTTTGCATACACCTTGCAGACTCTGCCAAATGTTAATTATTTTACCAAAATTAAGAGGGATCATACAAATGCATTTTATTTTTATTTAGTACTGATCTTAATAAGATATTTCGCATAAAAGACATTTACATATAGTCCACCAGAGAAAAATAATAGTTGAATTTATAAAAAATTAGCCTGTTCAGAAGTTTACATACACTTGATCCTGATACTGTTGTTACCTGAATGATCCACAACTGTATTTTTTTTTTTTTTTTTTAGTGATAGTTGAGTCCCTTGTTTGTCCTGAACCGTTAAACTGCCTGCTGTACTTCAGAATTTTTTTTCAGGTCAGGTGTATGATTTTGAGATATATCTTTTCACACTGAGGACAACTGAGGGACTCATGTGCAACTATTACAGAAGGTTCTAACACTCACTGATGCTCCAGAAGTAAAAACAATGCATTAAGAGCCAGGGTTGTCAGTCCTCAATAAAGAAAGATTGCTTTTTATGACATCATCAAGCAGGGGCATTATTTTTGCCATTTAGTGACATTAGTGGTTCAGAAATTAATTTGTTAATCTGTCATTTTTTGTTTACAGGGATGTAAAAAGACTGCTGTGGAGTGTGTGCGTGTCACCTAAGACAACCCAGATTCTAATCAGTGCTTTATGTGTTTTGTTGTAGGTCAGCAGCAGCAGTCGGGTAACACAGAGCGATCTGAACCCAGCTGTGTTGTACCCATGGAGACACAGGAGTGCAGGTCCACAGGTCAGGGTCAAGAGAGACTGGATCATTCCACCAATCCGAGTTTCAGAAAACAGCAAGCAGGTCCCTGAAGATCTGGTCCAGGTAAACAAACACCCCACTATTAGTTGCTCAATTTAGATCTGAAAAAGAATAAATAAAAATAAAAATAAAAACATTGTTACAATATACTATATTATTAATATAGTAGATTATACTAATTGAAGTTATTTAAACTGAAGAGGTGATGTCATTTTATGAATGTAACTATTCAATTATATAATATGTTCTTTGATGACAGTCATAGTATTCTAATTTAGAACATTTACATACATTTTTTTTTTTTAAATATGCAATACAGCAAAATAAAATATTAGCTAGCCCATGTGTATTAGCTAGCCCACACACAAAACATGAAACATATCCTCACACTCTCTGAAAAAAAGATGTTTACCATACGCCTGTAAAGCGTTCCATGTGTTCTCTCGTAGATTAAATCAGACAAGATTTTCACCGGGGAGGTGATATATATGCTGGAAGGACCCGGGGTTGACCAGGACCCCAAAGGCCTCTTTGAAATTGATGAAAAAACAGGATGGATCAAGAGCAAAATGCCACTAGACAGGGAAAAACACAAGAGTTTTAAGGTTTGGTGAAATTGTGTTTTTTATAATCAAGTTATGTACAGAAGGAAACAAAAATCTGAGGCCACTAGTGACAATAGGAGGATGGGCATTTCTGACCATTTTTCATTTCGATTAATCCACAGGTTTGAGAAACGAGTACTCGATTAATCGGGGGTGGGGCTTAAGCAAGGGGCGGGGCGTGTGTGCGTCATAACGACAATTAAAAGATTTTAATAATTAAAGCCCTGTTAAAAACGTTGTTGATAAAACTGTGACAGGATCCAGAAAATAATTAAATTAACACTGTTGGGTTATTAAAAATCACCATCAATATTGGTTAATACAGTAAACATTTAAGAAGTGTGAGGTGAGCTGAAGCGCTTTTTATACATGCCGCATTCTATATAAAATTAATCACATAGCCTAGATACACATAAAATGTTACATTTACAAATTGTAGTTATCTACACAAAATGCATGTGAGCTTAAACTACGTGCCAACCAGAAAGTAGTGGAGGCGCTTTTCCCGTTACGGGGCGCTTTAAAAACAAAGGCAACTGAAGAAAAAAAAAAAAAAAAAAAGTTATTTTACAGTATTATCCCCATCAATATGTGTCCAGGGGCACTGTCTTTGCTATGGACCCTCCATCAAGATTACGTTCAGCGGGGGTAGGCTTGCTGCGATAGCCGGTGTAGATGTTGATACCGGAGTCCGCAACACGGGTTTAGTCACTTGTTCGCCGCGGCACCTAGGCTATACCTCCACCGTCGTTTTGATAAAAATAATTTCGTTCAGTTAGAGAACAGACAATAGACCTGAACGCGGCTGTTTATTGCAGTGTGCCGACAGTCGCATCACAGATCAGATTTAATTTATCATATGAAGAGAGTGAGTCCAGCTGACTTGACAAGAAGAGAGAGATGAGAAGAACAAGACGATGGCGAAGGAGTTTCAAAACGAAATGCAAAAGCTCCTGTTTAAAAAAAAAAAAATCTGGATTTCGAAAAGCCTGTTGACCATTTATCTAAGACAGTGGAATTTTCATGTTTATTTGATTTCACACTGTTTGCTGATTTGTATTTAATTAAAACTGTGTATTTTTATTTTGTATTAGCCTACATCAAGTGCCGTACCTACAAGCTTTCTTATTCGTTTCGCTTTGCTAAACATTCTACGTTTCCATCAATCATGGTGCAAAAAATATTGCAGTGCTATAGTGAAACTTCAATTTCGCTTTCACGCTCGGACGGCGTTTAGTGTCTCAGCCAGCGACAGTGGCTAAAACTTGACAAAGCAATGGCAAAAATAAATAACAATGAATGTGTAGGAGGGTACCCGAAATATTTGAATTATTTATGAATAAACGTAGGGCTATTCTTAATCAGTGTCCTGAAGACCCTAACTCGAAATCTCCTCTTTGACGCGAGAAATGAATCTTTACAGTTTAGCTACATAATGAAAGTGTTTTTGTTTTTGATTTGTTTTATTTCGTTAAGCAATAATTTAAAGCTTTCCATATACGTATTTATCATGACTATAAGGCATGTATTGTTTCCACTGGAAATAAATGCAAGTGACTGCGCTGGTGCCTCCACTACCTATGGAATGAGCTTCCACTCTCCGCACAAACTATTGGATATGCGCCTAGGTTTAACGTTTAAACCAACATTGTTTTATACTTTAACGGTTTTATATCTATAGATTTCATTTTAGTAAAGTCGTGATGATTTGAGAAGATTTGAGAAAATGATCAAACAAACAATCTTCTGCTGGTCGCTGTTCGTTCGTAAAAAACATTTATAGGCCTGTTTTAATAGCTGAATCATCTGCTTTTTTGTGTTTGTGCGCAAGATGGTAAGGCATCGAACTCGTTGTGAAGTTAAGTGTGGCGCTGCACATCTTACACTTAACTGTTTTCTTCAGGTTTTCCAAAGTGTTGCCAGATATCAACTTCTGGCAGCCATAACCAATCAAATATCAGACAACCGCCCAAAAATCAGCATAACCAATCAGAAAGAATGAAAAGCAAAATTTTTTTAGAACCAATGGATCATCACTTTCATGCTGGATCGTCGCTGATGCGTTCGAGTAATCGATTAATCGAATACTCGTGCACATCCCTAAATTAGGAAGCTTCTACTGCATTTTTATCATTGTGACTAAGAAATAGTGCAGAAAAATATTCATCATTTGATATTTAAATACTTAACCTATCATAACATTTCTTTCTGTTGCATTTTTGACAATTATTTTTTCGAAGTTTATGGTCTCAGACTTTTTAACCCAACTGTAGAGCTCACAGATAAGAGACTCTAACATGAAGCTTGATGAATTATCAAAATGATTCTAAATAACTTGTATGTGTAATATCCTCAGCTCAAAGCTTTTGCACTCTCCCCAAGTGGAGAGAGACTGGAAAGTCCCACCACCATTGAAATCTACGTTTTAGATCAGAATGACCACAGGCCTGAATTTACCCAGAAGGAGTTTATTGGCACTATTCCTGAATTCTCTGTTCCAGGTAAGATGTGCATGTACAACAGCTTTTCAAAAATGATATATAAAAAAATAATTATAAATAAAAAATGAATAAATAAATTTTCTATAAAAGAAGAAAACACTATCACATCAGAAAAATTAATAGTTCATCCAAAAAAGAAAATTACACTTTCAGTCAAAAGGTTTTGAACAGTAAGATTTTTAATGTTCAGTATTTTCTGCTCACCAATCCTGCATTTATTTGATCCAAAGTACAGCAAAAACAGTAAAATTGTGAAATATTTTTGCTATTTGAAATAACTCTTTTCTATTTGAATATATTTAGTAATTTATTTCTGTTTTTTTTAATTTTTAGTCACATGATCCTTAAGAAATCATTCTAATATTCCGAATTTTTCATGTTTTTTAATGAACAGAATGTTTAGAAGAACAGCATTTATCTGAAATAGAAGTCTTTTGTAACATTATAAATGTCTTTATCATCACTTTTGATCAATTTAAAGCATCCTTGCTAAATGAATGTTTTATTTTAATATTTTCTTTTAATATTTTAATTATTTTGAAAAAAATGTATTCAACTGTCAAATTTAACTTTGATCACAGGAATAAATTACACTTTAAAATATATTCAAATAGAAAAAAAATTATATTTAACTGTTTTTGCTATACTTCGAATTAAATAAATGCAGGCTTGGTGAACAAAGCAGACTTCTTTTAAAAATATATAAAAAATCTTACTGTTCAAAAACTTTTGGCTGGAAGTGTATGTTGTCACCTTAATTTCCATCAAACCCTGTATGATTTTTTCATACAGTTTAGTAGCAAAATGTCTAGGCTGTTCTATTCCACGTTCTACATTGCATGTTCAAAATACATAAATGAATCTATGAAATTTATGCACAATATCTTCTTCTTATTATTATTTGGTGTTTAGTTCTCAGGACATACTTGCATATCATAAATGTATCATGCCCTCACCAGGAGGACAGGACTATTTATGTAAATAACAACTTCAATTTGGATCTATTCCTCACACAAAGCTATTGATCATATTGATTTAGCTTAGTCATACAGATCACTTTTTAGTATCTTATTGTGCTACCTTTGCACTTTTTGGAATTTGGCAATCAGGGTCACCACTTTCATTCTATGGCAATTCTGTTAAATATCTTCTTTCGTATTCTACAGAAATGTGAGGAAGAGTAAAGAACAGAATTCCGATTTTTTGAGTGAACTGTTTCTTTAGGTCAGGCAGTCAAACTACACATGCATAAACATAAGTTGTGTGGTTCTCTGTCATTAGGAACTTCAGTGATGCAGGTTACGGCGATAGATTCTGATGATCCAATGACAGAAAACGCAGCTCTGAGCTACTCCATCATTGGTCAAGAGAGTTTCCCTCCTCACAGCATCAACAAGACCATGTTCGGCATTAACAACAAAACTGGAGTCATCTACACTCGAGATGTGGGACTAGACAGAGATGTGCGTTATTTCCCTCTAAAATGTCTCATAAATAAACAGCATAGACAAAAATACTGATTTCCAAATCTGAACAAAGAAAGCAGTGACATGCCCAGATGTGTTGTCAGGTGGTGCAGTCCTTCAGGCTGACTCTGCAGGTGGCTGACATGTCTGGAATGGGCCTAACCTCCACCGGTCGTGCCATCATTCACATCTCTGACATTAACAACCATGCTCCGAAATTCCATCCTACCATGGTATGTAACAACATAAAACCAACTGAAAACATGCATAGTCTGTGATGTTCACTTTATCATTGTTTTCTGAATTCTTGATCCAATTCTGTGACTGCAGTACAACATGTATGCAATGGAGAACAAGTACATCACAGAGTTGGGCAGGGTCAACGCGACAGATAAGGACCAGAAAGGTGGAGATAACTGGAGGATTAAGTACACCATTGCAAATCCTACAGGGCACTTTGCCATCCGCACAGATCCAGTTTCCAACCAAGGCATCATTTCTGTGGTTAAGGTGAGATTACTGCCACAAATGTGGCATTAATTAAGACTGCGGCAAACCAAGCTTGTGCATTTTTTTTAAACAGATTTAATATGAAACCTTAAGGTTAACATATTCATATTAAACCCAAAATACTTTGAATTAAAAAGGACTTAAAGGCCAAGTGTTCATCATTCATCCATTATTTTAGGCAAACAAAATAAATAAATTGTTTTACAAAAAAAAGGAAAAGCTACATTATTAAAAACATTTAACTACAAATTAAAAAAAAAAAAAAACAACTTTTAAATGCAGTCTAAATATGAGCCTAAATCAGCATTTAAGAGTTCAAATTTAAGAGGTTCCCTCCTCTTTCTCATCAACCCCTCAGGAAACTGTGGTTGTGTTTCTTATTATTTGTACACTACATTTCAGTTACAATGTCTCTACTCTCTTGCAGCCGCTAGACTATGAATCGCAGGCGGAATACCGGCTCATTGTCAAAGCAGAGAATGAAGTCAGGCTTAAAGCCCCATATGAACAAATACACAGTGCTACAGTCACCGTCAGAGTGATGAATGAAAACGAGGCCCCAGTCTTCTATAAAAACCCCATTAAAGTGACTGTGGCAGAGTCCATTGTTCCTGGTACTGTCCTGGTCTCAGACATTGCTCATGATCCAGATAATGCCAAGCTAAGGTGAGGTTCACTTTTCTGAAACATCCACATTTTGACACTGCACAGCATGATGAAGCCACATAGTAGATGTTCTTGAATCAACATCCTTGGTTCTTTGAACAACAAGCATATGCCAAACCTTCTCCAAAGGCTTGACAATTATTCTACCCCTGAAACCACAGAAAAAAAAAGATAAAATACAAATGTTAACTCAAAAGCTAATCCTAAAGCCTTACTAAAAGTTGAAGTCAAAAGTTTACATACACCTTGCAGAATCAGAAAAAATGACCTTGTTCAAAAGTTTACATACACTTAATTCTTAATACTGTGTTATTACCTGAATGATCCACAACTGTTTTTTTAGTGATAGTCTTCTGTAGCTTCTGAAGGGCAGAATGAAAAAAAAAAAAAAAGATATTTAGGAAAAATAAGAAAAATGTATACATCTTCATTCTGTTCAAAAGTTTACACTCCTGGAGCATCAGTGAGCGTTTGAACCTTCTGTAATTGTTGTATATGAGTCCCTCAGTTTAAAATTATACAGTCATTGTTGGAAAGGGTTAACATACTCAAAAATGCTGAAAAACCACAGAATTTGCAGGACCTGAACCTTTTGAACAGGGTCATTTTAATAAATTCAACTATTGTTGTCTCTTGTGGACTATATGTAAATGTTTTTTACATGAAATATCTTATTCAGGTCAGTACTAAATAAAAAATATAACATGCATTTTGTATGATTCCTCTTATTTCAGTAAAATAACATTTTGCAGATTCTGCAAAGTGTATGTAAACTTTTGACTTTAACTGTATATTAAGTAACTATGTTCAAAACTTGATGTGTACAGGCCTCCTTAGAAATTGTGTGCATTTTTTGTTCAGGTTTGAAATCATTCAGGATCCTGAGAACTGGCTTGCTATTAACCATGCAACTGGACAGATCACAGCTAGGAGATCCTTCAACATCCGGTCTCCACATGTCAGGAACAACATTTACTCTGCTATTGTGAAAGTCACAGATCAGGGTGAGCACCTCAAGACTTCAATGAAAGAGAAAACTGATATAACAGCAGAATAAAATAACAAAATAACCAATGTGACATTGTTTTAATAAAAATATGATAAGCATTCATATGATACCTCTCTTTCCAGATGCTGATGGCACCTCTGCAACAGCTACACTGGAGGTCAATCTGTGGGAGACCAATGATTACCCACCAATGCTGATACCCTTGAGTGGGACTGTATGTAGTGACAGGGACAGAGATAAACTGGGCCTGCTGCTTAGTGCTGTGGATGAAGACATGTCCCCTCAAGCTGACCCCTTCAGTTTTAACATCGCTGACCAAAATGTGGCTGCCAACTGGACCATCATAACTCTCAATGGTAAAAACATAAACATAAATTACATTTTTATATATTTGTACCCTGCTGAATACTTGTTAACTATGTTCTTTTAGGTGGAACTTGTAGATCAATATTGATCTTAAAGGCACAATATTATGCATTTTATTAGACGGGTGACAAACACACAGTAGCATTATAACAAAACTTTCAACACACTCAAATGCAAATAGTATGATAAAACAGCACTGCTTTTCCTACATACGCATGACTGGAAGAAGCAGAAGTGGTAGACTCCTTTTGAGCCATGTATCACTCTCATCCTTCATTAGCAATTGCTTTAGCGTCCTTGTTTTGCTTCCATGGCTTTCAGTGAGGATGTGAGGATGAAGAGGAGGATGTGAGAATGAAGACTCCCATGATTCCATACTCCATCACCGCATCATCAAACTTCTTTGTTTGTTTTGAATATGTGCCAGCTAGTGGCAAAACCCTACATATGATTGGAGTGGTGTAGACTACCTTAATCATTTTAGTACTATCTTTGTTAATATTCTAAATTCTTTGGCTCCTAGAAAAGCCAAGCAACATATCCCATAGGCTGAGCCCTGGCTCAATGATGATACTCGTGCTCTTCGACAGGCCTGCCAAAGGGCTGAAAGAAGGTGGAAAAAAGATAATCTGCAAGTTTCTTAAGAAATATTAAGGCACAGTTTGCAATATCAAAAAGCAGTGAAAACAGCAAAGTTTAAGTACTTTTCAGATTTGATTGAAAAGAACTTTCACAATTCAAGAGCTCTTTTCTCCTCTATCAATGCTGCTATTAACCCTTCAGTTGATCACTTTCCTACAGAGTCTATGCCCAATTTTTTTGTGGACAAGATAAGCGATATGAGGCTAGATATTTCCTGTCCTTGTCAAGATCCCTCTGTCCCTTCACTCTGTACCAGTTTCTTGAGTCATTTTGAGCTTGTAACTCTACATGCACTACAAGACATTGTAAGTCAGCTTAAGCCCTCTGGATCCTCCTATGATATTCTTGCTCCTCGCTTGGGCCTGCTGTTCCTAAGATTATGAACAGTTGCCTTGAAATGGCAATGGTTCCAGATGACATGAAGCACGCCATTGTACATGCACTTTTTAAAAATCTAATTTAGATTGCCGGTGCTGACTAATTTTAGGCCATTTTAAATTTTTGAGAAAGTAGCGTTTAATCAGCTCCAGAGCTTTCTCTCTAATAACAATATTTTCAAAGTGTTTTGGGTTTTAGGAAAACATTCCACAGAAACAGCACTGGTAAGAGTTCTGAATGATATTTTACTGACTCTGGATGCTGCCAGATCTGCTGTTTTAGTGCTGCTAGATCTGAGGGCGGCATTTGATACAATTGACCACTCTGTTTTGATCTCTCATTTGGAGCACTGTGTGGGCATTCAGGATAAGGCTCTCAAATGGTTTTAATCTTATTTTAACAATAGAAGGTTCTCTGTTAGTGTTGGTGAATTTACTTTAGATGTAGCTCCCCTTATGCGGTGTCCCTCAAGTTTCTATTCTCGCTCCAATTTTATTCTCTTTGTACATGCTTTTCCTGGGATCGATTTTTAGGAGAAATGGTGTATCCTTCCAATGTTACACAGATGATACCCAAATCTATCTGTCCCTGAAATCTAAAAACAGGGGTTTGGATGCTCTGACTGCTGGCATGTCCAGCTGATGGTAAGGCCTGGATGTCCCTAAATTTTCTTCACCTTAATGAAGGCAAAACTGAGATTATAATTTTCGAATCATCTGAAGGTGCTAGCTCACTTGGAAAAAATCTTGGCCATTTGTCTTCCTGTGTAAAACCAGTAGTGAAGAATTTGGGGGTTTATTTTGATAGTGCTCTTGGATTTGACAAACAGATTAGTACGGTAGTCAAAACCAGTTTCTTCCATCTGAGTCTTAGCTAAAGTGAAACCATTTCTTTCTTTTAACGACTTTGAAAGGGTCATTCATGCTTTTATTTTAACGAGATTACTGTAATTCCCTTTATATGGGGATTAATCAAGCATCTCTTAATCGAATTCAAATGGTACAAAATGCTGCTAGGCTCCTCACGGGTACTCGTAAATGAGAGCACATTACCCCAGTGTTAATATCATCACATTGGCTTCCATTTCACTTTAGAATTGATTTTAAAGTCCTGCTGCTGGTTTTTAAAGCTCTGAATGGATTATCTCCTGTATATCTATCCGATTTACTATCTGCTCATAATCCTGGAAGGTCTCTTAGGTTTTTCAACCAGTGTCTATTAAACGTTCCCCGGGCCAAATTGAAATCAAAAGGCGATCGAGCCTTCGCTGTTGCTGCTCTGAAACTCTAGAGCAGCCTACCGGTTTCTATTAGAACTGCCTCTACACTGAATGAGTTTACTGTTAAACATAAAACCCATCTTTTTTCTCTGGCTTTTAACTGTAGTTATTTGTGTTGTATCAGGTCCTTTTTGTATTGTAATTTATGTTGTTGCATAGTGTTATTGCTAAATTGGTATTTGATTGATTGTACAGTATTTTGGTCAACAATTGTTGTTTTTACTGGTGCTATATAAATAAAGTTGAGTTGAGTTGAGTACATATTGTGCCTTTAAGTATGTCTTGGATAATTAAGCTAGTAAAAAAAAGTGCGCAAACTGATTTGGAGACTGGTTTGAGCTGGTTTTTTTTGTTGTTTTTTTGCTTGTCTAAATGGTGTTCTCTTGCAGCTAGTTAAACAAAAAAATCTTGCTTTGTTAAGTAACTTAAGAAGACTTGAAGGATTTTAATGTACATAAATCAAACAAACTAATCAAAGTCTTCAGAATTGCTAGAAATACAGGTGAGAAATTACTAGAAAAGCTTTAAATTACTAGAAACTCTGCTTTAGAGGGTGGAGCATCCAAACCCCTGGAGGGTGACCGTCCTGCAGAAGTTAAAGGGTTAGTTCACCCAAAAATTAAAATTAGCCCATGATTTACTCACCCTCAAGGCCTCTTAGATGTATATGACTTTCTTCTTTCAGACGAATCCAAATTGTCCTGACTTTTCCAGGTTTTATAATTGCAGTGGAGCAGGTTTTCAATAAAGCCAGTTCAAAAGAAGTACTATAAAGTGCATCTATCCAGCGGGTGAATAAAGGCCTCCTGTAACGAATCGTTGCGTTTTTAAAACATATCCATATCCAAATATTAAACATTATAAACAAATAACTGTCATGCGCACAAGCTGTTCCAGGCTTGATGACATAGGACTTATGCATAGCGCATATTAGCACCGGTGAGAGGTGATGAATGCGGAAGCGCAGAGGAGAGAACAGAAAATACCAGTCACGAATTAGAAGTACAAAACAAGGATTTGTAAAGAAAAATGTTGGAGGATTTCGATATAAGTACTTTGCTAAAGAAAGGAAACTTTGCTTCCTTTACTCCTGTAAACAAATATTGTTTTTTGCGAGACTAGCATATTCTCAGAGGCACAACACATACATCCTACCTACGTCATAAGCCAGGAACGACTTGCGCGCCCAACAGTCAGCGCAAGCTAGAGAAAATTTTGTTTTAAATATGGATATTTTTCTTACAAAAGCGCATCGATTCACTACAGGAAGCCTTTATTCACCCCCTGGAGCCATGTGAGGCACTTTTTATTATGGATAGATGCACTTTATTGGACTTATTTTGGACTGATAGTTGAGAATCATCAGTTTAAAATGAGGGTAGCCAGCATGGCTTCTTGAGGGCTATCATCCTACAGAGATCCAACTATAATCAAAAATACTGAAGGCCAATAAACAGATTTCACAGAGTGTACTTTGATTTCTAAAAACCCTTGTTCTTGTTTCTGTCTCTTTACATGTATGCTACCAGAGACCCATGCGGTTCTCCAGCCTCTGATAGACATAGAGAAAGGTGAATTCTCTATTCCTGTGGTCGTATCAGACTCTGGCTCCCCTTCCCTTTCCTCTAGTGCTCTGGTCAACGTGACTGTGTGTCCCTGTGACAGTTTCGGTGACTGCAAGATCTACACTGCAGCCATCTTTGGAACCAAAATGGGAATAAGCTTCATTGCCCTAATAATTATTATGGGATCTATTGCTCTTCTGTTGTGTAAGTAAACAGTATATTTATGTGCATATGCATAAGCTGTATTGTATTGGTAGTAGATGTACTTGAAATTTGTTACAATAAAGCTTGTTTTTGTATTTCAGTTCTGATTGTTCTTGCCGTGGCAGTGAAGGCCTGCACAAGGCAAAACATTAGAAAAGGAGGAGGTCTGCTGGTTGGAGCGTCTGATGACGACATCCGAGACAATGTCTTTCACTATGATGAGCAGGGAGGAGGAGAAGAGGATGAAGTAAGAGCAATGACATAACATTTCGTACATTTTACATATAGATAAAGTGTATTTTGACCTAGTAATTTTTTAGAAAGGGAAAATATAAAATATATTATGCAAAGACCATGCAATATAGTAAGATAGGAGAAGGTGTGGAGAGTACAGGGTGAACATACTACAAATTCTATACAGTATGTGTACTTTGTACCGTATGCACCAATTCTCTACACTCTTTGAAAAAAAGATACAAAAGCTGTCACTCGCTGACATATGGTGCAGTTCCACCTTGGGTGTCCTGAGAATGAATCCCACCTCGTGGACCATTCCCGAACCCACCCCTCTGTCTCTCTCCCACTTACTTCCTGTCATATTTCCACTGTCTTGGCGAAGAAAAACTGAAAAAATGCCCATGCGTTTCCCAAAAGCATCATAAACCTTGATAAAGTTCATCGGAGCTCATCATAAAGTTGATCGGAGCTCCTTTTGTTTCAATGCACTTAGGCTTATGATGGTTTTGGGAAACACAGCCCTGAATAAGATATTTCACATAAAAGAGATTTACATATAGTCCACAAGAGAAAATAATAGTTGAATTTATAAAAACCCTTTTTAATTAAGTATCAAGTGTATGTATACACTTGTTTCTTAATACTGTTATTACCTGAATGATCCACAGCTGTTTTTTTTTTTTTTTTATTATTATTATTTTTTTAGTTATAGTTATTCATGATTCCCTTTGTCCTGAACAGTTTAACTGCCTGCTGTTCTTCAAAAAACCTTCAGATCCCTCAAATTCTTTGGTTTTTCATCATTTGAAACCTTTTCAACAATGACTGTAGGAGTCTGAGATCCATTTTTCACACTGAGGACAACTGAGGGACTCATATGCAACTATTACATAAGGTTCAAATGCTCACTGATGCTCCAGAAGGAAACACAATGCATTAAGAGCCAGGGGTGTAAATTTTTTCTTATTTTGCCTCAATATATATATATATATATATTTTATTTAGCACTGCCCTTCAGAAGCTACAAAAGATACTTATATATGTTAACATAAATGAATACATGTTTCCCAGAACACAAAATAAGTAAAATTTACCCTGATCTTCAAATTCAAAAAGTTTGGGCTCTAAATGCATTGTTGGTGTTTTTTTTTTTTTTCCTTTTAAAGTACAGTGAGCGTTGAACCTTCTAGTTGCATATAAGTTCCTTTAGTTATCCTCAGTGTGAACAGATGGATCTCAAAATCATATAGTCATTGCTGTAAAGGGTCCAAATACACAAAAATGCTGAAAAAACCAATAAAACAATGGGACTTGAAAGATTTTTCTGAAGAACAGCAGGCAGTTTAACTGTTTAGGACAAACAAGGGACTCATGAACAACCATCACTAAAGAAAAAAAAAGTTATGGCTCATTCAGGTAACTACACAGTATTAAGAATCAAGTGTATGTAAACTTTTGAATAATAAATGACTATTATTTTCTCTTGTGGATTATAATGTGAAATATCTTATCAGCTTTATTATTTATATCTTGTTAGAACTAAATAAAAAATACTCCCTCTTATTTTGGTAAAATATATCTATTTTTTTTACTTCAACTGTATATAACCTCATACATTTATCAAAATGAGCAGTAAACAACAGCTCACCAAAGACATTTTACACTCAGCAGGAGTACTATCATTTTTTTTTTATATAAATAGACACTACACACTAAAATAATATGCCTACATGGTGTGGTGAGCGCATATGCAGTGAGCAGTGGTATTCCATTCATCATGGAATGAGCACTGAACATTGCTCCTGTCTGAGACACAGACTTTGATTTATCCTGGGGATTTTCCCTCTATGACACATGGATCCTACTGTGATAGACTGGACAAATGTATAGGGCCTCTTGTCTCACGCTACATGCTTGCAAAATCACAGTGTTTTCATTGTTCTCAGGCAGCAAAGTATTTTTGTTGGATTTATAACTGCTTTGAGGTGAAATGGTATACTTCCTGAAATACATGAAGCTGTTTCTGTCCTATAGGATGCATTTAATATTGATTTTCTGAGGAACCCAAGTGACATGGTCCCTGCCCCAGCCTCATTATTTCCACGAGACTGCAGCCTGCCCAGAGGAAAACAACCTCTAAGGAAAGATGCACCCCATAACCTGCCTTCGCCAACATATCCACGCAAACCACCCGGAGACCCAACCGACATCGAAGATTTCATCAATGTTGTAAGTGAGGTTTCTTTTATAAGAAATAGGATTCATTCAGGAATATTTGTGGGTAATTTTCAGTACATTTTCTTCAAGTACCACCCTAGACATTTGGATAACCACCAAAGGCATATTTCAGAATCTTAATTTATTATCTGCAGTCTAAAATATGTAATAAAAGGTTTTGGTTATCATTACTAATCCTCATTAAGTGTTAATTTTAACTCTATCAAAGTTTGGAATTTATATTTACAAACTGAATAGCTAAATCAGTAAATTCAGTTTTTTTTTTCATAAGTATTTAAAAACAAATAGTAAAATACATTAATTAAATTTAAGGGAAATATAAAACTTTATATGACCATGAATGTACACATTCTCTGAAATGTTTATGAAAAACAAACTGTGGTTTGCAATTAACAAAAAAAAAAATCAAAAATGCAATTTTTGACCATTTTCACTTTCTCTGCTTCATCTCAACAGGGCCTAGATGCAGCTGACAATGACCCGAACGTCCCACCATACGATACAGCTCTAATCTATGACTTTGAGGGCGACGGGTCGGTAGCAGGCAGCCTTAGCTCTATTGCTTCCACGGGCTCAGACGGTGACCAGGACTATGATTACCTCAATGACTGGGGACCAAGATTTAAAAAACTGGCTAACATGTATGACCCACGTTAGGCACCAGACTGATTCTTTTGTTCAGTGAATGTCCTTCAAAACTCCATGCAAACCAAATGTCCCATCTTCTATATGAGAGACAGCCCATGATGTAAGGATGAAGGAGATGGTTTACATTACTGATATTGTAGATAAATGGCAGTCTCTATCTATTCCCCAGTGAAATGGTTTTGCTAAAGGTCATTAGTGTCAAAAAGAGACCCGCTATGTTTTTTTCTTTCCTTCATGGATCAGTGAACTATTTCAACATGCTGATGTGACAGGTGCTTGCTGTGGGCCAGTGTGCAAATGGCTCACATTGTGAAAGCACCAACTGGAGAGAGGAACCTTGTGTTAGTGCATACTGATTAGACATGGTGCAAAAAGAGATGCCTTGTTCATAAAACATGTCATGTTCTTAAGGGATTATTTTAGCTGATGACCAATACAGAGGTTTGTTGAGCATGTAGTGTAAACAAAAAGGATAATTCACCCAAAAATGAAAATTATTTACTCATTTACTTTTCTAAACCAGTACGACTTTCTTTCATCTATCGAACACAAAAGGATGGTTTTATATTTTGGTAAACTTCCGAGCTGCTCTTTTCATAAAAAAAGTAAATACAGGTGATTGGAATGCTAATGCATGGTAATTAATGGATATAAAGAGAAAGTGAAAAAAAAAAAAAAAAAGTGTGCAATGTAAATATCCTCCAGCTCCCACATTCTTGTTTGTTCCTTAAAAAAAAAATTGCACACTATCGCACACAAGTTGTATAAACTACTTTTATGGTGCCTTTATTTGCCCCTTTTGACATGAAAACAGCAGCTTGGAACTTCTTCTACATACACACATCATTCAAAAGTTTGGACACCCCCTCTCATTTAATGTTTTTTAACAAAGTTTCTTATGCTTATCAAGGTCTTCAGTGTCACATGATCCTTCAAAAATCATTCTAATATGCTGATTTATTATCAGTGCTGGAAACAGTTGTGCTGCTTAATATTTTTTTGGAACCTGTGATACTTTTTCCAAGATTTTTTGATCAATAAAAGGCTAAAAAGAACAGCATTTATTTAAAATAGAAAGGTTTTCTAACAATATACACTACTGTTCAAAAGTTTGGGGTCAGTAAACTTTTATTTTTTTGAAAGAAATTAATACTTTTATTCACCAAGGATGTGTTAAATTAATAAAAAAGGTGATAGTATAGATTTACACTGTTAAAAAAGATTTATATTTTGAATAAATGCTGTTATTTTTAACTTGTTATTCATCAAAGAATCCTGAAAAAAAAAAAAATCACAGGTTGCAAAAACATATTTGGCAGCACAACTATTTCCAACATTGATAATTCAAAAAAACAAATCAGCATATTCGAATGATTTCTGAAGGATCACGTGACACTTAAGACTGGAGTAACAGCTGATGAAAATTCAGCTTTGCGTCACAGGAATAAAGTAATTGTAAATTATAGTAAAATAAAAACCATTATTTATATCGTAATAACATTTTGCAGTATTACAGTTTTTTTTCTGTATTTTTGATCAAATAAACACAGCCTTGATGAGCAAAAGAGACTTCAATAAAAAAAACATTAAATGAGAGGGTATGTCCAAACTTTTGACTGGTAGTGTATATCCTTGTGTTTTAATGAAAGAAAGTTGTATACCTATTAAAAAAAATGCATTGTTCAATATCTATTTTTAAAACAGACTGAGTGATAAAATGTTTTTTTTTTTAAACTTGAGACCTTTTGATCAATTGTTTTTATCTCATTCTTTTTATACATGATTAGTATATTGTGTAATATATGTGCTTGTAATACCATTTTTAACTACAGTAAGTAAATCCAAGACATTTTAAAAGCCTTAATATTAGGAATAATTATTTTCATATACGGCATATTAACAGTTTGCTAAATGAATGATGCTTCAAATGTATATATTTTTTGTTTTCCCCTCAGGAACACAAGGTATTCCTAATTACATAATACATACTATAATTATTTTGTTTGTTTCTGTGTTTCTCAATTTTGAACTTCATATTTTTGTTTTTAATATTTATTTCATAAGAAAATGTGAAACGCTGTTATCTTTTCTTTTAGTTATGAATAAAAGATTGGAACAATACCAGTTTGTATTTTATCCATAAAGAGGGAGTTATTTAGTTTGCAGTGGTAGTTTTGGCAAATTTATTTTAAAAAAGTAAAAAAATAAATAAATTAAAATTGCCATCTGACGAATTATTTTTGATTAATTAATTTGTAAGACATTTAACACAATTTTAATAATTTATTGCAGAATATTCACTGATATCACAAGATAACCTGGTCTAACAAACCAGTTTCTCAAGCAGCTAAGAGCTAGTCTGTATGGTCTGGAAAGAAGCTCAAAAACACAACTACTGTTTTTTTTAAACAGTACATTTCCTGCAATTCTGAAAGGAGGTATATACTACTCTCTAAGAGAGAGCTTCCTTACTGAAAAAGAAAAAAAAAAAAACTTTGAATATTACACTGTAATGCTTGAATGATGCTTCTAAGTTGATTTTGTTCTTTTGATTTTAATCAAATGTCCTAAAGACATTTAAAATATAATTACTGGTCAATGATCAGTCTAGAAGGTAACCAAAGCACATATGATTCCATTATTTTGTAGTCAGTCACTCAGAGTGTCTAACTCATTGGTCTCAAACTCAATTCCTGGAGGGCCGCAGCTCTGCACAGTTTAGGTCCACCCTAATCAAACACACCTGATCCAGCTAATCAAGGCTTATCAAGCTCTTCAGGTTAGAAACTTCCAAGCAGGTGTGAGTTGGAGCTGGTTGTAGCTAAACTGTGCAGAGCTGCGGCCCTCCAGGAATTGAGTTTGAGACCACTGGTCTAACTGGAACATCAAGGGCAAGTACAGCAGATTTTTTTCCCTTAAAAGCACAATTTTGAAAATCTGACTGATCCTCAAAGGCATCCGCTCCACACTAGTGTGTTGTGGAGCTCACGCTGGGCTCAGGTTGATGTCATCATCTTTGTCTTTGCGAAGGGGTCTCTGGGGTCTGCGTGGCTCATCTTCACCAGTGTCCTGTTTGTCTCTTTCAGCCTCCACCCAGCTTTGAGGGGCAATCATCTTTTTGGGTCCAAACGGAGGAGGTCCCAACAAAGCCTCAATGTCATCGTAGTTGACCACTTCTCTCTCCAGCAGGGTATTAGCCAGCTGAAAACGAACAATGCAACAAGTCACCACACAAGCCAAAAAAGCCAAAAAAGCCAAAAAAAAAAAAAAAAAAAAATGCTATGAGGATTTTTGACTTATTTTGACTTTGATTGTCGAGAGCTAACCTGAAGAAAAACAACGGAAAATATTTAATTTGACAATTTTTAGCTTCTGTAATATATGTTGTCATTTCTATCTTGGGCCACAATTCCACAAAAACTGTAATTTTGCCATTTTTTTAATTTATGTAAGTTTACATAACTTAGAATAGAAACTATTTACTACAGTATTTATAACGTATTACTTACTCAAAGCTGAAGCATAGTAAAGTAACTTCATACTCTGTTGTGCATATTTTTATTATATCGAGAGAAAATCTTATGTGTACATTAGAATGTAACAAAAAATGTGTGTATTATAAGTATAAAACATGAGAAAATTAGAAATTACTGAATTAGCTTAGATGACCTAAACATACATTTAGCATTTCCAAAAACATTAAATCAAGAATGTTATCTTTTTTGAAGATCTAAAGCTTGAATTAGAATTCCTAAAAAAAAAAAAGACAAAAAAAAAAAAAGAAGGTCTGTTGTTGGTTGGATGTCTAAATGTTGTTGTTTTAAATATTAAAGATCAGTTCACTTCCAGAATAAAAATCTCCTGATAATTTACTCTCCCCCGCATCATCCAAGATGTTAAAGCCTTTCTTTCTTCAGTCGAAAAGAAGTTTTTAAAGGAAAATTCCAGAATTTTTCTCTATATAGTGGACTTCAATGAGAGCCAAAGGGTTGAAGGTCCAAAATGCAGTTTCAATGCAGAGCCCTACGTGATCCCAGCCGAGGACTAAGGGTCTTATCTAGCGAAACGATCGTTCATTTGTACTTTTTAACCACAAATGCTTGTCTTGCTCTACGTAATTACACTGAAAAGGTCACGCGTGACACAGGTGGAAGTACTAACACCGTCTTTACAAAGTGTACATGCAAAGAAAGTCACAACTTTTACGAAAAAAGGTAAAACAACAATGTTGGATGATTTTGAAGTTGGAGGAGAAAACCTACCCTACCTTGTTTGAACTGGAGTACACAGACGAAGAACTACATGTGACCTTTTCAACGCGTTTACGTAATGCACAAAGATGCAGACGTGCATCGCAGAGCTAATAACGTGAGCTTTAAAAAAAAAAAAAATTATATATATATATACACACACACACAGTTGAAGTCAAAAGTTTACATACACCATGCAGAATCTGCAAAATATTAATTCTTTTAGCAAAATAAGAGGGATCATACAAAATGCATGTTGTTTTTTATTTAGTACTGACCTGAATAAGATATTTCACATAAAAGACATTTACATATAGTCCACAAGAGAACCTTCAAAAAAATCACCCTGTTCAAAAGTTTACATAAACTTGGTTCTTAATACTGTGTTGTTAGCTGAATGATCTACAGCTGTCTTTTTTTTTTTTTTGTGATAATTGTTCATGAGTCCCTTGTTTGTCCTGAACAGTTAAACTGCCTGCTGTTCGTCAGAAAAATCCTTCAGGTCCCACAAATTCTTTGGTTTTTCAGCATTTTTGTGTATTTGAACCCTTTCCAACAATGGCTGTATGATTTTGAGATCTATCTTTTCACACTGAGGACAATTGAGAGACTCATATGCAACTATTACAGAAGGTTCAAACGCTCACTGATGCTTCAGAAGGAAAAAACTATGCATTATGAGCTGGGGGTATAAACTTTTGAACAGAATGAAGTTGTGTGCATTTTTCTTATTTTGCCTAAACATCATATTTTATCATTTAGTAGTGCCCTTTAGAAGCTACAGAAGATACTTGCATGCTTCCAAGAAGACAAAATGACTTAAATTTACCATGATCTTAAAATTCAAAAAGTTTTCACCCCCGGCTCTTAACGCATGTTTTTTCCTTCTGGCGCATCAGTGAGTGTTTGAACCTTTCACAATAGTTGCATACGAGTCTCTCAGTTGTCCTCAGTGTGAAAAGATGGATCTCAAAATCATACAGTCATTGTTGGAAAGGGTTCAAATACACAAAAATGCTGAAAAACCAAGGAATTTGTGTGAAGAACAACAGGCAATTTAACTGTTCAGGACAAACAAGGGACTCATGAACAACTATCACTGAACAAAAAAAGAAAACAGCTGCGGATCATTCAGGTAACAACACAGTATTAAGAATCAAGCATATGTAAATTTTTGAACGTGGTCATTTTTATAAATTTACTGTACTGTATTTTCTTGTGGACTATATGTGAACGTCTTTTATTTGAAATATCTTATTCAGGTCAGATAAAAATAAAAAATGACATGCATTTTGCATGATCCCTCTTATTTTGCTAAAATAATTAACATTTTGCAGATTCTGCAAGGCGTATGTAAACTTTTGACTTCAACTATATATTTTAGGGCTGGTAAGTAGGGCTGTGCCGATAATAGGACGCGATATCATGCGCATCTCGTCAGTAATGCCGGTTCTGTGATTAGTCGTAAATCTCATTCACGTGTTCATTCATGCAGCCGCGTTTACTACACAGAGCCGTAGTTCACTGATAAGCAACGCAGTTTCGCGTGCATAATCGATATGTATCGCCTGCGATAATGAAGGTGATATTTGCGTAGCTTGTCAGTGAACAAGGTACAATGGTACAAACTACCATTAGGAACATTCTTATGAACTTCTTAGAATTTATCTTTAGAATTTTCCATAGAAAACGTATTTTTTCATGATTTTCAAGATTTTGTCTCCCGTTTATCCTGCAGTGCTAACAATGTTAGCATGATAGATCTTACCAAAATAAGCTTGTCTCTGTTGTCCAAAAGCAATTTCTCTGTGTGCCTGTAGGCTTGTGCTATTAGCAACTTAGCTTCCTGAACATGAGAGAAAGGAACACAAATAAATATCCACACACATATATTCAAGACAACTGATATTTAACACCCACACAAGAGCCTCTGTAATATCACATCACTCATGCCACACCAGTTGAACAAGAAGCTGACGAGTATGTTCTTTCACTTACATGGTCCATCTGCTGTTGGAGTCCTTGGCTGAATGGTCTCCGTCCAATACCGCCCTGATCGTCAGAGTCAGGGAAGGACACCTGGCCCACACTGGCAACCATGCCATACTGCTTCACCATTGAGTAGGCCACACGGGTCACCTTCCTCAGGTCATCCTGAGCACCTACAACAAGTTTTTAAGTTATCTGGTGTCTAATACTACCTATAAATATTTATAAGATCTGCATCTGTACCAATGGGTACACAACTGTTCCTAGTAAGTAACCATTTCCAACTAGCTAATATGCAGTAGCCCTTCGGGGGGCGCCTGAAAGCTACATTTGAATATTTTTGTCTCACTACTAGAGATGTCTGGAGTGTCTAACATAATAAATCCCAGCAGTTTTCACCAAATCATGTAAGCACACAGAAGATAAAAAAGTGAAAATGAAAAATGATTATTTAGAACTATCGTACCTGAGCAATTACAGACAATGTCTGCATCTGATTTCCGGGTCCTGTTTTATGCGAATTACTATTCTTTCTGCCAATTCTGTTTCTCTGGTATGTATTCACAATTCTCACATTAATGCTGTTGTCAGATTACATGTTTATCAGTGTGTAGATGTCATACCTGTGGTGACTTTATTGAAGGTGATGGCTTCAGAGGCTCGTCCACCCAAAGCCATGCACATCCTCTCAAACAGCTGCTCTTTAGTAAATAAATACTGATCCTTTGGCAGGATCTGAGCAAAGCCCAAAGCAGCATTTGTTCTGGGAGCGATTGAAACCTGGAGAAGAGGTCCACAGATCAAAAAAAGCTGTGCTATCTTAAATGGATTGAGGTATAGGGGTGGGTGATATAACAAAAATCTTATATCACTATAAGAGTGTATATCAAAATTTTATTTCACGGTAACGATATATATATATATATATATATATATATATATGACCCTGGACGACGAAACCAGTCTTAAGTGTCATTTTTTCAAAATTTGGATTTATATATGTTCTGAAAGTTGAATAAATAAGCTTTCCATTGATGTATGGTTTGTAAGGATCGGACAATATTTGGCTGAGATACAACTATTTGAAATCTGGAATCTGAGGGTGGAAAAAAATAAAGATATTGAGAAAATTGCCTTTAAAGTTGTCCAAATTAAGTACTTAGCAATGCATATTACTAATCAAAAATTAAGTTTTGATACATTTACAGCACAAAATTTACATAATATCTTAATGGAGCATGATTTTTACTTAATATCCTAATGATTTTTGGCATAAATTTTGTTTTGATAATTTTGACCCATACAATGTATTTTTAGCTATTGCTACAAATATACCCCAGCGACTTAAGACTGGTTTTGTGGTCCAGGGTCACACACATATATATATATATATATATATATATATATATATATATATATATATATATATATATATATATATATATATATATATATATATATATATCACAATAGTTATTTTTGCTTTAAATGAGGTCTTTGTGACATTTTTGATACCATACGAATGTCAGAAATTGTCACAAGTGTCAATATCACAAAAAACTAATACTAGCCGTAAAAAACTTAAGCTTACTGAAGACAAGTAAACACCAGTCAGCGATAAAAACAGAATAAGAAGCTAATTACAAGAAATAGAACAAAAATACTACAGCAGAACGAATATATACACTGTATAAAGTAATCAAATGTATAAAATTAAATATATATTTCTTCTTATTTGACTTGTAGCTGCCCATGATCCAATATACTGCTACACATTTAGTTTCTCAGCTGTTTGACCTAAACTATTGTATTCATGAGGATACTTGCAAAGATGGGCATTTCGACACATACAAGCATGTTCATTTAACCGTTCAAGGCCCAGAAAGTGGCAATATAATATATAAGCACAGACTTCGCATGTGCACAAGCGCTCACAAACAATCTCTCAGACAGCCCATATAGCAAAATGAGTTCTCTTTTGCAGCTGATTGCATTTCAACAGCTTTAAATCACTTTTTTAAACCACAATGCTTAAAAACGGGTGCAAATTATACATTTTCGTGACCGCATAGCAACTTTACGTATATCGCCCACCCCTATTCAGGTATAATAATAAATTTCTAATATTTCACACAGTGATTACTATACAGTGTAGGGCTTACTTTGAAACTATTTTCACTTAATTGCTAGCAAATATCACAAAGAATTTGAAAAGAAATGGCACACTAAATTAAACATACAATTTGGAAGCAGACAGACTGAAATAATATTTTCTTGTAAAACCTATTCCAGTAATCTTTGGATTATTTGCAACTCTCAATCATTTTTACTGTGAATTTGACAAATCTGAATTGTGATCTGGCATTACAACATGCTCACAATTGTCACTGGATTCCTTAATGAGTCATTCCATGAAACAGAACAATCTGAGTCCCTCTGACTTTTTTTAAGCATATTTTGTCTATTAGGTCACCAAAATGTATTTTTAAAAGCTTTTTGTATTAATTAAAATGTCTCCTCTAATAAGGTTTTAAAATATCACATACAATTTTTCTTTATACTAGAAATTATCTTTTTTTCAGTTGGCACCACCTATTTTGTCATGTCCCTCATAACCTTCTATGAAAGTGTACATGGGATATGAACAATAAAATTAGAAAAAGGTCCATACATTTTGTCATTTTCATAAATGTCTATCTGTGCTTTTTTGCTGGTAATGTTTTTTTCTAAGTAAATTCATTAAAATCATATTATTTAGTTCTATACCTCAGTAACCTCTCAACCCTGTTACATAAATCATTCTTAAATAAATAACATCCTTATGTGACATCATTAACAGGAAGTGACATCATATAAGTCTTCTGAACAACATTGTGAACAGACACAGGCAAGTTACCACCTTCTTTTATAACTATAACTTATTAACACTGTGATATTGTGGTTGTCAAGCTTAACAACTCAACCCAGTTACATCAAATAAAGACAGAAAACTATTACTTGTGAAAAAGATTTTTGAATTTTTGATATTTTAACAATATACATAATTTCTTAACATCATGCATGCCTTGTGCTCTCCTGTTATTCACTACATTTAGAGCAGTGGCCTTTTAGAGCAAAAAAAATATTACAACCCTGTCATACTCAACTGCGTTACTTATTTGTATCTAGTAATCTAGTATCTAGTAATTTAAATGAATTATTATATTTGATCAAGAGTCTTATACCACATGCATATGTTGAATGTAGTAATGTCCATGTTAAAGCTGTGCGTGTGTGTGCACGTGTGTTCTGCCTAGATTTTCACATCTCAGTGTTAAGTAATTAAATTGCAATTTGCACCTGTTGTCTTTCTTGGTTACATTATGAAATACAATGTTTATAGAAAATCGTACAGTGATTTTGAGTAAAAAACAACCATTTATATGTTCAGATGCATTTGTCTCTTATTTCTTGAACTCAGTCTGAAATGTTCAGAGCAATCATAAGAATACTGATTTTAGTTTAAATTCTGAAGCCACTTCTTTGATCAAAAATAATGAAGTTGCTGTCAAAAATAGTTAAACTTCAGGCTTTAGTATAGCAAAAGTGTAAGATTTCATGTAACTTTCAAATTTGCAAATACTGAATTAGTGTGAGGGACATGTGATTAATAGAAAAAAAATATTTTCATTACAAGTACATTTTATAATCATATTCAGAGAGCTCCCGTAGTGCCCATACTTAGCACGCAAATCACATGGACCACTTTTGTAGTATTTTTTTAGCTTAACTTGCTGCTTACTCACCTTCATGACAGCTTCGGTGTGTTCTAGCAGCCATCCCACTAAAGCATGACCAGACTCATGAAAAGCTACCACCCTCTGTTCTTCTTTAGATAAGATTTTACTCTTCTTTACACTCCCTACAAGTCACACACAACATCAAACAGATCCAACAAATGGAGCTGATAGAAGCTGTGTAGAAATCTGTAAAGCAATATTTGAGTACACTATTTTTAGCTCATCTGAATGTAGGAGCTGAATACCTGCGATGACTCTCTCCACAGCATATTCAAAGTTAAAGGTGTCAATAGACTTGAAGCCCTCTCTGGCAGCATGAAGGGCAGCTTCATTGCAGATGTTGGCGATGTCAGCCCCTGGAAATAAGAACAATGAACAAAGGGCAATTGTGGCAGGATGTGTGGTCAAGAGATAACACAGCCACATGATCAAAACAACACTCACCACTGAAGCCTGGTGTCAACTCAGCCAGACGCAGAGAGTAGAAGTCTGCCGGCTGAGTAAGCTTTAGGATTTTCAAGTGTTGCTCAAAGATTTCCTTTCTCTCCTAGAACACACATAAATCACATGATCCTTCAGAAATCATTCTAATATGCTGATTTGATGCTCATTTATTAATACGTTTTTCTTATTATTATTATTATCAGTGTTGAAAACCATTCTGCTGCCTTTTTTTTTAGTGATTAATTTTTTTTCAGGATTCTTTGATGAATAGAAAATTCAGGGAACAGTATTCTTATATAATACATGTCTTTACATTCACTTTTGATTTGATGCTTTTTTGCTAAATTAATGTATTATTTTTTTAATAAATCTTATTTACACCAAAATATAAAATTGATAACGTTTTATGCCTTCCACAAATATATTAAGCAGCAAAAAATTGCCAATATCGATTATAAAATAAATATTAATTATGTTTCTTGAGTACAACATCAGCATATTAGACACTGTAGACTGGTGTAATGGCTTCTGAAAACTCAACCGCCATCATATTTTAAAATATAGTCAAATACAAAACAGTTAAACTAATATTTTTATTGTAATAATATTTTACAAGGTCACTGTTTTTACAGTATACTGTTTTAAGCGTTGGTGAGAATCTTCAAAAACATTAAATATTTTGGCCTGTAGAGTGTTTATCTCAGATTTACTTCACCATTACTAGATTAAAAGTCTCCAGGAATAATTCAGAGTAGTAGTATACAAATGTAATGCAGCAAGTTATTCACACTTGGAACATTTTATTACAAGTGGTGTCAATCGATTAAAAAAAAGTAACTAATTAATCGCACATTTTTCCTGAAATTAATCACATTAAATCCTTTCTGACATTAAAGTTTTTAATTACAGTTTTATATTGCAATAATTTCACATTCATGAATGTAATGAAATGAATGAATGTAGAAACAACATAAAGAACATATATTTTTATTATCTGTTTAATGCCATCTTTTATATGACTGAAGGCAAGTATCACTGATGCCTCTATGATTTTTTTTTTCTAATATTTAACCATTGACTATATAAAACTGTTCAACATTACAGTATTCTTGAGAGCTATCACTTTAACATTTATCAGACTTAAAAAAATAACTAATAATAATAATTTAAGTGAACTTGAAACAATCTTCACATAAACCCATTATAATAAATGCTATATAGGGCTAGTAGCTACCTCTGCCCTTCAGCAAGAAAATATAGCCCAAAGTTATCTAAATTATATCAAATTCTAAATTAACAAAATATTTAATTTTTTTATCAGTTGTGAGTGGAGTGACCAAAGCTAGCCCCGCCCAAGTGTTAATTGCGTTAAATATTTTTAACACGTAAAAAAAAAATGATAATAATCGCCTGCGTTAACATGCTAATTTTGACACTACTACTTATAACCAATCAAAATCAAGAACTCCACACCAGCATAAGACATTATACAGCTGCTAGATATCCCTGGCAAAGCACTTCGAACATTCATTACCTGAAGAGTTGGCAGGTCTATAAATATGTGCCTATCAAGCCTGCCTGGTCGCATGAGCGCATTGTCCAGAATGTCTGCCCGGTTAGTGGAGGCCAGGACAATCACATGATCTGTAGTACCCATTCCTTGAAAAGAGAGAAGGGAAAATATGTTGGTAATCTCAGAAGGTCACATGCTGATCATGTTAGCCAATATAGACATTTATTAAAATCAACTGAATAAATAGGCAGTGCAGCACCAACTCAATAGTGTATTATATAAAAATTCTTCAAATAAAAGTTAGGTCAGCACAGTCAAGGTATTGCAGCTTGTTACCATGGCAAACGCTTGTGCAACTAGGAAAAAAAAAACTCATGCAAGATTTGAGATAAATGATTTTGTTTTCCAATTAAGATATACACTTTTTAAATTAATGTATTATTTTTTAAATGTTACATTAACATGATTGTAATTAAACACAACCTATGTAAAAAGCATAAAGCAAAACATTTGAAATATTTGTATGTTTTTAATATTTTTAATATATTTGTATGTTTTTAATATTTGTTTATTGCCATACTTTTTTAATGACTGGAGGCTAAATTTTTTATCACCAATACCAACTGATGATCTCTATTCATTTTTTCCTAATATTTAACCATTGACTATAGCCATTCAACATTACAATATAATTGAGAACTATTAATTTAACATTTATTAGACTTTAAAAAAAAAAGTCTTTTAATTTAAGGGAACTTAAAACAATCTTCATAAACCCACTGTAATAAATGTCGGATGCCCTTCAGCAAGAAAATATAGTTATCAAACACTAAATTCTAAACATGGGAGCATGCATCTGAAAAGTCTCCCATTTGATATATGCTCGTAAAGACCTTCTGCGTCTAAAAAAAAAAAGCAATTCTTTAGCAGTTGTGAGTGTTGTGGCCAAACCTAGCCCCACCCCTGCATTAATTGCGTTAAATATTTTTATCACGTTAAACTGGAAAAAAATAATCGCCTGCGTTAACAAGCTAATTTTGACAAACCAATCATTTGTACTATATTTCTACTATTTAAAATAACAGTTTTTTAATATATTTTAAAATGTAATTTATTCATGTGATCAAAGCTCAGTTTTCAGCATCATTACTCCAGCTTTGCAATGCAAGACTGGTGAGCAGAAGAGACTTCTGAAAAAAACATAAAAAAAAATCTCAGTTCAAAAACTTTTGACTGGTATTGTACAAGTGCAAAAACTAATTTAATGTTAACGATTAGTATTATCAACATTGACTGTCATTTAGTCGACTAGTTTTGCACTTTCAGAATTCTTACCATCCATCTCCACAAGTAGCTGGTTAAGTGTCTGCTCTTCCTCTGTGTTTGAGAAACCAGACATGTTTGTGGACCGTTTCTTCCCCACAGCATCAATCTCATCGATGTAGACGATGCATGGCGCTCGAGCACGAGCCTCTTTGAAAAGACTTCGCACTCTTGCGGCACCAAGGCCTGGTTGGGAAAAGATAATTTAGATTTAAATGTGAAGATGTTGCTATAGGAAATATACAGTGTATTGTACTGAATTACCTCCAATAACCTCCACAAACTCTGAACCTGCCATGGCAAGGAATGGCACCTGAGCTTCTGTTGCCACTGCCTTAGCAAGCAGAGTTTTACCACAGCCAGGGGGGCCCAAGAGCAGAGACCCCTTAGGTACTTTGGCCCCAAGCTGAAGGTATCTATCTGGATTCTTAAAAAAGAAAACAAATTAAATGCAAAGAACTCTTTGTAATGTGCAATCCTTCATTACTGTGACAGTAGCAACCTAAGTACTCAGGGGGGCGATAGTTATCTTCAAATGTCTGCTAGAAACATGTTGACAGTTTAATCTTTTGATCTGCCAAAAACAGAGGTTGACTTGAAAGAGAGAACTGACTGTAGAAGATGGGTTAACACTTTGATTGAATTGATGTTTAAAAAAAATGTGGAAGCTGACACTGAGTACAGTTGAGGTTAAAAGTTTAAATACACCTTGTAGAATATATGCAATGTTAATTATTTTACCAAAATAAGAGGGATCATACAAAATGCATGTTTTTTTTTTATTTAGTACAGACCTGAATAAGATATTTCACATAAAAGACATCTACATATAGTCCATAAGAGAAAATATTTGTTCATTTTTTAAAAATGACCACGTTCAAAAGTTTACATACACTTGATTACACTTAATACCGTGTTATTACCTGAATGATCCACAGCTGTTTTTTTTTTTTAAGTGATAGTTGTTCATGACTCCCTTGTTTGTCCTGAACAGTTAAACTGCCCACTGTTCTTCAGAAAAATCCTTCAGGTGCCACAAGTTCTTTGGTTTTTCAGCATTTTTATGTATTTGAACCCTTTTGAACAATAACCGTATGATTTTGAGTTCCATCTTTTCACACAAAGGACAATTAAGGGACTCATACGCAACCATTACAAAAGGTTCAAACACTCACTGATACTCCAGAAGGAAACGCGAAGCATTTTCATCCCCTGGCTCTTAACACATTGTTTTTCTTTCTAGAGCATCACTCACTTTCTAGTATCAGTGAGTGTTTGAACCTTCTGTAATAGTTGCATGAGTCCACCAGTTGTCCTCAGTTTGAAAAGATGGATCTCAAACTCATACAGTTATTGTTGGAAAAGGTTCAAATACACAAAAATGCTGAAGAACCAAAGAATTTGTGGGACCTGAAGGATTTTTTTGAAGAACAGCAGGCAGTTTATGAACAACTATCACTAAACAACAACAATAAAAAAAATAAAAAAAAACATAGCTGTGGATCATTCAGGTAACAACACATTATTAAGAATCAACTGTATGTAAACTTTTGAACAGGGTCATTTCTATTAATAATTTTGATTATTTTCTCTTGTGAACTATATGAACAGATCTTTTATGTGAAATATCTTATTCAGGTCAGTCCTAAAAAAAAAAAAAAAAAAAAAAAAATAACATGCATTTTGTATGATTCCTCTTATTTTGGTAAAATAATTAACATTTTGCAGATTCTACAAGGTTTATGTATATTTTGACCTCAACTGTGTGTCACTCACTTTGCAAAAACAATGTTAGGAATGTTTATGTTCTGTTTCTGTTCTTCTGTTAAGCTCTGTTGATTGAAACTTGTACTATTCTAACTGTTATATCAAGTTATTGATTACATGTAAGAATCTGACATGATGCATACATCTATCAAGAAAATTGCCCTTATAAATGTAAAAATGTTTCTGGAAATCAGTTTCACAGGGAAAAGTCACCCCTTTATGAAAAAAGTTAATTTCTGTCACTGCTGTGAACCAACCACAAAAGAATATGAAAGCTTTGGGAGTCAGCTGTCCACTTAGGGCAGCTAAAGTACCACCAGCACAAAGTCACAATCAGCAAAATATTGCCCAATTATCGTTATTGATAAAATCCCAGAAAACATCAAGATTGTACAACCCTAGTTTATGCTAATGCCTGCTATAGTGTCATCCCCTTTCGCTGAGAATGCAACATTCTGACAGCATTATGCATTAGCATTATGAATTGCTCTCTTGCACAATCCATAATGCAGCACACATTAAAGTAAAACTGGGCACGAATAACTGGAAGATTTCATCGTTACATAAATGGAAATAAAACTTTGAGTCTAACTTTCAGATGCCCTTACCTTTAGATAGTCCACAAACTCTTTGACTTCCATCTTGGCCTCGTGCATTCCTGCAACATCTTTGAAGCTTACACCTTTCCCAGATTTCCCATCGACAATAGTGAATTTAGCCATTTTCAATTGATTCTATTTGACAATCAGAAAACATTTTAATAATAAATAAATGTGCAATTCTAAAACAAATGCAAATAAAGGAATCCTGACTTACAAATGCGCTAAAGCCGCCATCTCTCCCACCCATTCCTGCCAGTCGAAAGATGTACCAGAGAATCGCAACCCCAATAGCAGCCATACCGAGTGCATAAAGAGCACTGTGAAGGACAAGAAATTGATCTAGTCATACTTTGTTATGCCAACAGTCCATTTTGATCTTTTTTCAGCTTGCCAAAATTGCATGCTCTGTGGAAGGTCCAAATTACTCACTTCCCAAAGAAGCCGGTGCGCTTGTAGGTCACTGGTATTCTGTCTTTGGTATCGATATTCAGCTCTTCCTCTGCTGCTCTAAGCTTCTCCTCAAACTTGTCAATATTAGCCACCTGCATTCGGTACATCAGGGCAAGTCTCTACAACAGACAACAGGACATTAGTGAAAATAGAATTGATAGCAACATAATGATAACAATTATTATGGTGCTTGTGTGTGTAATGATGTACAGGTCTGCCAAAGATGACTGCGCCAGGGTGAAGGTAGATCTCCACAATGTCACTCTCTGGTACCACCTGCACTCGTGACACCTCCCCTTTGGCCAACATTTCATTTACAAAATCATTCCAGGATATGTTCCCCCCACTGGTGTTGATGGAGTTGAGCAAGCTCATGATGACAGCGATAATAAAGAGTGTACGCAGTCGCTCCCTATACATCTGGTCCTCCTGCTCTCGTCTCTTTTTCTCTTCTAGGGAATAAACAATGAGGCAAGTAAGCATGAATAATTTGAAAAGTAAAGTATATCTGCCTGACTGAATTACTAACTGGGTCAACAAATTGCATAATTGACTGCTGTCCCAGTCAACCTGATGTTCTACATTGCTGTGCCTATCCCATCACTTCACAGTCTTTTTTCAACTTTTAATTTCAACTTTAATCACCTGTAGCCGTGTACTAAGCAGGACAGTGTAGGAATGTGTGATATACATCGTCTGCTATAACACTGCAATTGTCAATGACAGTTTTGAGCATGTAGCTCACTTTGCAAAACCATGCATTCACTGCATGATGTAACCTATTAGTATAGCCTAAAGAACTATTTTAAGTATATTCTAATCCAAAAACATTTAGAACGCCAATAAAAATATTCATCAAAAACTGTAACATTGTGAAATATTTTTGTTATTTAAAATAACTTTTCTATTTGAATATATTTTTAAACATAATTAATTTATTTGATTTTTAAAGCTCAATTTTTAGAATCATTACTCCAGTCACATGATCCTTCAGAAATCATTCTAATATTCTGAATTTTGCTGCTCAAAGAACAGCAGAGCAGAATTTTTCCAGGTTTCTTTGATGAATAGAAAGTACAGATAAACTGCATTTATCTGAAATAGAAACATTAACCTTATCAATTCTTTTATCATCACCTTCGGTCAATTTAAAGCATCCTTGCTAATTTCTATAATTTCTTCTTATACTGACTCCAAGCTTTTGAATGATATAGTGTATAATGTAACAAAAGCTTTATATTTCAGATAAATGCTGGTCTGTGGATCTTTCTATTCATCAAAAAAAATAAATAAATAAATAAAAATAAATAAATAAATACTAGCATGATTTCTGAAGGGTCATGTGACACTGAAGACTGGAGTAATAATGCTAAAAAAATAAGCTTTGATCACATGAATAAATGAAATTTTAAAATATATTCAAATAGAAAACAATTATTTTAAATAGCAAAAATATTTCAAAATATTACTGCTTTTGCTGTATTCTGGATCAAACAAATTCAGGCTTGGCAAGCAGAAGCAACATTAAAAATCTTACTGTTCAAAAACTTTTGACTGGTAGTATATATTTAAACAATTTTATGTTCCACACTTTAAAACACTTTAGTCCCTTATTATTCCAGTTTGATTAAATGTAAGAATTTGTAATAAGGTTTTAAAAATACTGTATAAAGGCAAGGAAGTCAATAGAAAACCAAAGTAGTGACAGACCTTTTTGCTTTTTGTATTGCAAGGCACATTCAGGTGTAGCAAATTATTGGAAAAAAAAATCAAATCAAAACTTGGTTCTATCTTTTAGTTGTCAATTGGATTTAGAGATTTGGACACTATACTCAAAAACAGAGTTAAAAAGTAGTTTGTGAATTTTTTTAATGAAGATGAATTTAGAGAGTAGTTTATAAACTTTTGTTTTAAAATTTCAGAAAATACCTTCATCCTCCTCTGGGGTCTTCCCTTTTCCACCCTCTTTCTTTTCATGTCTTCTGTTGGTTGTGCTGAAATAATGAGTAGTGCCTGGCAGGTGTAAAATCATATTTGCATTATGTGCAACATAATTCAGAAAAAGCATTAAGACTCAATAGTCAAGTTCTGCATCACTACTTGGACCAGCCAAGACATTAAAACAAACCTAATACTTACCTAATAGTTTCCACAGTTTCACAGGGTCTGTGATCAATTTGTGGCGACAATGGAATTCAAGTCCAATAAGCCTCGGGATTAAAGGCTTTGTCAAAATATTCTGTGAAACAATAGGAACTTGGTTAATCATCCAAGTAACATCAAGGTCATGCTTATGCATAATCATAGAGATTAAAATCTGTTATTGTGATCCATCTGCTGTGTTTTGCAAAATAAAACAAACAAACAAAACCTACCAACAGAATTAACTTAAAAATAATGTACAAATTTTACCATGCTTAAAAATATCTTGTTCTTCACTATATTAAAACTGTATGTTCTGTATAAACTGTATATATTAGTCAGCATAGGACATTTAATGCAATCTGCCCCACATATACTAAACATCAGTGCTCGCAAGATGAAAAGTCAGACATCTTTGCTGTCAACTTTAAATGAACATAAATAGTTTACATAACGCTGAGTCAAAGTTTAAATAACCCACCTGAATGTGTCCTGATTTTAGACCTCGTTTGTTTGGAGTTATTAAAGGCAAGTATGAAGTCACGTTGGTCTCCAGGAGTTTTCTGTAGGTTTGAAAACATCTAAAACGAGACGCTAACGACCAAACCTGTTTGTCGTAACATTTACTTCCGCGCTGCAAAAGTAGCGCTGCCATACTAAAAACTGGTTTATCGCGTCGCTTGAATCAAAAACATACTATACTGAAACAAATGCCAGTCTTTAATGTGACCTCTTTAAGAGGTTCTATCACGCAGCTGTCATAGCGATTCTGCAAGTCTTATCCAACACAGCCAAATATAGCGGCTGTACAACAAACGCGTCTTCTGCTCGAATATATAACAAACATACAGAACAAATCAAATGTTTAAATAAAAACGATCTTGAATTATACAATTACAAGGAGATTACAAAACTGCACTGGCCACTAAAGCCGTGAACTTCAATGATGTTTACCGTACGGTCTTGAGAAACATGTCTGTTCAACTTTGACCTTCGGAATCAGCCAATCAGGACAGAAACAGCTCGAGAACGTGCTGACGGGAAATGTAGTTGTACATGCATGATTGTGAAACCAAAAAAAAAAACTACAAACAGTTCTAGTTGGGCATGCGCAAAGCCAACGAGCGTAATCTGAGGTTAAAATATAGTTATAACGGGAAAATAAATAGAATTAAGTTACTGCGCAGAAATATTAGGAAAAATTACATCATACGTCAGTTATTTCTATCTTTTGCTGTAGTGTGTCAGTGGGAAATACCAGTTTACATGTCCAAACATTCGTTCACTTGTGTAAAAATGCTGTAAAATGAGAATGCTGATCAAAATAATGTAAATAGACTTCTATTAACTAAATTAAATCAACATTTGGTGTGACCATCCTTTGCATTTAAAGCAGCTTTTGCCTTAGGTGCACTTAAGCATAGTTTTTCAGGTAGCTTTGTGTGTGGTATCGGTGTTTTAATAATTTTGGCCACCACTGTACATGTCTGGTTGATAGACATGTCCCACTAATCAGCCATAAAATGTCTGACATTCTTATTTGCATCTGCAGGTATGTACCTGTGTGATGTCAGATTTATTTATGCTGGGATACGAACAGAGGACATAGGACACTTGAGTATAATTATAACAAGATGGTCGAGAATTGAGGATATATCTCATACAGTTAGTTCTAGGCTCTTTACAACAGAGGGAGCCATTGCGTTATTCTGCTCGGCAAGAAATCGGTGTCACAGTCCCTGCTGGGGTTTGTGACGTCAAATCGAAATTAAAACAGAAAACAACACCTCTAACGTACATTTACTAGACAGCAGTCAGTGGAAGCATATCGTGCTGTGGCTGATGAGCTCGCAACCCGTCACCGACAAACAGTTTGTAATACTTAAGTATGCTGCAGATAGCAACAAAAGGCTGTTTTAGATTAGCCATAATTAAGACGGGATAAGGACAAATTATTCCGGCAGCTCTGTTACATCGTACCTTAAAAACACATTCAAGCAACTTTACTACATGTACCCACACAGGTTCTCCATTTTACTCTCACCCAAATGGAGCTCGCAAAAACATGCCACTGTCTACGCCATTAGGGCTCGAGGTCGCCAAAGAAAACAACGTGGAAGCTTCCCTAGCAAGAACCACAATGGCGCCAGTTTCACCGTTGCAACTGGGAACAAACAGTGACCGCCCATACGCGTCAGCCTATCACATTCCGCGTATCAACTCCTCGCGTCCGCTCTTCGTCAGCGCGAGTCAAAGGCCGATAGAAACGGTTCGGAAGGAGTCGGACGTGGAGGATTAACTTGAAGCGGAATTTTATTTTTACACCTCAAAACAAGCCAAATCAGCAAAGCTAACGTTACTGAGACCTGTGGACTTTTTAAAGGGACGGATGGAGAGTTTATAACCCCTTCTCTTACCAGTTTATCGGAGCCCTGAGAGATTTTAATCATCGCATTTTGGAGGAGGTAATCAGTGATTAGCTTAGCACGCTGGCGCGAGCGAGGACTGAGATGAGCGTCGCGCGCCTCGGATGTTCCCGCATCGGAGCTTGCTGAAGCAGAAGGCCTCAAATGGGAAAAACAAGCATCGGGAGGGAATACCAAGTATAGTTTCGTAGATGTAGCTCACGTTTTGAAGAAGGTAAGCAATTTTAGATCACTCTCGACTCTCTTGAAAGCCATTTCGTGTCGGAAAAAAACGTCTGTACGTGCTCTCAGGCGTCGACTTTCACGGTTAGCCCGCTAACGGCTTTAGCCCCGTTGCTAACGGGAGTTTATTTCCCTCCCCCACCCTGAAGTCGAGGAAATGTTTGCGTATTGCTCAAAATATACCCATTTTGTCAGACTGTGCACATTTATTCGTTCCTATGGGTTGTATAGATGTGTAATAACGAAGGTCTGTAGTAACTGAAGGTGAGCATGTGAAGCTGGAGAAATGAAAATAATCCTCGTCATGTTGTCGTTCTCTCTGGGAATCGGATATGGCCAGACGGGCTCAGCTGCCCTGCAGAAATCAGCCTCTGGGATGGGCAGCTTAATATATGTATGTTTCAAGGGCACATAAGAGAGGAAATTTTGTTGATTTTACGTGCTGAAGTAGCTGCAGGGATTATGGAAATACAGAATAAGATTTATAATGAGAATTTGCGTTGGGTTATCAGTGCACCATTCAGACTATAAATATTAGATCACTGCATCACACTCGGTTCTCAGTGTTTTTATGAGATTGGTCATAGTATGATGGCAACATGAAATCAGTTTTGGTTTGGTTTTCATTTCTCAACGGGGGAATTTTGTTTCTGGCAAGAAGAAAATAAAAAGTTTCATAGCATAGTAGTTTAAAGATTTCACTCAAGATCCATTAAGGTGGATTCAGTGCTACAATCATCCTGTTTTACCAAATAAAGCCTGTATTCTTAATGTGGCCAACCATTCTTTGTATATTAAACATTTCTTGCTTTTGATTTAAAACAACAAGACCTGAACTTCACTGTGTCTTGCATGGTGTGAGCAGAGGCTCTCAAAACACATTTTGTGAAGGCAGCATGTGGATGTGACCTGTTTGCGTGCTTGTTTAGACATTATGTGGTGTGATTGTTTACTTCATCAAGGAACTGCATTGAAGCGAGACCTTACAACACTTCTCTAAAGGGTGATCTGAAGAATACAGAGAGAATCTGTGAAAGTTTGTGATGAAGTAAACAGAGCTGGTGTTGGTGCAGTGGAAGAACACTGCGGCGGTGTTGGGGCGTTAGCACACTCTCTCTCCCTCTCTTCACATACTCTGCTGCCACTTTACATCCCTCCCTTCCTCACTTTTGTTTATTTCTTCTGAGCACAACTTTACGCACGAGCATTTGCAAAATACTCTGTCCTGTTCACCCCATAAGAAAATTTGATTGACTTATGGCACTTGTAGACTGTTTACCAGAAGGTGGTTTAAGAGCACTAATTAGGATTAAGCTAAAGTATGATCCGTAGGTGTTAGTCTCAGGTTGTCAGGCCTGTTTGTCTACCCAATTCTTGTGTTACGAGAGACCTGCTCATTGTTTGGCAGAGAGAGGAAATGGACTTTTGGTTGGGGTGTGGGGTCAGGAATGCTCTTACTGGGAGCTTCAGAAGGCATTTCCTTTCTTTGATGATGGCAGGCATATTCAACCGTAATTATTTGCTTTGTCTCTCTCAATGTGGCCTTTTGAGAGCTAATTCTGTGCAACTCATAGAGTGCCTTGAGGATCCTGTGGTTGGAGAGTAAATGTTATTTAAGGAATGACATTGCTGTTATAAATGTCAGCATATATGGTGTGAAAGCATTTTTGTGGGTTTGAAACAACCATGCTTTGCTTGGTCACCATGAGAATTATGACATATTTAGGTCTGCGGAGACATGCATTTTCTTTCTGACCCAGTGTTCTTCTCATTGGTGGCCTTTTTTTAGCCTTACTGTTCGCAAACATAATCAGTTCTTCAAGGACCGTTAGTTAACAAAAATCTACCCCCTAAACTGATTGTAAGTCTTTCATAAATGTATAGAATATGCTTTCAGGCCAGTTGGTTTGTGGGTGTATAATAGTTTGGATGCAGCTGTTGTTTTAGTGCTTTGGTTATTGCTAGTCGGTGGCTCCATGAAGTTCTGCTGGTACTTGGAGGTTTTAGGGTTCCCACGCTGAGGACTGTCATGGAATGCAAAACGTGCCTTTTGCAGGCCTGGGAAAAATATTAAAAGACACATTTCTGTGGTTGTGATTTATTTTGTAAAGTGTTTTATTTGTTTATGACATTGGAAATATTATTTGGGACTGGATTTTGCCAACAAAGTTAAAAAACATGTTATGATACTGAGGTGGCAATTAGGGCTGTGCCGATATTCAGACGCGATTTATCATGCGCATCTCGTCAGTAATTCCGGTTCTGTGATTAGTCGTAAATCTCATTCACGTGTTCATTCATGCAGCCGTGTTTACTACACGGAGCCATAGTTCATTGACAAGCTACGCAATATTGCCTTTATTATCGCAGGCGATACATATCGATAATGCACACGATATTGCGTAGCCTGTCCGAATATCGGCACAGCCCTAGTGGCAATATGTATAGTGGTATCGGATTTTTTAAAACAAAAGTCTTCTCTGAATAACTGAAAAATAAAGAGAGAACCACTATTTCAACGTTTCCAGCTTATCATTTTTTTCCAATAAAACAGAGCCTGCATTAAAGTGCAGTTATTCAAGAGCCAAAGTCTTAGACAATTGTATTTTTTTTTTTTTTTTTTGTAGTTCATCACTGAGATGGCAGATTTAGTAGCAGCAAAAAAGCACATGTAGCGTCGGGAATGAATACAGGTTCACTGCTGTATGCAGAATTTCGCACTGTAGAACTCTAAACTTCAGCATGCTTGTCAGCATCAGTGTTTTTTTTTTCCCTCAGTGGATAGAGAGCATGTGTGCATGGTTTGCTATGCTGGGAAAGAAAATGATAATACTGGGTAGAACTGCATCTCTGGTGACTTCGCCTTTGGGTTATTATAAACCTTGTTGCAGCCTACATTAGGGCTGTGCGAAATTTGCATGCGATTATCATGCGTATCTCGTCAGTAATGCCGGTTCTGTGATTAGTCGTAAATCTCATTCACGTGTTCATTCATGCAGCCGCGTTTACTACACAGAGCCATAGTTCACTGACGAGCTACGCAATATCACCTTCATTATCGCAGGTGCTACATATCGATAACGCACGCGAAACTGCGTAGCTTGTCAGTGAACTATGGCTCTGTGTAGTAAGCACCGCTGCATGAATGAACACGTGAATGAGATTTATGACTAATCACAGAACCGGCATTACTGACAGCCCTTTTTCAACGGAATTATAAGGTAACATCAGCTTGTTTTAACAGCATGTTTTATGCTGTTCGTTAATTTTGAAAACCTTTTTTGCAACCGTTTATGTGTTCCAAGGTATTGAACACAGCCCTAGTGTTATTTAAGACACTAAAGTGTATAATTGTTTAATCTGTTATGTAAAGAATTGGCACTAGGGGGTGGAACGATAAATTGATTTGTGGATTGATTCTGCAAATTCCCCTCCCCGAATGCATTGATTCTCTCAGATCTATTCTGAGTAGGGCTGTGCCGATATTCGCACGCGATTATCATGCGTATCTTGTCAGTAATGCTGGTTCTGTGCAGTTCTACGCAGTTCCGCGTGCATTATCGATATGTATCGCCTGTGATAATGAAGGTGATATTGTGTAGCTTGTCAGTGAACCATGGCTCTGTGTAAACGCAGCTGTATGAATGAACGTGAATGAGATTTACGACTAATCTCAGAACCGGCATTACTGACGAGATGCACATGATATCGCGTCCGAGTATCGCCCTAATTCTGAGCTTAGTTTTTAGCAGCAGATGGTACTGCATGCTTTAGAAACGGCTTACATACACCACTTGAATCTAAAATAATCATTCATAAAGTTTGAAAAGTTTGTAGCGAATTACAAGACTGTTTTCATTTAATCTCTCGTCAAAATCATTTAACCAGTTATCTCAGTTGAACCCACAAGCACTCTTCTTCGTGAGCGTTTGAAAAACTAGCCTAAAACGCCATCTGTTGTTAAAATTAAGCTCAGAATCTATTCCAGAGAGAACTGCGAGGTATTCAGAAAATCAAAAGAATTGATCTACAAATCGATTGATCGTTCCACCCCTAACTGGCACCTGAAAGAGTCCAGAGAGAGATTCCTATCCAAAAATACTTGGAATTCATGGAAATTTAGAGGAAGTGTTGTTGAGGTGCCATCAGTGGTCTAATGTAGTCATTTTTGTGCCAGTATGTCTTTAACCCTGCATTTTTTTAGATGAGGTTTATCTGAAATGTTGGCATATTTTACCAATAAGGTTGCAACAAGTAATTGGTAATAAAAATGAAAAAAATAACACATTCCATAATTCATTTTGCTGTGAATAACGCATTTTTATAGAAAAAAACATGGCTGAAAAAGGCAGTGGTCACAGGGTGAGCTTTTGTGGGAAAAGTGCACAATTCAGGTGGCTCAAAACATGACAGTGCTGCTTATTAAAACTCTTGTGGCTTGCCTGTTGCTTAATGGATTTGAGATATGTCTCCCCTAGTGAATAACTTTGGATTTCTTGTCTGTAAATGGCAGAATTTCACACAAGTATTTCCATTCTGCAGGAAACTCATCCTGACAGAGTGAGCGCTGACACTCGCATGTGCATCAGACTGCCAGAGTGCAACAGAAATGAAGCGCAATTAATGTTGAATGCCAAAATTTTCATTTTGTTAAAATGTTTGTTTGCAGCCCTATTCAATGAGTGTTGAAGTAATCATATTTCCCCACTGTTGGAAATGCTGTCTGTGTGCTGTAATAGCATTAGCCAGTACTCACATGACATTATTGTGTGCTGGTTTCCTTTGGCCTTCCCCTTCCTCATTGCATAGTGTTAGTGTCTGTAAACAGGAACGCTCTCTCTCCTCTCACGTTTCACTTCTGTCCTGCGGTGTAAATGTTTTATAGGCCCCTCCATACTCCTTGGACAGCCAGATGCCATATAAACCTCTTTGAAACACTCTCCCTATGGCAACGCACACAATGCCGAATGGCATCCACCCACAAACACCTGGGAAAAGGGGCACTTGATTTTGGGGTTTGAAGGTTTTCTCAGCCTGACGCCTCTTCTCTTGCGCACAGGTTGTGCTTCCACTGCAGTGCGTTTGATAACATTTCTCCCCAACTCTCATACATCAAAGGAGACACTTCTTTCTCCCCTGCTCTCTCCTTTGCCGCATTTCTTCTCTCTGTATATTATCACTCAGTGGTTGCTTTTGATCTTTCAATATCAGCTCTTATGAGCTGAGGCTTATCTCTTAAACCTGTGTATATGTGCGATAGTATGGTTTTAGTCTGCGGTACTGTTATATTGTATTTTATATGATAATACAACATACAACAAAACATTTCCTTTGCTGTAATTGTTATATGTAGTACAAATTCTTTATTTATAGTATATTTAAAGTAAATGACATAAGATATTTGTTGAGCAAATCTGCCGTTAGTCGTATATGACAGTATAACATGTTCACCTGAAGTTTTTATCCAGGTACATAATTAAAGGTTGGGTTCACAGATTTTCAGCCAGCTTTGATAGTTGTCAGTATACGTTAATGATCAGCGTGTATTGTTTTTCTGTATTATGTGCATCAAGATATCCCCAATATTTTGTAAAAACTTTGTTGAAATTCAATCTTTAGTGTTCTCAGTCATGGATAGTGTGGTTGTTATTTAGCACCAATATAAAAATGCAATCCCTGGGTTTTCAGACTAAAATGGGGTCTGCAGTGTTTTCGAAAGTGTCTGTTTTCAAGGGTTTTAAAAATCTGGAGTAGTGTGAACGAAAGGTGTAACCGTAGTAAAAGAGAGGCGCTTTCAGTACGAGCACTTCATAGAGCCTTGTTTATACTTACTGCGTTAGCACGTGACGTGTTTTCAATCTAAAGTAAAAGACCGCTTCTTAAACCAGAGAAGATAAACATGCAAGTGCAAGCACTGTTACTGACAGCCAGTTTAGTTTTACTTTTCTTTTTGTTTTCATTTTGAAATGTTTGTCATTCTTGCCGTTTACCTTGCGTTATGCTGTGGAGGCTTTCATTTTTTATTTTTTTTTTATTCATCTGTGTTTGCTAAACCTTCTGTAATTTATTAGTTGGTATAGAATACAGCTTGTGCTGTGTGCCATGCCTCATATTATTTGTTTTTGTTATTAAACGTTATGTAAGCTAGTTTGTCATTGTAGCCTATTGTTTTATTGTTGTTGTGATTTTTTTTTTTTTTTTTTTTTTTTTTATAAAAAATGAGTGAAGCGATCTTTTAAGCCTTTGTTTTAGTCTTAAGAAGTAAAAGGTGTATAGATGTAAGCAAACCAGACAATTATCTTTTCTTGTAAAATGTGACAACAAGATAGTCCGAAGCCTGGTTTATAACACAGCAAGTTAGGAACTCCTGTTCACAAATTTAAAATCACAAATGTTACTGATATAAAAGAACGAGTTGAGGTTAACCACTTTCGTTACCATAAACTGATAAGAGTTAATCAGCATGCATTGATTTAATCCTGTTGTATAAAAAAAAGCTATTGTGACCAAATGATGTGCTCCTGTGACCAACTGAGAAAGTTAGTCACAAAAGAGCGACCACTGGGGAAAATGAGTCTACAGCCCTGCAAAAGTTATGTTTTAAAATGAAAACTCACTAGTGTAAACGTAGCCTTGATTAAACGTAGCCTTGATTTACTCTATCCAAATATAAACATACTTATCACTCTTATCTTTTTTATGATGTTTTAACCACCTAAAAGCGAGCACCGTGGTAATGTATAAGACCCTAGTTATGAATGTCTTCTGAAATGAAACTAGGTGTATGTGAAGGGAAAAATACTAGTATTTTAAACTTTGAAAACTATAAATCTTTACTTTTCCGGCAAACTATCAAATTCAGGTTCATAACTTCATGTTTGACACATATTTAGTCAAAAAAAAAAAAAGTAAAAAAATGTTAAATGTGGTAAATATGGTAAATATGTAAAAAGAAATAAAAAAAAATTTGAGTTTGTGTTTGACGTGGTTTAATAAACACCATAACAAATATTAGATACTTTTTGACTTCCATTCTCCTTATTGACAAGCAGTGTCAAAAACAAAGTTGGGCAGCCTGTTTTGTTTACGAGGCAACTGTGTATTTTCATTTTTTTTATTGTTTTTTATTGTCTACTTCACATCTTCTGCCATGCTTCTCATCCTTTTTTGGGTTGTTTACATCAGAGTGTGCATGCTTGCAGTGTTGTTAAATAAAACCAGTAGATGGGGAAGGGAAAAACATTTCTCAGTGGGTATATATTTGTTGTTCTAGTTACTCACATTATTATAATGTGCCTACATTAAAGGTACAGAATGTAATTTCAGCACTAAAGGGTGCATATTCAAAACAAACAAAGAAACAAAGCGTAGCTGCATGATGCCATTATTGAGTGTGGAATCATGGGAGTTGTCGTCTTCCTTCCCACAGCTGATGTAGTCCGACAGGGCTTGGGCAGAATTGCTAATGAGAGACGAAAACAGCAGAGCTTTTATTATGCCAGTCGACTGCTTCTGCTCTTTCCAGTCATGTGTATGTGGGGTAAAGCAGTGCTGTTTTATCCTACCATTTATTAAATATACTTTTAAGTTCTGTTATAATGCTACTCTGTGCATTTGTCACTGGTCTAGTAAAATGCATAACATATTAAAGTGCCTTTGGCGTTTCTACATTTTCTACTAAATAAAATCAAGGGAAATCAAGGCCGAATGATGTCATTGGCAGGCCACTAGTTAAAATTGCTTATTTCTCTGGATGTAAATGTTCTTAGAAACATTTGGGATAATTTACATTTTTTTTTTTTGAGGTTTCAATCAAAAGGTCTTACATATTGTGCCTTTACCAGTACAGAGTATGTTCAATACAACATTATATCGTATTACAGAATACTTGTAAATGTCTATCTGCCCTCAAAATCTTAAGAGTAAGGTGTTAAGTTTTTGTTTACACTATATTGTAATTGAAATGAAAGAGGTGAGACTTGTTTGGTTCCTGATGATTTCAGTTTTTACCATGTTGATCAAGTGAAATTCAGCTCTAAATAAGCTGTTTATGGATGCTGCTGGCAGGGGATGCAGAAGATTCACTTGTGTGAGCAGATGTGAGTAAGGTTTGGGAGGGGGTTGGGCAGCAGGAGACAGCGGTTGTTTTCATTGGGTGTGCTGAGGGCTGAGTAATACATTATCTGTATGAGCAGCAGACCAACAGATACCTTCAGATGTTGTATCAGATCTGTGCTGTTTAATGTTTTGTTTCTGTTGTTTTTTGATATAGGAATGCTTTTCTCAATTGTATTTTGAGTTCTTTGGAATCAGCAACTGTTTGTGTTCTGTTGCATAATCTCTCAAACTTATCATAGGATCGCGAATTTCATTCACTATTGCTGCTTTCAGAATCACATTTGCTCAGGTTTACATGGGGCCATTTTCTAAATTGAAGAGCACTTCCTGCGGGCTGCTGGCTGCCGCTCGGCACTTCTTGTGATGTGTGGGGGTGGGGAAGCGTGGCTCGGCTGAATCTCAATGACTGGGCCCTTTAGCAGCACTGTCCTTTTGATGGGGCAGCTGCAGCCATTCAATCGGCCTATTTACATTGAAATGCAGGGACAGGAAGGGGGGAGGGCCGAAGCCTGTGCGTGACTGAAAAGCATACCTAACCAAAGACCAAAGAGAGGAGGTCCACTGCGGGGCTCTGACACCTCTTTGTTTTCGGCAGCCCTGGTGCCTAGTGCATCACACAAAGGCTTTAAGCACCCTACTTTGACCGCTGCGCTCATTTCCACTACTCAGCTTTTTACATTTCTTTCACGCAGACTGTCTGTAGTCTGTCTGTCGGCGCCTTTGAAATGGTCACTGAAAGAGACATTTAAAGCACAAATGTCTAATAAAGAAATAACTTGCCTATGTTCTATCAAGAATGTAATCATCATCTATGCAAGTCTTTTCAATCCTATATGCAGCTGCTGTTGTTGTTGTTGTTTCCCAGCAGGATTTTAAAGAATATCTATGCATCTATGGATGTCAAGCTAAAGTAATGTGAAAGTAATCTAAACTCTGCTAATTTCCATGTCTTCTCAAACTGTACTGTACTTTTTTGTTGTTGTTGTTGTTTTTTGAAATGGAATCGTTATTTACTTAAAATCTCTCTTTCTGACAAAGCTATAAAACATTAAATAAAAGTGGATAACACCAGGCTCAACACCAGCGATGACAAAGCACAATTGCTACCATGTGTTGTAATGTGATGAGCAGCTTAGAATATGTGAGAAGGAAATTGAGATTTGAGAACTGCAGCAGAAGGCTAGAGTATCAGGCTATATCAACCTAAATTTTGGTCTGTTCCTCACCGAAAGCTGTCATATGGCTTCATCAGTGACATGGAATATATAGTGCATTTGTAGGAGTGGTACCAGGTGGTACTAAAATAAAATGTGATGATACCAGCGTTTCCCGCAAACGTTTTGAGCGCTGTTGAGCAGATTCTTAAACACCTCTGATTGGCCATTGTGGTGCTCAACAGACACTTAAACACAGAAACACACAGGAATGTTTGAAAGCCACGTCTATCCATCACTGGATCCATAATATATCAGCTCATAAACAGATCCTCTAATGGACATGGCTTTGTGTATCTGTGTAAGCGCTCGAAAGAGCATGAAGCAATGATCATTGTAGACAATCACAGACATATCTGTTGAGCACGTGAACACAATGGCCAATCAGAGGTGTTTAAGAATTTGCTCAAAATGCTAGCGGTAAATGCTGGTATTGGCACATTTTTTTACATTTCAGAATCCAGCCGTAAAAACGGAATTTACTATTTAATGCGAAATGTCACGGAACTTGTCAAAGTTCGGAAGAATTAATCAAAAGTATGTCATCAAATGAAATCAAATCGCGATATAGACTAGTATGTGTAAATACTAAGCCGCAAAAAGACTATTTATATATGAATTCTGCATGTTTCGCGTGTCTCTGCGTTTATGAATGGCGCAGAGGCACTGTTTTGTTTACTGCACATACAGAAGCATGCGTGACACTCATTTCTTTAAATGAGGACATAAATACATGAACAACATCTCCAGAGCTGCTCTGAGAGTCACTTCATTAGCATTTGACCATTCCATTTGAGTAAAATTTATTGTTAGCTTCCGGCCACAGCTGTATCCAATCTAACCACAACCAGCTTCAGTTACAGGTATTCACGGCATCAGTCAAAATAAAAGTTTGGTTTTGGACAGAAATATATTTTTAATATTTAGAATGTACATAATACTACTACTACTGTTGAAAAAATTATGCAACATTTATTTTTTAAAGAAATAATAAAACAATATTTCTTTCATGTTTAATTTTAATAGTAAATCCCCTTTACTTGCCAAAAAGAAAAAAAAAAAAACAATCTACAAAAATGTAAAATGGAATTTGGAAAAAAAATTAATGGATGCATGTATTTTTTTTATTTTGTAATTTTCTTAAATATGTATAAATGCATATTTGTAATTTCAAATAGAACTTACAGACTGGTGGTGCTTGAGATTATTGGTCATTCAGTGTTTCTGTAAAAAAAGAATAACAATAAAAATAAAATACAACTATAACCACTACAACTAATAATATAACAGCTGGACTTATGAATATTTATATTGTCTTTTCTCTCCAACTGTGGTGTTGTTTTTAATCAAAAAGTGTACTGTGATTAGGTGAGTGTTAGCAAATAGAATTGCCACTTGTTCATTACTTGACTAATGTGAATTCCTTTATTTTGATAGGAAAAAAGAAAATACAGAGAGGAAAAATCCAACAGTCTCCATTCCGATTTATAATATTCAAATTTACAACGGCTCTTTCCACGCCCTCATAAATGAGTTCATGCACTCATTCCTGTGAGACGTGCAGTCAGTGTTCTAGTGTACGCACAGCAGTCGTAATGCACAACATGCGGTAAAAATGTGCTCAACTCCTCCTTAGTCCCTTAATCAATCACTGATGAGTAGAATTTAAAATTCATTAACCAGATTAGGTCATTATTGAATGCTTTGTAGCATGTATATGCAACAGTTCTTGAAAAAATGCCGCCTGTTTTTGTTTCGTAAGGGGTTGAGTGATTTTCCACTGCTCCTTGTTGGGACAGGTTTGGTAAGGTTGTCATCCTAAACCCTGAGGGCCTTTCTCTCCTCTTTGCTGCTGGGTTGCAAAAGTGAGTCGCAGATTGTTTTGAACCCAAATACTTGTGACTTCCTGGTGCAAGAGCACACAAAACCAGTTTGTGGTGACATGGGAGTGTTTTTCAATAGCAGCATGCTGCTGTGCCCATCTGCTGCCTTAACAGCCTTTGGGTGAGCTTCAGATTCGAACGCTCAGTTGCAGCCTGATGCTTCTATTGACACTGCATTTTACATTTAAAGGAATAGTTCACCCCAAAATTAACATGGTTTCACTCTTGAATGTTGCTTTTCTTTTTCCCATGGAACACAAAAGCAGCGATCTCTATTAGAATGTTTATGCTGCTGTTTTTAAAGCACATAATTGGATAGTAACTCACTGCCATAATAGCACCTCAAGACACAACATGCCAGGTTTGATGTCACTGACAACAAACAGTGTTTGTCACACTTGTTTTTCAGCGATAGGCTTTTGGACTATTTCTTGCACAAAGCTGTCATATCGTACAGCGTAATGCACTTCTTAACTAATCTAACTATTTTACCTCTTTTTATGTTTTCAGATGTGTAGATGTTAGTTGTGTTGTGGTATAGTAATCACAGGCCATTTTTCAGAAGGAGGATTAAATGAGCTGGTAAAAGCAAAATCCATTTCTTCCTGTTCCCATCTTCTATGTGCTGATTACTGAAGCTTTTGTAGTCCTGTAACTGCCTTTCTTTTCAGAAGAAGCAGGTTTTTGTCAGCAGGCCCTATAGAGTGTTTGTGTACTGCTACCACTGTCGAATGCACTGCCCATAATAGAATCCACGTGTTCTTCCAGTGCCAAACTCCCACATCGCTCTGTAGCTTTTAATAGAAGCACACTTGTCTTCTGTGTGTGAAGCAGAGATTGTTTTCACTGTGCATGGGCCTTCATTTTAGTTCAACTGCTTTTGTGGTTTTCATTGGCAAGTACAAAGTATGAGTTGCAAAAGATCCTTTAATGTAGAAATCGGTTGTTTATGTGCTGACAGTACAAAAATGCAAAATATGGTGTACCACAGGACTTAACCCAGTTTGCATGGTTCACTGATAAGGACAAAATAATTAGAATCTGGGAGCTTCCCCAGTACTTTCTGTCCACGTCTCTTGCATAGCTTTAATTTCTTGCACTTTTAGTGCACTTTTACCTGACTGTTTGAGTTGCTTGAGTACATTTGAAAGCTATTTAAAGCAACGACCATTTCGTGATGAATATTTTACATAATGAATAATTCAGTTGTGCGTAGGGGAATATTTTTGTTGGGGAGACTGGTTTCTCTACAGGGGCTGCCCAGAACAGCTCATGTTCATATGCTTTCTCTTTTCCCAGCACAGCAGGGTTTAGCTCTGTCATAATATCTTCCAGCAGTTGCACATTAATGTAATTTTACGTAGGTCACAGGGTTATCACGTTACCAATATTTTAGTAGTTAATACCAGTGAAATAAAAAATTGTCAATGCCAATTTTAATACCAAAGCTTAACATGCTATTAAACATGCTAATGATTTAATAATAAAATTGATTTATAGACCAATTTGGAGTAGTGGCAAAAAAAAGGTAACAAATGCAGGGAAAGGTGTAAAATCCATGGAATAAGAGAAACATGTTTTTGTTGTGGCTTTGAATGTCAGAATTGGAATGCAAATAATTTTTATAGAATACTGTCGTCAAAAACGCCATTTGAAGCTAAATGCAGATGTTTAAACAGATTAGTCTATTGATGAAACCTACGATGATTACCCTACTTTTAAAGCATAAATGTAATTTAATGGGCCATTCAGTTGGAAAAAATAATGAATGTTTACTGTTGCCGATTAAGTTTCCCAACATAGGCATAGTTCTCAGAATAATATGACACGTTGTGCTCTAACTTTGTTGCTAAATGCTCGTTTTTTGTTTTTTTTTGGTCGACAACTTATAACAACATGGTTCTGTTTTGTTTTTTTTTGTTTACTGTACACCTTGTCACATAGCAGCTTTTAGACATTGTTCTGTTTTTTTGTTATAAGTCAGAAATGACAAGGAGGCAATGGAGAGCTTTGTATTGTTTCCCCTAACCCTAATCGACCAACCCCCCAAAACTGTAGTAAGTGCGATATAATGGCCACTGTAATATTAAAATTACTTACTTGATTCTGTTGTGTCCTCAAAATGCCATGAAAACTCGAATGCAGCCCAGTTTGTGATTCCAATTTGCGCCCACAAGCATATGCGTTTGAAGTGCGAACACCAATGCGGGAGAGGTGGGTTTGACTCCGGGTCAATGTTACAATGTTGTCGCAGGTTATTTTTCCAGTTAGTGGCTAGCAGTTTTGCTCTAATAAATTTTGGGTTTTGTGCTGGCAATCCTATTGGTATATTTTGCATGCTAATGATATATCCATTGACGTGATTGATTACTGAAGTTTGTGGCATAGCAAAAAAGGGTGAAAAAAATTACGCATTGAATTTTTTTTTTTCTTATCAGAGTTGCGAATAAAGTCAGAATTTTTTAAATATAAACTCAAATTTTTCATTTAATTCTTTAATTCTATTATTCCATGGCTTCCATAGACTGCTTCAAAACTGTAATTTTCTGCCACCAGATAAGCTCTGCCAATAAAAAAAAAAAGTCACCACTGTTCAGATTTGTCTATAGTGTTTTTTGCAAGTAGTTATTCAGTAGTCAGAAAATGAATTAAAATAAAAGTAAGAGCTGTGAGTCGTTCTCTTTTCCTGTCATATTTGTTTTGCTATGTATCAGGAACATAATAGTCAGCAACAGATCTTTTAGACTGCTTTAACAGATATTTGCTCTTGTTTGTTCTGTTTGACTGTTTACATTAATGTTTTGCAAAGACTAGCATTTTAGCCAGGACAATTCGCTGTTGTTGTTGGATAAGGTTACCTTTTTTGTGTGCGTGTATTTTGTTGTTTTCCAGTTAAACTATTAAAATGTTATAAAAGAAAGGTAGTATGGGCCTAATTCTGGCCTACATCAACATATGGATTGTTCATAACAGAAATAATTATCAGCTGTTTGTGTATGTAGAATTTCTGTTAGTTATTTCTATTAGTTTAGGGCTGTACAAATTATCTGATTATTAGAGCATGCAAACTTAGATTTACATTATCTGATTAATTCAATAAATACTTTTGGACTATATTCTTATTTTGCTGGTGTGTCTCTCAGGTAGCACGTTGGCGCCCTGCTGGTTGTTGCACATGCATCTTAAAGCATAAACTGACACAGGAGGAAAGCTTGTGTCGTTCACAGTGCGCGCTGATGTTACCTTATAATTCCGTTGAAATAGGGCTGTGCCGATATTTGCATGCGATTATCATGCGTAACTCGTCAGTAATACCGGTTCTGTGATTAGTCGTAAATCTCATTCACGTGTTCATTCATGCAGCCGCGTTTACTACACAGAGCCATAGTTCACTGACAAGCTACGCAATATTGCCTTCATTATCGCAGGCGATACATATCGATAATGCACGCGAAACTGCGTAGCTTGTCAGTGAGCTATGGCTCTGTGTAGTAAACGCCGCTGCATGAATGAACACGTGAATGAGATTTACGACTAATCACAGAACCGGCATTACTGACAAGATACGCATGATAATTGCATGCAAATATTGGCACAGCCCTATGTTACATATACAAATACGCAACTTTTGCATAGTATTGCATAGTCTTTTTAGATTTTTACTTGGTGAGGATGTGTTCTTTAAATGTCTCTTTACCATCATATTTCATAAAAATGTCTGTTTATAGTTATGTTGCTAGGGACGAAACGACTAACCGTGTTTATCAACAATGTCAGCAATAAATTCTCAACAGATTATGTATATGTTGTCATATTTTTGTTTTATGTGATCTCATATGACCTAATCTTAGAACCTATAGTAACACGGTTTGACCAGTGTGGCACTGTAGTGCAAGACAATAATTTAACCCTTCTGACTACAATCTGATAGAAGAGACACAACTATAAATGAAAAATGTTGTCATGTGTAAAGGCCCTGATATATTCATGGCAAAGTTTTCCTCTCAATAATAAAATAAACATGCAACCACAGCGATGAGAAAACAGCAGTTAAGGAAGCATCTGATCATACAGATGTGAATGTTTACACAAGCTCTGCAATCGGCACTCCAGTATTTATTTACTTAGCATTTTGTACAAAGAATGCTTTAAAGCAAACCGCTTTATACTTGCAAAAATGAACGGCACTGTTAGTGTCGCTTTCATTTTACAACTTGATTTTCTGCTATAAAGCAGTTTGCCAATGTGTAGCTAAAATAGTATCCATATAACTCAATATTTTAACTAATTGCAAAAGCTGAAAATTGATCAAAGCCTTCCAGTTAATCGACTATTAGTCATTTAACCGATATTCAAAACAATCGCTTGTTGCAGCCCAAATGTTGACTGGTGTTTTTTTGGCAATATTTAGGATGCTTAGCCAACTTCATTTCAGGATACATGTCCAGTTAAGCTGATATACGGAGGAAAAAAATTCCAGCAACATTCTCTCATGCTTCTACCATGTCCCTTCTTTAAAGCCCTCCGTAGAATTGAGCCTGTTCTCATTTGAATTTTAGTGGCTGTATGAGGAGTTGACGTGCCCCAGGGTCATATTGATGATTACATATGCATGAATTCAGGAGAAATTACCCTTTCCTCTGCAGGGTGGAATTGTCAGCCAGCATGATGGCCGCTCTGAGAAGTGTACTACTTTATATTTAATTTGGATTTTTCTGTCGAGGACATTTTGGACTGTCAGAATGCTTTCCAGCATATTGCCACTACAGTCTTGCTGATACTTGATGTTTGTTTGGCAGAGAAACAGTGTGAAATAATTGAACTTGCTGTACTGAATTGGACCTGTGTAATGCACATTTAGATTTCGTGATGGCATGTCCTTTTGACCTCCGTTTTTGTCTTGGGTCTGTGGCCTATAAGACAGGACACTTGCTGTCGCAATGTAGTTTTTTCGTTGCCTGTAGAAGGTTTGGTCTGTATGCACTGACAGCCCATTTAAACGTGACGCGTACGTGAAGACAGCTTTAGATTGATCAATGTATTTCAGTCTCTGGAAGGTCTGTTTATATGAACTCTGAACTTTGCAATCTGATTCACATTTTCATTTGCTTGTGCGTTTATAGGCTTGGTTTTTTCCTGTTGATACGATTAAAGTCTACACCACCCCTTTCCTTACAATCAAAATTTTGTTCAGATCGAGATTATAAACCCCTCAGTCAGTCATTCATTGAGTCATCAGTCTGATTTTGAAGAGATTATTTTGGTGCATCTAACTGTATGCATCAAGAAACTAGCATTACAAATGATTTAGTAATGCAGATATTTATTAGTGCTTACTAAAGCAAACCCTAAATATACACTTTGTCCCATAATATCCACACAATTGCTGCTTAAATTGAAGGAGGGAATTAAACTATTTCATGTAACCAGAGATTCGTGTGCGTTCAGGTGGGCTCTTTTGACTTTGCACCTTAAACAGTAGAGATGCCACAATTCTCAATATAATATTGAACTGTCTGGTACGACATCCACAGTTCAATACGCGCTTGTGCATTGCGTCTTTTTGTTTTTGCGTTTAAAACACTTGTGTGTCAGAATTGGCTCTGTTTGTGTGCCTGTGAGTCTACGTGCTGAGATGAGGAAACTCCTCCCTTAGCTTATAACATGCATTTGACACAACACACACCAAAACATCTTCCCTTGTAATGAAAACATCAGTTGAATTTTGAAATAACTTCCTTTTGTGATCTGATGTGGCTTCTTATCATAGAATGAGGCAGGAAATGTACTCTATACTGTAATAAAGACTAGTAAATGTCGATTAGCAATGAATTCTAAATATATTATTATTAATTATGAATAATAATGAATTATAATATTGATTATGAAAATATTATTTATTATATTAATTACTGCAAATATTTTTGCAGTTGAGTGTTTATTGTCTTCATGTTTGATCAGTTAAAGCATTTCTATCTTTTTATTCAGATGCAGCAAGAGCTGGATGTTTTTATCTATATAAGGGTTTCCTTTCAGCATCATCAGTTTTATTACTTCTGTAATGCATGTGTGGAGTTGCTCAGACTTCCAGTATGAGTGAAACAGACATGACTTGTGTATAGCTTTTGGTTATGGCCAACCTTTACCCATTTTGAGTATTATTAACATAACACTAACATTTTTACATAATTTTTTTTTATTTTATCTCATAACTCAAATGCAAGTTTATATCTGGATTTAACAAAAATAGTGAGTTGTGTGCAACCACATTGGCTTTGTCCATTTAAAAAAAAAAAAAAAAGTCATTTTGAATCTGTAAGACTATCCCTTTATCTAACCTCAATTTTGTTAAATAACAGTGCTCAACACAGGGTGACAAGCTCTTGTAATAAGCGGAGAACATTTTGAAAATTACATCTAATTAATCTATAATCTGTTTTAAATCTAACTATTTTGTACCAAATCCATGTAATTATCCAGCCATAAAGGCCATCTCTCCCGGGTTTTCTGCAATCATGATGCATGCGCATCCCAAATGTTTACAAACCGATAATTGGTCTATACAGGATTTTTTTTATTATTATTATTATTATTATTATTATTATTATTATTATTATTATTATTATTATTATCTAAGCCATTTAACCAAACCAAATGTTACAGAAAACTGTGGAGGTATGCATTGAACTGTGGGCTAACTGTATTGTTACATCCCTAGTAAATAACCACATAACAAATAACCTAAGAAAATTAAAAAAACTATGGGTATTTTTTTGTATTTTTTATTTAGCAAGGTAAATAATGGTAAATTGGGTTTAACGAGAATGGCAAATATCCTGAACTGGATTTAAACTTAACGTTGAGCACATAGCTCATGAGTGGTAACCATTAAGCCATGGATCCCACTGACTAACTAAATAATCAGTCCTTTTTTGCTGAACTGAAAATGAAAGAAACAATAATTTTGATCTTGAATAGTGTAGCCAAGCCATCACTGTAATTGATCTACATTGCTTTTAGTACTGTTCAGTCAACACCTAACATGCTTTGACTAAAGGTCTAACAATATACTATACTTGGATTTGATCACTCCGTTCCTTAGTGATGCAAGTGCGTGAAATCACACATTCCGTTGGTCCAGAACTGTCACTGTTTGTCCCTGTTTTGGCGGTCTGCCCCTGTGGTAGAGAGAGGCAGTTGTTTCTTTCAGGTAGACTTTGGTACAAAGCACATATACACGCACACACTTTCGCAACCTCCTTTCCACTGCCAGACTCATTTTCCCCTGCGTTAACTCGACCGTAATTCTGCCCAGCCTTAATTCATGCATATCCACCTCTCCTGGGGAGACAGGTTTCCGATGAAGAGAAAATGAGAAACTGGGGGAAAAGTGGAGTTTGGTGGTGGGTGGTGCGGTGCATGTCTGATGGGAGGGGATTGGATGTGACATAAGGGCCATGCAGTAGACGGTGGTCCTCTGAAATGTGACTGCCGGCCTACACGCTCCTGACACCTTTCGTTGCCCCACTCATCAACTTCCATTACCTTGAGGCCCTGACCCGAGTTCTGCGTCACTATCTGCAATAGGACCAGAAACCCCTCTCTGACCCAATTACTGTGAGCCTTCACACGGCCCAGTTGATAGAGGAGAGCTGACGTGAGAAGATTATGTCTACAGAAGCTGCTATAGCGCTCTCCTGTTATTTACAAGTTGTGAATGTGAGCAAGGTTAAATGTGGAATAGTTCTCTAGGCCTCTACTTTGAGTGCGTTTGCTTTTGGCCTAATGTACCACCTTGGCTGTCGAGCATTACTCTCTGGCTATGCTGACACTGTTACAACCTCTCTTTTTTTGTCACTGGTCTGCATGCGGTGCCCGTGTTGTTGCACCACTCAATGCCTCTGCAGTTCCATTCATCCCTGAATCTTAAGTGTATTTAGACAGGAGCTTCAGAGTCTGGAGAATTTCACAAACCCCAGCCCACTCTCTGCTGTTTAACATAATGTGTGCTCACGCTTCAGATCTCCATCTCCTTGCATATTTTGGAAGCAGTAAGGTTTCAGGGATTTCTTTGGCTATTTCTGTTATTGTTCTGAACAAACTTTTGCATCTGTTGATTATGTAACATGCATGGATTGAGTGCTTTGCAGAGGCAGCGTTATGTCTAAAGTAGTCAACTCCGAGTGAGCACAAGGGAATTTGACCTGTATTTTAAAATAATCTTCCTCTATGACTAGAGAAATTGTCTAGTCATATTGTCATGGCTAAAGGATGCAGTTACCAGGGCTTGCAAAATTTCAAAATCTCTGGTAGCCCTTCGAGCAGGTACTCCTCAGATTTTGGTAGCCCGAAAATAATTTAACTAGCCCAAATAAAAAATACTTTTTTTTTAATAAATATAGAAAATCATATAGCAGTCTAAATGTAAAAAAAAATGTGTTTGCTGCATAAAAACATGGGTCGATATTTGCAACAATCTGACCATATACAGCTGAAAAATTATTGGAAATGCAAATTCACTCTCTGCCACGAGGTGACGCTTTAGCAATGCTGAAATATTACGGTTTCCGTAGAAACGGCTATACACAAAGCAGCACCGCGCTCATTAACGCTGTTTTATCAGGCATTATAGGTACCGTGAAATCTCTTAGTGCCAACAACACGTTTCAGGGGACAGTCGGTTCCCTTCAGATACGTTCATAAAGACGTCCGTGTCGCGTTTTGACTTTGCAACTGGCAGCGCGCATATTTATTCAGTGACATCATTGTCTTTTGAAGTTCATTCCAGCCCTATCGCGATTCTTGTCTTCCGTCCCAAACTGTTAAAATTATAATTAAGACTTTTCTTATACTATTTAATGTATTGAAAACTTTTTATAGCCTTAAGGAGTATTTAAGGACCTGCAGGAGCCCTCTACTTTCAGTTAGCCCGTCGGGCAGGTGGTGAAAAATTTTGGTAGCCCGACTGGAAAACACATTAGCTCCGGGACGTCGGGCTAGCAATTTTGCGAGCCCTGTACTCTGTTACCGTGGGGTAATGTAAAATTATTACCTTAGTGTATGTATGTGTGTGTGTATATGTGTGTGTGTATATATATATATATATGTATATATGTGTATATATATATATATATATATATATATATATATATATATATATATATATATATATATATAATGTATATGTGTGTATATATATATATATATATATATATATATATATATATATATATATGTATATGTATGTGTGTGTGTGTGTGTATATATGTATGTATATGTGTATGTGTGTGTGTGTATATATATATATATATATATATATATATATATATATATATATATATATATATATATAGCGGTTCATTTGTGTAAGTGTGAATGCTGCCATCAAAAAAAAAAAAAACACCACCACTAACTTCTCTCTATACAATTAACAAAAAAAAAGCAAAAAGGAAGGCCTCTAACACTAGCTTGTTTTTTCTTTTGTATTTTATTTTCTTTTTATTTATTCTATAATAAAAAAAAATCCCTTGCTATGTAGGGCTGTGCCGATATTTGCATGCGATTATCATGCGCATCTTGTCAGTAATGTCAGTGAACTACGGCTCTGTGTTGTAAACGCGGCTGCATGAATGAACACGTGAATGAGATTTACAACTAATCGTACAACCGGCATTACAGACGAGATGTGCATGATAATCGCATGCAAATATCGGCACAACCCTATTGCTATGTGTTCTGCAGTAGGCTAAATGAGACTTGTCATAGCACTTGCATGTTATTGCTCTTTTGTTGATTGTGATTGCTTCCATTGCCCTTTTTTGTAAGTTGCTTTGGATAAAAGCGTCTGCTAAATGTAAACGAATCAGGTCTGTTTGACCGGTCTTTTAGTGTATGCACGCTACAGTTGTACGCACTCTAAAAAGGCGCACATCAGAAGAGCACGAGTTTACCGGCAAGACTTTAAAGTACATGCAAATGATGTACTTTTTGTGATTGCAAATAAGTGCAGTGTCTCGTGAGTGTAACGCTGAATTAACATTTGATGTGAATGTATATCGCAAGTTGGAGCTGAAGCCGGGGGAGACGTAGTAAATGCAGCACATTGCTTATGAGAGATGTTGTTTTGTTAGTAAATGTTTCTTTTATATTATTAGCATTGCCTCCTTTGTTCACTATTACACTACTGCATATATTGCATCTGAGACTGGTGTCACTTAGTTTTGTAACATGAGCACACGCTTTCGAATGTTTCACCCTTGCTGCCATGACTGATTGTCTTCATGTCTCTCAAAGTTAAGGCAGCCGCAGCAGACGTTGCTGAAATTGACCAGGGCTGCATTTTCCAAAAGCATTCTAAGCCTAGGCTGATCATAGTTCCATTGTTGACAGTGGTTCTACAAGAAACGCAAGCCCATGTCCAGACCCCCCAAACTGTAAACCTAGGGGAAACACTGCAGACATATATATTGGTTATCGATTTACTTGATCTGTAATAATCTGCATCGGCCCTGAAAAACACAAACCGGTAGACCCATAGTCCTGAAGCTTATCGGTAGTCCGGTACTGACTCAATTAAAAAATTCCGGTTCTCGGTACCCATCCCTACCCCTAATAGCCGACGAGAAGAGGCTTGGTCGACCAAAATTGTATTGGTCGCTTATTCGCAGAAAAACAATCCACAGGTAGTGGTAAAAGTCATGCAGTTCATGTTGGACAGATCGTTAATGGCTGGTCTATGTGGTAATATAGTATATCGTGCAGGACATCCATACACTCACCTGTTTTTCATTTACCTCAAATATTGCTCATATATCTGAAAGATGAATGTAGTAGCAACTTTACCTGGTAGCTCAATTAACCTAGAAAAATGCGCTCTATGGAAGTGTCTGTGTGCAGCTGAACAGTAGCGCGCTCACTGCATGACAGATGGAGGCGCCGGTGCGGTCACTTGCTCTTGAAATACTCATTTTTGGTCATACAAATGAAAGTATACATCTTTGGCATCTCTAAAGACTCCATTTATTAGTGTGCACTCAGAATAACAACGAAAAGTTGCACTTTTGTAAAATAATGAAAACAAACAGGATGCGTTTTCTGCCATCTCAGTCTCTGTGAACTTGAGCGCGAAGCTTCGAAACTGTGTATATTTTACAGACATGAAGTGTGTGTGTGTGTATATGTGTGTGAGAAAACAAAAATTCTTCGATTGCATAGTCCGTATGAAACACGCATACAGGTGCATCACTGCAGAGATGAGTCTGTGTCGCCGACTTCATCTCTTAAGATGAAAACAAAGAAAGCCCTAGTTCATTAAATTAATAAAATGTTCATGCAGTCTCCTTGCCGTTTTTCCCTGACACATTCATAATTATTATATCTGCCAGTCCACTGTGGCAAGCTTTTTCTGTGTTCCCTTATTAGGCTATAGGCAATTAAAGGACCATTATTATGATTTATATGGTTTATTAATAAATGTGCGACTAATAGTCGACTAATGCTTAAAATATGACACTACTAGTCAACCAGAAAAATCTTTAGTCAAGGGCAGCCCTACGCAATTTTAATTTGCGCAATTTGAATGCAGCTAATGTGGCATAGCAGTGGCTGTTCCTGCCCACTGTTAAATTTTATTGGTTCATCAATATTATAAAAACATCATATTTTATTGGTTTCGTTGTATGCAGGGTCTGAAGGCGTAAGAACGTTACTTCATAATTCAAGTCACTTGCGATGTAATATTTTGTACGTTTATTGATTCAATAAAATCCTTTTGATTCATTGCAATCAAAAGCAGGATTGCTGAATTTCTTGAATCTGTAGCTGATGTACAGAACAGAACATGTACAGTGTTTTGTATACAAAAGGGAATCTTTGATGGCATTGCCACCTCATTGTAAGAGCTGTGTTTTTAAATGCATGACTTAACTGGAGATGAGTTTTGATTGGTTCATTACTTTCTATCACTCTTTCTAGTCTACTGCAAAAGAATGCATAGAGTGCTAAACCTTGCAGACACATTGACAACTTAGCATTCAGACCTTGAATTGCCTTTGCACAGGAAGAATGTACAGTCATTGTGTACAATTGCCATGGTGACAGTAAATCAGAACCTGAACTAGGACTGTTGACAGGATAGTTTCCTGTGTGTTAAAATGTTGGATCTATGGGCTTGTTTCTAATAAACGCTTGACTGTTAAATCAAGGTTACACAATTAGTCATTTATAGCAATTCAGTGCTGTAGTTGTATGGGCATCGAAGATAAATCACAAGATTAGGCCATATATTTAAATTTCTAGGAATGTAGGAGTTTTTTTTTTTTCTCTGGTCCAGAGAAACAGTTGCCTTGACAACAGGAGAGTGTTTGAGCCAAGCACGGCTGTGCTGTAGAAACGGCACTGGAAACTGTGTCAGGAATGGTGCAGATTCTCAATTTCACTGAGCCGCCTCTTCTGCAGTTTTGTCATATCACATGTTTCATATTTTATCCATACACTCTTCATGCTTCATTATCACAGATTCTTTGCCTCTTCAGTGGCTCTTGTTTTGTAATTTCTCTTCTCATAGATTGGCACGTTTGCAGCAGTGTAGGCTGGAGCAGAGCTGAGCTGAATGTGTATGCCAGATGGACTAATCTGCTCATGTTGGGCCGTCCCCATCCCCCACCTCTCCCTGAGCCTGACCAAGTCAAAAACCATTTCTGTCTTTCGCCACTCAAAGTCACTTGTGTTTACGTGCTGTTATTTATTTTAATTTAGAGTTGTATGGTGCCAAACATTTCTGGGTTACACTTTATTTTAAGGTGTCCTTGTTAGATTGTGGTTATACAATTAAGTACTGAGTAATATTAATTAACAACAGGTGCTTACTATATGGTTAGGGTTTGGATTAGGGTTACTTGCATGTAATTATGCATAATTTGCTGTTATTACCTTATGTAACAGAAAACAAGGGCAGAATAAGATGTTGCCAATTTCTATAGCAAATACCATTGAAATTTAATATGCATTTCAATTGCAGTAGCACTTAATATCAAATATATTTATATAGTTCACCCAGAGATGAAAATTACCCCATCATTTACTTGTCGTCAAGCACAGGTGTATATCACTTTCTTTTTTGCATAAATCAAAGTACTCCACATGGCTCTGGGGATTTAATAAAGGCCTTTTGAGGCAAATCAATGCATTTTTGTAAGAAAAATAATAGTGCTGCCCTCGACTAAGACTTTCTGGTCGACTAGTAGCCGTTCATTTTAAGCATTAGTCGACTAATCGTACGTTTATTAATAAAACATTTAAATCATTATAATGAGCCTTTAATTGCCTACACATCCTAATAAGCGCTCAAGCACACGCATAAAGCTTGCTGCAGCGCACCGCAGAAGTTATAATTATAAATGTATCAGGGAAAAACAGTAAGTTGACTGCATTAACATGTAGTGCTTTGTTTTTCGTCTTAAGAGATATAGTTGGCGACTATGACTCATCTCCGGAGTTATGATGCACCTGAATGCATGTTTCTTATGTATTACATAATCTGAGAAAGTAGAAATTTTACACTCTATATATTTTAATGTCTGTAAGGCACTGAGCATACACAGAGTTTCGCACTCAAGTTCACAGAAAAGAGACGACAAAAAGCACGTCCTGTTTGCTTTCATTATTTTACAAAAGCTCAAGGGCGTATGTTTGCTTTTGACATTGGTAGGGACACTTACATAGTTTACCATAAAATCACATTATAATTGTCCCAAATTATTGTCAATGTTCATAATGACTTTATCATAGGCTGGAAGATTGTGCATCTTTCCGCACAACCGTTTAATCTCCGTATGTTTTATAGGGAGCTAATCATAGCAATAGATTGTGCTTTCTCTTTCTGTTGGCTGTGTTTTGTCAGTCACTTCAAACTCATTGATGCAACTTTAATTACTAAAGTGAACTTCTATATTAACTGTTTTGGACTGCTGTCTTGAATTGGGTGCAATACCTGTGAGTTGTTCTAATAAGTTCCTGCTTCTTGTCTGGTTTACGACTACATTCCGCCCATGTATTAAATGCGTGTCCTTGAAAGTGCGCAGTATTTGAGGTTGTTGAATGATGGGCTAGATTGATTGATTTATTTATTTATTTATTTATTTATTTATTTATTTATTTCTGCGACTAAACGACTAATAAAATTTTGGTCGACTAAGCCTTTTCTGGTCAACTAACGATTAGTCGACTATTAGGGGGCAGCCCTAAAAAATAAGTTTAAAACTTTATTAAATGATCTCCAGCTTCCACTAGCTGTTGTACACGTGTTCACATTTAAGTTGGTGAGCATAAGCTCCGGTGAGAATATGCCACTCTAGAACCCAGTTTTGTTTACAGCAAAGAAAAACCTTTTCTCATTTTGGCTTGTATTGAAATCCTCCAACATTATTTTTTACAAATCCTTATTTTGTACTTTTCATTTTTGTTTTGCTCTCTCCATTGCGCTTCTGGATGTGTCACTTCCTTGTTCATCACTTTCACCTATATTCTGTCATCCGTTGGAACGTCACTGTCCTGTAAGCTAGAGATTACATTTTATAAAGTTCTGAATATATATATTTTTCCTGAAAAACACTCTTTTACTGAACTTCAATCATCCAACTTTATCCTAAACCCCATTCACTGCCATTATAAAGCTTGTCAGAGCCAGTACATTTTTTAATAGAAGAAAGTCATATACGCCTAGTGTAAATTATGAGATAATTTTCATTTTTGGGTGAACTATCCTTTTAAGGTCCATTTATTAGACTACATTTACACTTAGGCCCTATGAAATCCGTTGTATTTTTTTTTTTCCCTCAAATTCCATTTTATTTTTTTCTGCATTCAGTTTTTTCCCATTCAAATTTTTCAAGACTCTGTTTTAATGGTTAAATTAAAAAAAAAATTAAAACAAGTCTAATTAATTGAAATACTGAAACACACAATTAACAGCAGTTCATTGAAAATTTAACACAAAATGACATTCATAAGGCACTATGAAATGTTTTCTGTTTCTCCATTCATTTTCTGGATTCATGCTTGCTTCAGTATGTGTGTAGTAAACAAAACTGTTACTGTGCCATTCATTCACACAGAAACATGCATAACATGCAGGATTCTCATTTAAACGCTTTTTTTTTTGTGGCAAAATATTCAGACACTAGTCCATATCGCATTATGATTGAAGTGTACTGACCTACTTTTGATTTATTCTTCTGAAATTTTCCATTGCTCAGTTCTAAGGATTTTTTTAAGCTTTTTTTTTGTGCCAGTGGTTCAGATTTTTATTTGCCCTTACAAAAAAAAACAAACCAAAAAAAAAAGCAAATCAAACATGTTTTTGTCATTTTTAACTAATTTAAAGCACCAATTCAAAGACATAAAAAGTCATGGAAACATTATTTTTCTTTTGGCCTTAGAAGCTGTCATTGTTTAAAGAACTTCCATTGCTGTCTTTTTGGTGTGCTTGTTAGCAGATTAATTAAGATTTTTATTAAGGAGAACGTGTTCACGACATCCAAGTAAGTTCAACTCATCTAAACATGTAACCTAGGGTTGGCCAGTATGACCCAAATCTCACATGACACAATGACTAATTACAGTTAATGATATTTGATGATAATAAGCTGTATAAGGTATGTTAAGCTGAAGTAATGCATACTTTAATGTTTGCTAAAAATATAATCAGCTGTGTTTATGTAACCAAAGGGATTTTCGTCTCATTTTGTGTGCATTTGACATTTCAAGCATTAATCACAAAAAGAATTGGATTTGGTACTGGCATGCTGTGTGACAGGCAATGTTCTGCATGCATGCTTCGGGTGTGTGTGAACATAAATTGTCTTTCGAATACCATGGATTTCTCTTTTAATTCACATCTTATTGTTCATGAACATTTAAACTGACAAGACTTGATAAACATGATAAACTTTTGTGAACTTTCCTGAATGTTTTTCATGCTTGTTGTGCCCTGCATTCACTTCAGACAAGCTGCCTGTTTACATTAATTTTATCCCAAGGTGGGAACTTTGACCAAAAAAATCAAATTTAATTCTCAAACCAGTGGAGCTAGTATTGTGGTGGAATGATGTCCATGGTTGTATACCTAATGGCCCTGTCTTTGGCCCAGTTTCGTTGGCTTGATAATGCCATTGGATGGGACATGGAGTGGTTCCTACAGAAGCCAAGCTGATCAATAATGTAGACGTCTTCGAAGAGGAGCAGAGATCAGCTTTTGCTACTATATTACTTGGCTCTTCACAGTCTCTGGCTCTTCCTCTTGCTGCTTAGGAGATAGTGTCAGGTTCCTCTGAAGGTGCATGGGACAGATAGGATGGCTGAATTTAATTTGTCTTGCTAAGATATGACAATAAACTGCTGTCGCTGATATTTGATGCCGGACTCTGCTTTCAGTCTCGTCAAACCATTGTTATAAATGTCTGCTTTCAGACACCGATGAGAGACACTGGAGAAGCCTCATGCACACCTTCAGCTCCCAGATTCCCTGAATAAGCTGGGTGTGCAAAGTATGCTTGTGTATTTTTTTTAATTTTTTTTGCGTCCACTACTGTCCGCAGGTCCCCAGCGAATGTGTGCATTCTGCTTTGTCTTCAGTATTCAGACAGGGCATCATGGCCGCAGTCAGACATGTAGTGAGATAAGAGAGGCAGTGTTATCTGACAAGAGAGGCACTTTGTGGCATAGGGCGGGGGGAGGGGAGCTCCCGCGGCCTGATTTCCCACATAAATGGAGCTGACTGAATTGTGGAAATGGTGGCGCTTCCTGTAATCCGATGCCCTGGGGAACGGCACAGAGAGAACGGGCTGCAAACAGAAGAGAGGTGGGATAAAGGATGGCTGTGCCCTCAGGCTTGCATTAAAGCACTCGTCTCCTCCTTAATCCCACAATGCCCATTGCCCCACATAGGGCTACGTGCTCACAAAAGCCACATGCCCAGCCATGGACCCACAACAATGACCTAGACCAAAACAATTTTATTTTTTTTTCCCCACCCATGCAGCTGTTCTAGCAGTGCAGCGCCCTTCTCTTCTTATCAGGTTCTCTGCCTATGTTGTTGACTATCCTTGCATGAGATGCTTGTGGTTGAAGTGCTTTAAATGTAACGTGATGTGGGGATGATTTTCGGCCTGTTCTCAGAGGACATTTCATCTCCAAAGCACATCAAACATGCATTGTGGCTTTGAGTGCAGGAAATGCATTCTCTGTAGAGCCGCTGACTCCATAGCATGTGGGAATGGTTTTGGTGATCTCGAGTTTGATTGCTGTCGAGAGCAAGTTGGCAGACATGTTTCCATGTGTTTATCTGCTCAGATGTGTGCTTTGAGGGCCTCTGCCAGCCATTTCCATCAGAACTACTAATGGACTAGACCACCTCAGATTTAACAGTGGTTTCTCTCACTTCTCTTTCTACCTCACTCTATGTGGATAAATGTCACAACCTTTCCACCCCCACCCCCTTAATTCTCATTACATCATCTCTCTTTTTTTGTTTGTTTGCGGTCATACATGAAAAAAATACTGTATTGTGATGATACAGCTAGAATAAATGGTATTGGGAAGTAATGTACTTGGGACATTTTTTTTGCACCATGTATGTGAGTGTATTTTATTTATTGCTATTTCATGATATTTGGTCAAATTATTTATTGTTGTGATCTTCATCCTTGGTTGTTTAGGTCAAGGTATTGTGAATTGCAGGAGCTGACGCTTGGAAGTGATGCTTGGAAATATCATCCGAATTGTCTTTTTTTTTTTTTTTCCCCAGATTAAGATTTTTGTCTTTACTGATCAGAGTACTTCATATGCAGGCCTACTATTACATGTTGGTTGGTTTGTTATAGTGAGAACATTATTAGGGCAATAATTATCTTGAAGTTTGCATTTTTATTTTTTACCTGGTGAATGACTGCAGCCAGCAAGATTTAGTTTGAATGAGCGTGTTAGACTCTTTATATAAGTCATAAATAAAATGAACCTTGATTATTTGAAATAAGGCATCGATATACTATGAAACTTACTGTAACCCCAAACTTTCTTCCAAAAACTGCAGAAACACTGTGTTCACCCAGTCTTGTGTTCCTGGTTCTTGGTTGTTTGTGGCACCTGCCATTCTACATAACCTTTCAAAGGGTTCCAGTGTTATAAGCAAATGGAGCAGGGTTTCTATAACCATGGGCAAAAAGCAGTGCTAGTTCTGCTTCTAAATTACAAGTATGAGAAGTACCTTTACCCAGGTTTAAAAGTGGGGTTGAATGTTTATTTTTCAGTGTAACTTTTTTGTCATATTTCAGTGTGTTTTATGAACCTGTTATTACAGAGTAATTCAGGCTTTGCAGAGAAACTGCTATTAATGGATGGAGGAGCACAAACTATATTTGACCTGACTTTAAACTGGTGGTTTGTGAATAAATGGAGAAAAGTGCTGTTGCTCATTTCTCAATGTTAAGGGTTAAAGTAGCCATCGAAAGCCAAATTATGATTGTTTATTGATTGATTGAAAGAGGACTTCAATGAAAATTAAAATAAGGACCCATTTAAAAGAACTTTTGCTTAGTGTTTTGCTCTTTAAAAGGATTGTTCAACCAAAAATTAGCAATTTGTCATTAATTGTTCACCCTCATATCCTTCGTTCGTACACTCTTAAAAATAAAGGTGCTTTAAAAAGTTCCTCATAATGATGCCATAGAAGAACCATTTTGGTTCCACAAAATCCAAATTCAGTCAAAGGTTGTTTAAAGAACCATCTCTTTCTTAACTTTTTATAATCTGAAGAACCTTCTTTCGCCACATGGAACCATTTAGATAAAAACATTCTTCTATGGCATCGTGAAGCACCTTTATTTTTAAGTGTATTCGGAAAATTTATATTTTGATGAAATCCGAGAGCTTTCTGACCCTCCATAAACAGAAAAGTACCGTGACGCATGTGCATGCTTTGTGTGTGGTGCTGCTGATGTAGAACACACGTGATACGCATTGTTTATGTTCAGAGGAAAGTGCGCACATGCGTTGTGGTACTCTGCAAAATGGTGCTAGGGTGACGCAGTGAAGAAGAATCATTGAATAAAGTTATTTTAGTTTTTTTGCGCAACAAAAGTATTCTCATAGTTTAAAAAATTACGGTTGAACCACTGATGTCACATGGACAATTTGTCGATGTTTTTGGTACCTTTCTGGACATGATAAGACCCTTGCTGTCTATGGAGAGGCAGAGAGCTCTTGAATTTCATAAAAAAAAATCTTAATGTGTGTTCTGAAAAAAATATATATTTTTGTGTGAATTTATAGTTTAAACTCCACCTGAAGACAAAATGTTGTTAGTTTTGCAAAGCATATCAATAAACACTTTTTTTTTCTTTATGCTGCTGTAATTGTTTGGATTTGAAGAGTGATAGCTTTAAACCATAATAGAGCCAGACTGAATGCGAGTTTGCTAAAAACTTAAAGTAGCTGTTTAGTTAAAGGCTTATTTGTCATTTTAGCGTGCATTACTTATCTAGCCAATCTGCAGAACAAAAAAAGGTTTTCTTTCTAATCTTTAGTCAAAATCTGAGAATTTGCTTTTCTTCTGGAATGATTTTTAGCTCTGATGTGAGTTTGATGGCTTGGGCAGAATATCCTTAACCACTGTCCTCTAACCGCTGGTCTGCTGCGTGCTAGAGATGGCGACATGGTGCGCAAAAATCAAGCTCTGACCTCTAACTTTTGCTCATTCGTTATTCTGTTTCACTCAGAAATACATCAAAGTACTGAAGTTGGTCACAATTTCCAGTTTGTGCTGACTTTTAACATTTATTGCTTTATTTTGTTGAATGTTTGTGATTTATTTGTTTGTGGAATAACATGCTCAGATAAATCGTTTGTAAGAGTGGCCATTAAAATATGAGGTCCATTTTTAATTTTCATGCTGACTTGAAACAAGTCTCTCTTTTTTCCTGCTTATGTTGCCCATGCTTGGTTAGGCTTCAGCATATTTTTTTACGCTTAAGTTGATTTTTTTTTTTTTTTTTTTCCCCTCTGCGTTGATTTTAACTGGGTCTGCTTGTTTTGCCTGCTTTAATGTAGTGTTCATAGCCTGACGGTCGGGATGTGGCAAGCTTGGCAGGTCCATCCTCTGCAGGAACATTTCTTTCCTTTGCAAGAAAGAATTGTGAAAGCATCCTCTTTCGCCTGCACTAATAAACAGCCCATTTGACTGGTGATTTAAAGGGCTTTAGCTTTCCTCAGGCCTAGAGTTTCCTTTTAGGGTCAACAGAGCATGACTCAGAGCAGGACAGGAGAGATCGAGAGAGAGACTCACCACTACCATCTAATGAACACAGTAAACTGGTCTGGGAAGCTTAAAATATAAAGAACTATGTCTGTTCAGGGCTTTACGCTTGCTTTTTTCTTAGGAGCACTTGTGCTCCTAACTTAAAAAATTTAGGAGCACAGTCAAAATTTCAGGATTTGCCTTCCCGTTACAAGGTGGTATTTGACTCCTTAAAGTAGCAACTTTATTGAAAGATTTGCACATTGTTTGATACTGAAAGATGGAGTGGTCCCAGCTATAAAAGATCCCGGTCATGGTTCAGAACTGCAGATAGTAAGTGAAACGGCATCAAATGTCTGTGTATTATTTGCAATCCCAGCGCGAGTGATCGTCAAACTTAGCTCCGCCCGCGGCGCGCCTCCAGAAGCTCTGCTTTTTCCAGAGAAAATCGGAAAGCTGTGTTTCTTTTATAAATATGATAAAACTAAAGACTTTTTGGAGATATTAAGGATTAATTGTATATGAAGATGTTCATTATTCTGTACAAAAGTAATAAATATTTTTGTTACACGTTAAAGCGCACTTTTATTTTGACAGGTTGCCATGAAGTTTCTGTGTAATAGAATAGTTATATTTTTAAGCTGCCTTTTTGCATTTTAATATTCACAGACACTAGTCCATATCTCGATTCAAATTAAGTGACAGACCTACTTTTGATTCATGCATCCAAAAATTTACGAATGCCATGTCATTCTGCACTATATAGTATTCCGTTTTTATGAATGGACTCCACAATCCCGTCCGTGTTTTCATGGAGGAGAAATTGCGCGTGACCATGTATAGACAGAAATGACATGCTGTCGTGTAAATAAGATAACTTCAGGATACTTTGTTTGTTTAATAAAAGAACAAGGTATAGGCCTGTTCTATATGAAAGGTAACCTTAAATGACTTCTGTTATGATCTGGCGCTATATGGAAAATAACATTTAACTTGATCTTCAAGGGAGGCCGTTGGAGGGTGGGGGAGGGGGTGCTAAAATAATGGCAGGGGAAACACTGCAGAAATATTAAATGATTTAAATAACTCAAAAGATACTTTAAAAATGAAACTAAATCTGCCAGTAGATGGCAGCAAATCACTGATTTAATTACTGAATCATATCATTTATTTGATTTGTTGGAATGGCTGATTCATTAAGGAATAAAGCAAGCAACTGTCTTTATGAATGGGAAATTTAATTATTGATTCGTTTAAAAACGCATGTTCCTTCATAAATGAAACACCGCTGTGTTTGAATGGAGATACGCAGTGGCTCAGTTGTGACTACTTCAGATCGTTTTTGATGATGAAATGGAGCAAAATCTGATGATAGTGTTATAGTAAGACAATGTAAGTCACTTAATATGAACTACTTGTTTATTTAGCTGTTGTATTAAATCAATATCTCATTTACAAACTCCTTAAAAATCATTAAAAGCTGTCACTCATCTTAGTTCATCGCGATCTCACAAAGTTCCATTATAATCAACAAAGCTCTCTACACTGCACAACGAATCTCTTAATTACACTCTCTCTACACTTTGTTTATAAAGGATTCGTGAGGTATTCCCGTGATACATTACTCAACGTTGCAAAAACGCGTAGAAACCTTTGAAACTCTCCTGAACGCAAACACAAATATGCTGATCAGGTCAGTTGCACATGGTGCTCCTAAATATTTTTCATAGTCGCACACAGTAGTTTTTAGTCGCAAATGCGACTCTGCTGTTCTACCTGATCTCAAACTGTTTTTGACAAACACTTCAGCTGAGTGACTTCTTTCTTTGTCATTTCGAGTTTTAAATGACTTGTTCAGCATATCCTCTCATAACCTGGTGGTCTTTCAAGCCAGAAGCTTACAGTGGGTTTAACAATGGCTAGTTGATTTGAACAAGCTACGCTTGTTCTGTGTATTCTGAGGATTTTCTCAGTAAGATTACGGTCTCGTTTTGAAGCCCCATTAAGAGGGAGTTCTCTCCACTCAGGATTAATCCAATCTGGCACATTCCTGCTGGGAGAATCCTCAGGGTTCTGATCCTCCCAGACATCCCATCTGAGTGAGGACTGCCCCTAATGTGGACTCTCCTATTCTTCAACACTCAGTGCTATACTATAGTCAGCTGTTCAAATATAGTATATTGTGCTTAAGATGCGTAATGTGTTTTGCCATATATTGCAGATAAGAATGATAATACTGATTGAGTAGATTGTTGAAAAATGGTGTGCTAATGTTTTCTGAAGCTTGCCAGTTGTTGAAATATGGAGGTCTCATGAATTTTCTCATTTATTTTATGACTCGTAAACAGTATGGTTGATGTTATAAATGTTATGTTTTTACCTGTCGTTTTATTTTTGGTAGAATGACAGTTTGCTGCAGGGAGGATGTTTATTTGTAGGCCAAAGCACAGGAACCAGTTTGTATTTTACCACTTATGGTTTCATTGTCTCAAATTCAATAGATTTATTTATTTGTTTTTTTTAAATGGGTTTTGGTTAAATGCCTGGAATGAGGTCTGTGGATACCACAAGCTCAAGATATTTTTGCTTTATTTTTCTAGAACATACAAGATGACAGCATGCCTGATTCACACACTATGAAGGGCCGTAACATACAACATAGTGATAGTTGTAAGGGGCAACTCACACAGAATGTGTTTTGCGTTGAAAAACAGAAGATGCTGGAAGTAGAATTGGGAAAATAGCAGTGTTATAAGATGCAATCAGAACTGTCATGTGTGAGAAACTGCAAAAGATGCTAGAAATGAGAGCAGCAGCCAAACTCATCTGTTAAGCATGAAAACAATGGAAAAGCACTACAGCAGTTTAAAAAAAACCTGTAAATAATTACTTTATGTTTGCATGAAGGTGATGGGCTGAAAGGTGCTGTTATTTCCTGTTTCTACTGAACATTTAATGTTAAAGCCTACTATAGGTGGTTAAACTTTTTGAATTTGAGTTGCCTTGACTTTTTGAGTTGGCATGTAAAACTGAATGTCTACATTTTGGCTAAGAATATTTAGCTTTTTTCTTTTTATATTATTTCTGAACATAGGATTCACTTAAAACAAGTTTATAGAATATTTGCCTTTGTATTTCATTATTTTCTTCAAAGATATTTAACATTAATTTGTTTTTGTTACATTGAACATTATCTTGAATTGGCTTCATTTTTTTTATGGCTGCAAAAATATTATTTAAATATGAATCCTGCATATTCTGTGTGTCTGTGTGAATGGATGGCAAAGGCGTGCAGTTTTATTTACTACACACATACTGAAGCGCATGTGACACTCGCTGTGTTTTCAGCCTCTGCTACCTTATTATATGTTTAGAGTGTATGAACATATATTCTATAGAACTGCTCTAAGAGTGAATTCATGAACAGTTTTGAGAAAAACTATTGTCATATCATATGCAAACGGAAACATAAAGGTCTGCATAGCAAAAGTTTGGTTTAACTTCAAATGGTGACAGAAAAAAAATACTTAAAGGGGTTACTCCACCTCAAAATAAAAATTGTCATTAATCACTTACCCCCACATCATGGAAGAGATGAATTGTTGAATAAAGTCATTATTTTTGTTTTGTTTGTGTACAAAAAGTATTCCCGTGGTTTTGTAACATTATGGTTGAACCACTGATGGCAGATGGACTATTTTGACGACGCCATTCATTCTTTTCTGGGCCTTGACAGTGTTTATTTACTTGGCAGTCAATGGGACAGTCACAAAGCTCCCGGTTTTCATCCAAAATATCTTAAATTGTGTTCTGAAGATGAACAAAGCTTGAAGTTGGGGGTAAGTGATTAATGGCACAATTTTCATTTTGGGGTGGAGTAACCCTTTAATACTTAATGTAACAATTGTACTACACTGAAAAAAAACAATAAGTAAATTTACTTATTATTTTTTTTTTATTTTTATTTTTTTATATAATTTCATAAGGCCTTAAAAATGTCATTTTTGTTACACTTTTAATAAATTGCTGTTAAATAGTGTACGTTTTATGACTTAAGTTAATTAGGCATGCTTTTTGTGTAATATTCTTTATTTACCCATTATAACAGAGTCCAGTAAAATTAAAATGGAAATTTAGAAAAAAATAAAACGGATCTCATAGGGCCCTAGTTTTATTTTGTGCCATGTTGCCCAGCCCTAGTAAGAGTACAGTAGACATTGCTGTCAAGCCTTGAATACCATTCTTGTTGCAGCTGTTGTCATTAAACTGTTGCAAAAGAAGCTTGTGGGATTGGATGACAGCAACATAGGAATGTGCCCATCGTGTCCCAGCACACCAACTGTCCCTGAAATCGTGATAAACCCTTCCTAATAAATAGACCTCTGACCAAAAAACACAATTAGTGAATCCTCTGTCCTTTTTCTTGTCTGGTCTGGCCTTTCATGTTCTGTGTGCTGAAATAAAGGAATACAGCAGAATGAAACTACATTGAGAAAAATGACTGTTGACATGTTTGAAAGGTGAAACATCAGTATTCTGGAGACTAATCTGTCTTTCATTTTGCTTTTGCAGGTTTCCTTGGACTTCACAGCCACATCTTCAGCATTTTTAGCTGGATTTTAACCTTTCCCATCTGAAGACGGCCATGGAATCGGTAAATCCCTTTCTTTCTGTTGCAGCTAGTAATGAATGTTTGACTGTTGCGGCTAGTTCCTTGTTTTTGCTGCTATGGTTGGATATTAAAACACTGAGGAAGCAATATCTGCCTGACTCTGGCTGCAGTGGGATGTTTATCTTCTTTAGATATTGTTCATTTTTAGCCAGTTTGAGAATAGTGACTAGGCACTTTGAACTTGTGTTTCTTTCTTGCGTTAAATAGAGCATATATGTTTGAACACGTAGCTTTTATTTGTGAATGTGATGCCGTTGAGTTTGTTGGCGCCCCTACTAGTACCAACAGGCAGGTGGACGGCTCAGCTCTGGAATGTGTGCATTAAGAGCAGGGCTTATTGCGTGCCTGGGCCCTGCCTGCTGCTGCTTTTGTTAAGGGTTTTTGTTTTTGAGTGTGGATTTTGCCTCCTCTGTGTATATGTGTGCTTCAAGGCTGTTGTGAAAATAGGTCACTGCTTGCAGAGAGCTCGCTGTCTCTAATCTAGAGTCCCACTCCAGTGCGCAGCTCATGTGACCATGCTTCTTCATCAGTAAGCAGTGGCATTCCTATGACAGTCTTTTCCCCATGGAAGCTAGAAGACCTATAGTAGTAGAACAAATAGCGTGGTGTTATGTACTAAGAAATTCTTAAGAGAGGCTCACCCAAAAATCAAGGCCTTGCTCTGTGAAACACAATTTGATTTTAGACATCTGTTTTCCATACAGCGTAAATTATATTAGAACTTCGTTAAAGTTTTACTGGAAGTGTAAATTGGATGTTTCATCACAAGGCGATGTGACCTCAGTTCACTTAGCTGGCAATACAATATTAGCCGATACCTAAAAACAGTGGTACATTGCAGTTATGATTTGATTAGATTCAGCAGTCTGAGATTAATATTATGTGCCTATTTTACACCACCAGTTACCTTTTTTTAAAAAATTTACTTACGGTAGGTGCAAATAAACATTTAGATGCAATACAATATATATTATATACATATTTGGTTGATGTATCAATCTACACTGCCGTTTGTAGATCTACAAGCCTCTTACGCTTATCAAAGTTCCATTTATTTTAACAAAAATGTAGAAAAAAATATAATATTATGAGATGTTACTGCAAATTAAAATGATAGTTTTCTATTTTAATATTCCTTTAAAATATGATGCAAAGCTGAATTTTCATCAGCCATTACTACAGTCTTCAGTGTCACACAATTCTTCAGAAATTGCGCTGCATTTTTATTATTTTTTTTGGAACCTGTGATTCTTTTTTTTCAGGATTCTTTGAATAAGAATTTGAAAAGAACAAAAAATATTGAAAATGGAAATCTTTTCTTACAATATAAGTGTTTAATATCACTTTTGATCAATTTGACACATCCTTGCTGAATAAAAGTAACAGAATAAAAGCCCAGAGCACACCAAGCCGACGATCGCCTGTTGGTAAGCGTCTGTCAGGCTAGTTTGTTTGGTGTGTCCCATGTGTCAACTCGTGTGGGGCTCACGTTGGCGAGAGTTTGCTCGATTCAACATGCTGAATTGGCGGCGGGACTGTTGGGGCCATCGGCACGAGTGGCAACTCTGATTGGATGTTCAGTTTACCGAATGAGTTATGGAGAATTAAAGCGAAAGTGAATGTGGACGGCACAAAGAGAAGGCTGATTTCATGTTGCATGATCTTACCCAAGCATTCCAATATGTGAATATTTTCATAACATGAGCTGCTATAAATGAAGAAAGAGTTCAACAACTGATATTCACAATGGTAAACAAGCGCTGCTTTGTTTATGTTTCGTGTATATCCTTGTTTTGTTTTTTCCTTTTAAATGACGAATAGATGCTATTGATAGCTGCTGATTTAGACAGTTAATTCCTCTCAATCATGCGCAGAATGCACATGTCAGTTTGCAGTCGTCTGTAGTCAGTGCAGCTTTTTGGTCCAAACAGTGACCAGAAAGGCTTTTGTCGGTGCTAGTTCTTTGAAATCGGCTTGGTGTGTCTCGGCCTTAGGAAAGAAAGAAAAAATTAATTGATCCCAAACTTTACAACAGTAGTGTGATTTTATTTAATTTATTTATTTATTTTTTTACAAAAGCTGTTGTATTTTTGTATGTTTTTTTCATCAGAGTATCGCAATGGCACCACAACTGTTTCCAACATTGACAATAAATCCGCATATTAGAGCATTGATTTCTGAAGCATTACTGGAGTAATGGTGCTGAAAATTCAGCTTTACATCACAGGAATAAATAAGTACTTAAAATAAAGTATATTAAAATAGGAAACCACTTTCTAAAATTGCTGTGTTTGACAATGTAATTTTTGGCCTTGATGAGCAAAGACGACTTGACATAAAGTCTTTTGAACAGCAGTGTATATTATTGCATTGTTGCACCCATATTGTTTACTGATAATCACCTCCATAGCTCTGACTTTCAAGCTTGGTTCAGCTAAATGGTATATAGACTGTATAAAGCATTAATGAATAACATTGATTCTTGTTTGTTTGTTTTTTTTTCTCAGAATGTCTCTGTCAGATGGTTTCATAAGACTTACAAAACATTGTTTATCTCCTTTTGTGTTCCACCAAAGAAAGGCAGGGTTTGGAACGCTTTTTTATTTTTGAAGTTTTGTGTGTAGCATCATATGGCTATAGTTGTGAATGCTGTTATCTCTCGGCATATAGGCTAGCAGAGTGCTCCTTTTTTGCCCTCTGAAGCACTGATAATTTCCTCCATTTTTGTGTTGTCCCTGTGTAGCTCTGGAGCTCAGAATTCTTTTGGTGTTTACCTCTGAAATCAGACTATATCTGCTTACCGTCAGTGGAAACCAAGGAGACTGATCACAAAGCTCATTATGCCGGCAGCGCACTGTGTGTGTGTGTGTGTGTGTGTGTTTGTGTGTTCTCCTCACCCCCCCAAACCCCTTCCACTTCTACTCATGTGATGCCAGTCACATGGTTTCCAGGCACCCGGAGCAGTAAATCAGAATCAGATTTTATTTTTAACCACTCTAAATCCACCGCCATGCTGATGGTTAGCAAAGGCACTTGCTTTAGCCCTCTCTACCTCCATTTCCCCTTGAACCCTGCGCACCACCTACCAAAGATCCGATCATATTTGCAGCACAATCTGCTGACTGCAAGAGGGGCGGCATTTGGCACGGCCACAGATGAAAGGAAGCCCTCTGCTCATTACAAGCGTGTTTTTCTTGTCCTCGCTGCTTTCCAGAGCAGCTCTGTCCCTTGGTAAGATTAGTCTGCAGTACTCCAGTGGGGAAATGCAGCCTTGCCAGTCAAATTACATAACTCTCATAGCCAGGCTTGAGACAACTATAGAGGCTTTGTTCCCAAGTTACTCCACCTCCTCCTTCCCTCTTGGCGGCCCACATGTTAATGTGGTATTGAAAGAGTCTATGTGCTTCGAACAGGCCCAGCTCTGTGGTGAGAGAGCAGAAAACTTGCATCATTAACGTGCACAATGGCATCATGCGCGTATGCGAGCACAGAGATTAGAGCAGCAATCAGTCTCTTCCTCTGAAAGACAACTTTGGGTTGGGACTGGGATTTTTTTTTTTAACTATGCTTCAGGGGCAGTTTCTCTGCATGTTAGGCAGTGTCCTTTTTTATACCGAGTTGAGTTTAATGCTTGTTCTTTCTGGTGCTAATATGAGTCAGGACAGCAGAAATAAGTCTTAAGTGTGCTGAATAAGTGTGCCTGTGACATGCAAAGCAGGATGAGGCTTTTTCCTTTGCTTGTTGAATTGACACATGCGATTTGAAAGCAGCTACTTTTTCATTTTCCTTAGAACAACACTTCATAGCATTGGAAATGAAGTTTCTCATGCAAATTTGTGACCCTGGACCACAAAACCATACTTGGTAGTACTGGTATATTTGTAGCAATAGCCAAAAATACATTGTATGGGTCAAAATTATTGATTTTACTTTTATGCCGAAGTTTCAGGGTTATATTTCACTTATGTTCACAAGATGGTCATGAGAATTCAGTGCCCTGACCAACTGAAAGAATATCTACAACGTTGTAGTTGGACTTTTTGCACACACATTTTTGCTAATGTGATTGCACCTTTAGGATGGAGAAGTTGAAATTGTTACTGTTTAGTTAGAAGTGATAGTGTTAGAACATGAAGCTTAAAATTCATTGGTAGTACTTGGGTTTGCATGCAAGTATTTGCTTCTAGCTAAATGTATTTCCTTAATTTTCTACAACTTCTGTTGCGCAAGAGTTTTAGCATGCAAAAAAAACATGCATGGATGCACTTCACGAATCCGCTGGAAATAGTTTACCATCTGGGTACCTTTTGGCATACTGTTTACAGCGTGATTTGGAAAGCACCGTAGGGCCTCGGCGTTCAGTGCCAGTTCTGCCAATTGCTCTGGTTTCTGATTGGTTATGGTACAGCTCGTTTCATTTTCACTCTCTCAGAGTCAGCTCAGCATTGTAACATACTCTATTCAAACCAGTCACACTGAGTATGTTTCAGAGCACAAGTTCAGAGGAAATGCTGTAGGTTGCTTGTGGTTGTGGGTGTGGTTCACTTCCTTTTGGATTACATGTAGCACTTATGTGCAAGGAAGTGCAGCTCTACACCCTTCGCTTACCTCATCACTCATCTCCCTTGTCTTTTGGCAAAATAACGGACATGTCCATTTAGTAAATGAAGAGACACTCATATCCAGAGTGATGTGCTGCCAAGACTATAGAGCCAATGTTTGTCCTTCTGCTTGTGTCCCACACTGATGGAGAACAGAAACCCATGATGATGGGTGTCTCATGGCTCTCGGGAAGTTAAGATGAGGAACAAATCATCTGGGTGTTGTGGTGGGACAGTGATTTTCAGGTGTGATTTTCATTTCATGTGTATGTCAAAGAGTTGCTTAGCCTATGGTTTCATCCTTGGTCTAATCTTATGAACAAAACTAGATGGCATTTGCCTCAAGTGCCTTTTTTTTTTTTTTTTTTAATGCAAATACCTGATTGATTACGATGAGTTTCGTAGTTGTGTCTCCACAAGGCATCTTGTTTTTGTGGTGCAGCCCTTAAGAGAAAATGACATTTTAGGTGTTTCCCCCAGGCCTAGTTGAGCCAGCCACAGGTCTTGAGCATCAGACTGTGTTGCTGTGTTATGCATTCACACGGCATCAAATAAATGCTAAGCCCACTTGACACATAAGAGGCCCAATGAACTAAAAAAACCCAATGCAACAAATTAGAGTTTTATGTTCTAATCTGAGCCAAAGAGCCCTCCCATGGTGCCTCAGGGCAGTCATGATTTTAGCATGCTGGTTCGGCTGTATGGGGCTCCGGCACGGTGATTAAAGAACACTGAGAACTGTGGAGATGTTGCATTGTTTTCCATAGACACTCTTTCAACTCAATCTGCGAGCAGTAATTGGATTCTTTGTAAATGTAATGTGTTTTATCTTTACTGTGTCAGTACAGTGGAGGAAGTCCCTGTCTCTTTGCTCATATAGGAAGTATTTGAAATGTCAACTGATGGGGCTTCATGAAGCTGACCGTGGAGCAGAGGTTTTACATTTGCACATGTGGCATTTGCAGAGAGATAGCAGTTAAATAATCTGTTCCCATTTACCATTTTCATAGCAAATCAAATTTTTGGGGGGACAGCTGAAGTTACATGTGACAAGCTTGCATGTCATTGTTTCTATTGCAGATTGTTTGTTCTTGATTAAAAAAAAAAAAAAGAACAAAAAGTACAAGCACGCAAGCATAAATCTGAGCTTGTATGTATGCACTCGTGCACTCCACACCCCCTCCTTTTCATTCCTCAGTGACGTTTTGGTTTTCCCCCTGCTTGCTTGTATTTCTTTCTCTCTCTCTGCATGCCATGCCCCTCACTGGTTTGAATCATGGTGACTGTGCTGTTAAAATGTTGATGCTGCTAACAGAACTGATTTATAACCGTATTGTCTGATCTTAGGTTATGTTTACACATTCTGTATTTGAAATTGACAACTGTATTTGCTGAATGTGAGTCAGCATAAAATGAAAAGTCTCTATGCACTGTTCAGATTTTTTTTTTTTTTTAATAAACATTTCATTGTTTTCAGTCTGAAATCCATCAGGTTGCAGAAGTAATATAGGTTGTGAACCCCATTTCATGTTCTGAACTTAGGAGGTTGACTGCCCTCACATTTATGATTGACAGCGCTTGAATAACCTGCAGTACAGTCTTTTCCAAACCGGTTTAGTCCAAACCGGCTTTATGCACCAAAAGCGGAACAAACCAGTGCTATTTTGAACCACGCTGCATGGACCTTTTATCCAATTGGACTTAAAGTTCAAGCGGCACCTCAGCGCAAGCTTACTAGAGATGCATTAACTCGCTGATAAGACTCATCACACGACTACTAAACAGGGCTGTAAGATTCAGTGTGAAGCACTTGAATTCAATGAAGAACACAAATGAATGAAGTGATTTTTAAACCAGTTTAAAGTCTTGTGAATAAGATTCATAACAGAGTTCATTAATATGTTATTAATGTAGACATGTATTTAATGTATTACAGATCTAATCAAATATAATTACAGTAAGCTATAACATTTGTGCATTTATACTAATTGTATTTAGACTAATGTTTTTCATGCAAATGCTTAGAAACCATAATGTTATATTTTTATCAGGGTATTGCTATTTGTGTGGTTTTAACTGTGGTTGTTGTGTTTTACATGTATAATAGTATGGAAGACAAATGGTTAATTTTAATAAACATTTAATCCGAATATAAGTCATAATAAGTAAAGGATGTTCCAATTTTTACAGATGTTACTGTTTTAATAATAAACATAAGTTTACATAAATCTGCATCCTAACTCAGGCTTCTACTGCTGTCAACTCAAGCTACTATCAAATGTGCATTTCAAAGAGACAAAAATGCAATATTAATATTGCAGCCTGCATTGCAAACTGTGCTGAAGATATGTATCATCATAGTCATGCCTGTTTCATAATTTGAAGCAATGTTAATCATTAGAACATGCAGAAAATAAGAAATACTTTACACTTTTCCAGTCATTTTTTCTTAACAAAATTAATACAAAATAGTAAGAGAAAAAAGGGACTGCATGTTCTAATAAGTAATGTTGTTTCAAATCAAGAAACGGGTTTGTATTGCCTCATAATATTAATAATAATTTATATATGTGTGTATGTATGTTTATTATTATTATTATTATTATTATTATTATTATTATTATTATTATTATTGTCTCTTAGAAATACACGTTTGATAGTAACTTGAGTTAGGCTGCAGATGTAGATTTATGTTCATTATCAAAATCGGGAATATCAGAAATTGTAGCAACCTCATTTTTATATGGTGAAATGAGAAACTTTTTTTTTTGTTGTTATTATTAACCAGCCCTACTTTAAACTTGAAACTTATTGTGGTAATTATCAATATTGACTGCTATAAAAAAAAAATATTATGGTATTTTTTTTTTTTCCGTATCACCCAGCCTTAATCTCATTTTGTAAGCATTCAGTGCTGTGATTGACATAACAAACGAAATCTTTAGAATCCTTTGAGTTTGCGCTACACTGGTTTGGAAGAAAATCACCCAGCAAGATCAGCAACCAAATTCCTGTGTAAACATTGTTCTTCAACTTTCTAATGAAGATCATGATTGTTCCCAACTTGTAGAACTCAGTGTAAGAGTTAATGTTTTTCTAAATGGCAGGCAGTGACTTCTCACACCTTATTTGAGAGCTATAATTGCAGAGCACCTATTTTGGGGAGCTGCTTCGTGGATGAAAACCAGAGATGAAGGCTGGTTCACCAGCATCTGACCATAATGACTTTGTTTTTTTCATTGTCTGTGGATTAGACAGGCTGTGGTTTGAGGAAATGGTGCTGTTAACATTTTGTCCAAATTTCTGAAATCCTATAAAAGGCCAGAGAGCTGTGTTCAGTCGGCCTGTAACAGTCCTGTGAGCTGAATCCATCCTGGGCTGCTTGTCCCTTTTCCCAGCACAGTGCTCAGTAACCTTGCTGTCATGTGTCCCTCATCTGGTCTGAAGCCAACAGCACTCTTGGGATGGAGTGTCCTTGTTCACAACCCCTCAGTGTGCATGCATGCCTTTCTTTTTTTCTCATTAGAGGTGCTGACCTTTGATCACTGTGATATTTCCATGAGAAAACAAGACATTGGATGAGAGAATCTGCTTTTTTCTTCAAATGCCCAGTGTCCTGTTGTGTAAACATTGTCAAATGTTGTAGTCTGCATATGGCTTTCACCTGTGAAAGCTCATGGCCAGAACTATCCTCACTATCTGGCATTAGCCTTAGCCTGGAACATACTCAGTGTTAGAAAGTGAATGCAAACACTTGTAGCTAAACAAACTCTATTTCATGTTGTTGTTTTCTGAAATGTGATTCTGAGTTCATAAAGCAACACAAAACACTTTGCATGCGTTCTTTCCATGGAGGACATTTAAAGAAGTTCACTTTCAGAATGAACATGATAATTTGCTCACCTCCATGTCGTCCAAGATGTTCATGTCTTTCTTCAGTCGCAAAGAAATTTAAGGGAAAACATTCCATGATTTTTCTCCATAATAGTGGACTTCAGTGGTGGCCAATGGGTTGAAAGTCCAAATTGATGTTTCAGTTCAGAGTTTTTTTTGGCCCAGCCTACATTTTTCTAACTGAAGTACGAAGATGATGAACTCGTGAAGAAGCGCAAGCACATCGCAGAGCTAGTGCAAGACGAGCATTTGTGGTTAAAAAGTATATAAATTTGTATTTTTATTTATTTCTTTTTTTTTTTTTGGAAACTACCGATTATTTCGCTAGATAACACCCTTATTCATTGGCTGGGATTGTGTAGAGCCCTTTGAAGCTGCATTGAAACTGCAATTTGTACCTGTAATGTTTTCCTCAAAAAACGTACATCTTTCACGACTGAAGAAAGAAAGACGTGAGCATCTTGGGTGACGGATGAGTGAATTATCAAGAATTTTTCATTCTGGAAGTTAATTATTTTTTTTAAGTATGTACAATAGGTGTCTTTGCGTACTTTATGGCCCTGTGATTTCTGTGATGTGAAAAACGTGAACGTCAACGTGGAATTCGAACCTATAAACATTTTATTTACTATGTAAGCAGTGGTTCCGTCTACTACATGTACTCAGGCACACGTGATGCTTTTTTCCTTCACACTGACAACAGTCCATGTTAACTTTCTTTAACTTTTCATTCACATTAAATTATAAAACACAAAAAAAGGTTGTTTGCTGTTATGTATTCCTGTTGTATTGGGTGGGTCACATGAGCTCCCTGTCAGCACTACTAATCCTAGTCACTGCCTCATTTTGTGACATCGTCAATAGTACCTGTCCTTTCGAATGGCCAAGTTTTGTTGAAAATGAATCCCTTCCGATTTCTTTGTTACTGCAGATCATTCACACAATCTGTGTTCCACCATTGCAGCAGATAAAAGGTTAGAAGTCAAGGAAGCATTTGTTGAAAAAGCCCTGTTGTTCATCTAATCTACATTTTGTTTGGTCTCTGTATAGAGTAGTTTTCTTTATAGAGAAGAGGAGATGTATTGTGCTGTTGAATGTTTTAAAGCTAGTCTTATCTGAGAGCATTCTTAAAGCAGGTGGCAGTGTTTGTGTGTGCGTGTTCATAACCTCACTTGAGTCTCACTGAAAGAACTGTGCTCGCTTATGTTTTGACTCTGGAGAAGGTTCGAGCTCCTCCGGATCCAGGTGTTCTTCATATCACAGGGCTTGCAGTGACAGTAGCCGTGTTTGTGTGTGTGTGTGTGTGTGTGTGTGTGTGTGTGTGTGTGTGTGTGTGTTCCCCCTCCCAAAGTCTGTCTTTGATTCCTGCCAGCTGAATGGACAGAACCAGCACAGAATGGGCCTGAACTTGTGGAGAGGAATTTGTTTGAAATTGTGGCTTTCCGTTGCCAGTAAAATGTGTACTGTAGTGTTAGTTAGTTAGGACTGGGCGATATATAGTGATAATATTGTTATAATTTTGACGATGTAAAATTTTAAAATATCGTGAATATCAATATATTTCAAATTCAAGCATACTTTCCCAAAAGAATAAGGTCAATAAACGAAAGTTTAAGTTGACTGTCAATATGCAGTTTCATTGACTAAAATGTATTAAAAAAAAAATACAAACTTTACCAAAAACCTCTGTATTTTCATAAAACAAAAAGGAGAAAATTTTATTGCAGACTGCTGTACATGCCTCTGCTAAGTGAGCATTCATGAGTGCGGTTCCCAGATAATAGTTCAAATCCCTGAATCAGAGCTTCGCTGTTTTGAGGATACATTTTATGCTGGTGTTTTGCTTATTTTAAGCAATCTGGCAACTTGTGCACGCACCCACTCCTCACTGCAGAAGCGCCACCGCCGCCAGTCTGAAAACGCAGACAAACAAGCTGGAGTTTAACAATCAAAATGAAAGTGTCATTCAACCAGTCTGTCAACTTTTCAAAATTAGCTAAGAAATACCTGTTACAGCACCTAGCTCCCCATCTGAGATCGTTTTTAGTTCCAGTGGAAACATAGTTTCATGCCACAGAGACTTGTGTAACTAAAAACTTGTAAAAAATGTGAATTGCATGCACTAAAAAAGTTGATGTTATTTTACATCATTTTATAAAAAGCAGTAAGCGATCATTTGGTCTAGGTTTTTTAACTGCTTAAATTTGCACTGAACATTTTGTATTTACTTTGTAACAATAGCTGTTCTATTTTTGATTTTTTTTTTTGTTTTTGTTTTTTTGTTGTTTTTTTTTTATAAACAAATGCAAACATATTGAGATGTATATCACATATTGTAAAAATTTTGACAATATCAAGATATCTTTTTTTTTTTTTTTTTCGCCCATTTATGTTAAATATTTGTTTGCATTAATGTTACATTTTGTTTTTTTAGTTTCAAATAGAACATGTCTAATTCAAGGTTTTTCCTGCATTGAAAATATTTTGACATCCACCATTTTTATTAAGCTTTATTTGATCATCTAATGTGGTTTCTGGCTGATGAATGCTGAGCTTGCGATGGTGTGTTGATTGTTTTTATAGAAATTGTTGACCTAAAAATGAAAATTCTGCCATTAGTTATCTTCAGAACACAAATTAAAATATTTATGATTAAATCCGAAAGCTTTCTGACCCTGCATAGACAATGTAACTACCACATCCAAGGCCCAGAAAGGTAGTAAGGACATCTTTAAAATAGTCAGTGTGACATCATTGGTTCAACCGTAATTTTATGAAGCTATGGGAATACTTCTTATGTGCAAAGAAAAAAATAATAATAATAATGACGATTTCCTAAAATGTAATAAGTTTTATGACTTCTGTGAGTCTCACTTGTGGACTTTCTGTCCTAGGGCTCTCTCCAGCTTTGAGTGTGAGAAGAAGGAAAAAAAAGTGCAGAAATGTAGTAAAGCAGTAAAGGACTTTACTGTAGGACCCTCAGTGAATGCGTAAAGGGTTCTTATGTCATTTTAAATGCATCTTGACAAAAATTAAAAATATTTGTCACGATAAGATTTATAACTAGGGATGCGTTTTTAGTTTTTGTTTGACTCTCTAGCCATCGTCGTTGCACAGTGTGACTCAATATTCCACTCTGTCACTGTGCATTCTATATGGTGTATCCTACCTGGTCTCATGACAAAAACATACCTGGGGCACTTTTTCATGAGATGCGAAATATGTACCAGTAAATGCGTATAGAGGCAGTAAAACTCAGACACCTTTTATTCCTTTTCACACAAAGTATGATTTACAAAGTTTGATAAAGCATAATTTTTGCACAATTACTTGAAGAATATTGTAATATGACTTAAAAAGTATTTTAATATGCTGGGAGATTTGAAAGCTGATGCTTTTGAATGTTAGCATGACATTTCCAGCATCATATCTATGGGATTTCATAGGCGGTAAGTTTGCTTGGCAGCTCACGCAGTACAGAGATGTATTTGAGAGGTGAAGAGCTCTGGTTCGAATCCTGTGTAACTACGGTTCGACAAGGAAGATTCACATGGTGTCAGATGTTTTTGCATTTAACATTATCGGTAGGTTTCGGGTTGAGTTTGGTGTAGTGCAGTGGTTCTCAACTCCAGTCCTTGAGGCAACTGCTCTGCACATTTTGTATGTTTCTGAATCTGACACACTCAGTTCAGTTAATGGATCTTGCTCCTAACATCAGGTGTGTTAAATGAAGGAGACATACAAAATGTGCAGAGTAGTGGGTCCCGAGGACTGGAGTTGAGAAACACTGAAGTAGGGCATATTTCCAACACAATAGAGGATTAACTTTTAGCAACAGTCCCCAGATATTTGAACTGTGAACCGACGCAATATGTACCTGAAGCAGCGTAATAAAAATACAGCAATATGTACATATGTCAATGTAGTATTTTATTTATTTTTTTAATTTATTTATTTATTTTTTTGGTCGCACTGTACAGCCCTGACCAAACCAGTTCCAGATTGTAGAAGGAGCTATGGAAGACTAATTCTTACCATGGGAAGAATTTTTACATGTATTTCGGAAACAATAAGATATTGCCCATCTCTAGTACTTGTTCCTGTTTTTAATGGCGCTACTGTGCTGTAACAGGGCAGTGCTGGAAAAAGGACGCTTCCCTCTCATGGTGCAATTTTATTGTTACTTTAAATAAAAGTGAGGTTATTTTATTGCCTTGTGTTTCTTAAAATTCATCAATATTTTTAAGGGGCAAAAAAAAGTCTTACAAATTAGCTTATGTTTTTTGTTGTTGTTGTTGTTGTTGTTTCTGTGAGTCATTTTAAACTGTTGATTTAAATGAATTGATTATAAACAGGTTCTGTAATTTATCAGCATCATCATTAAGGTTTTCACAATAGTGGCTGGTTGGCATTTATGTATGAAATTTAGATCAAAATATATGTATATTTAGTGGTTTGTTAGTTATAGTGCTGCATATAAATAATGCTTGTTTGTTTTTAATTTACATCATTTAGTGAGAAAATATTGTTAACAAACATTGATTATTTTAAACTTGGTGTTGACTTTGTCTTAACATTGGTTGTCTGGTTGAAATAAAATCACCATTTAAAGCAAAGACAAAGAATACAGAAATACACTGAATCGCATTCGAATTTTCTCTGATGAAATCAAGAGTTTTATTGAGAAGGTGCTGGACATTCTGGGCATCTGTGGGTAATCAGCTGCTCAGAGATGGAAAGAAGTCACAGTTCGACTTTGTGGCTATTCTCTCTGCTGGAGCCGAGCAGGGGCCAGCAGCCAGCCTGCACAACAGACGAGGCGGCAGATGGGGCCTGCTCAGACTTAACCCTTCCCACGCCACACATGCCCCATCTGTCCAGCCTAGCAAGCTTAGTCCGCCATCTTACTCAGCCTCCCCGCTTCCTTCTAGCCTGTCCGAAGTTCACGTGAACTGTTGAGGTCTCTAATGGGCGGCAGGCCGGCAGAAGGACATATGGCCTCCTCCTAAAGAGGAAGTCCAGAACGCTCGCTTTGTCTGTTTGCTCCCTCCCTCCCTCCCTCCCTCCCCCCTTTTCCCCTCATCCTATGCCATGAAAGCTTCACTAGAGGCTTGTTTTGCTCTGGTTTTTGTGTGTACAGACATGCCACACCCTGGAATATCAGTTGGCAGGCAGCCATCTTGGTCAGATGACTTAAACTGGCACAGCCCTCGTCTGTGTGTAACACTTTTCACATGAAGCGGTTGGGCGGCATTACATGTTATTCCAGTTCGTTTCAAAAGGGTTTCTTTTACTACTCATTTTATTCATGTTTTTAGTAGCCATTCATGAATTGTAAACACGATTGTGTTTTTGAGAGTCAGTGAATGAATTAGCAGTGAGCCTCATTCTGATTTTAGAAGATTCCTTTGTTAATGTTCTTGTACGTTTAACTGGATTGGCAAGTTGGTGCACACTTTTATTGTCCTCTTTTGCTTTAACTGGGTCATATGCTTTCACTAGTGCCAAGTGTTAAATAAGTGTATAGTTTTCTCATATTTTTGAGATTACTTATCAGTTGCTAAGAGGAAGTGCCATCAGTATAGCAGTGAAATCAGAAGTGGCATGCTCTTGATTGGTCTGTTAGTAATTTGTTGTCAAAGAGCGTTGGGTTTAAGCAACAACCGACAGTGACTGTTGTCATAGGGGCCATTTGAGTTCAGGCAAATACAGTGATGCAATACGATAAATACAAACTGTAGTGCAGTAAGTAAAGTCCATGTGATTCACCGCCTACTACAGTTTGAATGCAAGTTGCCTACTGGCAACCAACAGTACAACTTTTTCAGTGATAAAACCATTGTCAGTATGAGCATCATAGTGGTAATCTGCAATGGATAGAAGAGCACAGAGAAAGTGATGTTTTGACTCAGTACGTGGCAGTTTTCTCCTCTGCTTGTAGGACGTCCCTGAGGCCCGGTCACATCTCTAACGGAGAGAAGCAGAGAAGAGCCTGGAAAAAAGAACTAAATTAAATGGGTGTCAAAAAGGAGACGGGTCTCGGCTCTTTTCAGGCTTTCTTCTTTGTGCACTACTGGGCTATGAAAGGGAGCTCTGTGTATTATAGGCCCAGCGGCCTGACCTTTGTCCTGAAAGGAGATCCAGGGGTTGGCCAATGTCACGTTGCTCACCCCTCCTGCTCTGTTCACTGCTCTGCTGGGAGTGCCACGGCAGCTCTCTCCGTATTGCTTTTGTGTGGCTCTAGTTGTAATTTCACTCAGGCAACCTTTCAGGATGCATGTGGCCTTTTCCGTGACCCCTCGCTGGGTCCTCTGACTTCTCAATGACGGATAGGGGAGCTTTACACCCTTCCTAAATCCCATTGTGGTGTTCATTGGACAGAGGGAGAAACTGCCAAGGGGCTTTTCAGGCCCAGATGTGAGAGTAACGGCTGCTGCTTGGCCTCAGATTGCACCCAGGACTGAATGAACACTTGCCAACAGGGTACAAAATTAACACTCCCCAAGCAAATAAAAGCTAGAATCACTTTGGTAATAAATTAAATGGAGCTACTTGCCAGTTGACCGGTAATGTTTTTTTCTCTCCCAAAGAACCATGCACAGCTGATACTTTTTAAGTGAATCAGATCGAAGTGATACAAAAAGTATTAGAGAAATGGTCCGTGACCATTTCATGTTTTGAAACGAGGATTTCATACAACATTAGCCCATTTGAGCCTGATGTTTAGCTAGAGTTGTGCAGAACTGAACTACAAATCAAGTTAAAACCAGCAGGGTCAGTGACTGGTGAAACTGTTTGCAATAGGATAATTTTGAAAGCTTTCCTTTTACGTGGTTTACTTTGCAGATTAAATTGTCTGCCATTCTACAGCAGAGCCTGCCAGACCCCTGCAGTGTCAGACTTGGAAGGGGTTTACTACCCTTGTCACCAGCTCTTGTTTGACTTGGACTTAGTGCCAGAAGCAGTCAGAAAAACCCAGCCAAAGAGACCCATTCAGTGGATTGGTGTTTAATGCTTTTACTACATTATGTGCTGGTCATAATAAGGCATTGGTGAAACACTGGATCAGATTGAGTTCATTTTTAAATGGGTGGATTATGGGTACGACTGGTCAGTTATTCTTTGATATAATCTTCATGGATGAAGATGTGGCCTGTTGCTGTAAAATTCTTGCTTTCAGGCTTTTTCAGCCTGAAAAGAATGTTGTTCCTGCCATTTCACCGTGAACTAGGTTTAGAGAGCGCCACATCCGTCTGTTTTTGTCACCGAGGCACTCTGTGAGTGAGTCACAGCGCCCATGTCGCTTATAGCCTATTTCTGAACTGAAATAGCATGGCGATCGTCGTATTTCTTTCATTATCTCTCTTCCTCTCTTCCACCCTCTTCTTTGCTCCAGAAGAGATGTCTAAGTTTCCTGTGTAATTACGCTTGCTATAATCACTGCATAGCTGTACGCCATGGTAGTTTTAACTTTCTTTTCTAAACTAATTGCTAAATGTTTACAGTAATTCAGTGACAACCTATATATATGTGCAAAGTAAGTGTGAAACTGTAAGTGCAAAGTTTTGAAGTCCAGTCTCATCTCTCAGGCCTGTGCCACCTGCGTGGCCGGAGTGACGTGGCTCCATCGTCAATGCAATGGCAGGGCAGTGATCATCCCTAATAGTGTTTCTTTCTGTTTGTCTCTCCCTTTCCATCTCGGTCTCTCTCTCTCTCTGTCCCCAGGGTGGGCGCATTATCTCTCTGACTGTAAGAACTCCATTATTTACTGAGCACTGAGCCCGTCCTAATATAATGTTCCATTAGATTGCATCAGCCAGATTTATTACTGGGTTTTCTCTCTCACCCCCACTGACTCTCTCTCTCCCTGTTCCATTCTGTCTTTTCCTGTCTCTGGCCAGCGGGAATAAGGTCTTGAGTGGGATTTGGTAGGAGTGTGGGATTTGAAAATGCAAATCTAAATCCAGTGAATAAGCAAGCATGTTAAAGCCCATGCATTAAAACCATGACTAATTTGAGACTTCTGCCATGTCAGCATGTCTATGTAATGTCATCCTGTTTTCCAGGTAGATGAGGATACATGGTCACAGCTGTCAATTTGCATAATAAGTCACTTAACTTCCTGATGAAGACTTCCATGGCAGTTAAAGCCAAGTGAGCTAATCACAGTAAAGGCCTGTTCACATCAGCGATAACTATCCTAATGTCTACACCAACACGTGATAATGTTGTTTATTAGAAGTCTGCCGCTGATGTTTTTGTTATATTTGTAGTATTTGTATTTGTGGTCCTTGATGTGAATAGTCCTTAAAGGATTAGTTCACTTTCAGAACAAACATTTACAGATAATGTTAGGGCTAATGTTATGCTGCAGGTGAGCAGCATTTAATACACAGAGCCGTAGATCACTGACAAGCTACGCAAAATAGCACGCATAATCGCAGATAAATCGCATTCGATTATGAACGCAATATTGCGTACCTTGTCAGTGATCTATGGCTCTGTGTATTACATTTCGCTCACCTGAATTACTGACAAGATGCGCATGACAATCTCATGCAATTAATCGTGCAGCCCTAGATAATGTACTCACCTCCTTGTCATCCAAGATGTTCATGTCTGTCTTTCTTCAGTCGTAAAGAAATTGTTTTTTGAGGAAAACATTTCAGGATTTCTCTCCATATAATGGACTATTGTTTGGAGATTGTTTCGCTAGAGAAGATCCTTCTTCCTTGGCTGAGATCGATTGGAGCCCTTTAAAGCTGCCTTTAAACTGCATTATGGAAGTTCAGATTTGGGGGCACCATACATATCCATTATATGGAGAGGAATCCTGAAATGTTTTCCTCAAAAAATATAAATTACCTTACGACTGATGAACAAAAGATATGAACATCTTGGATGACAAGGGGGTTGAGTACATTATCTGTGCATTTTTGTTTTGAAAGTGAACTATTCCTTTAAGACTACATTGAAATTTCCCACAAGCCAGTTTCTGTTCCTGTTTTAAAGTTTAACATTTAAAGACATCTTAATGCAAACATAATGTACAGTCAGCTGGCCATTATAATGAAATTCACCCCTATGGAGTAAACTACATCCTGTCTTAAATTGGAGGTCTTTGTATCAGCCAAAAGGGGTTTATTTTGTGATAATGACCTGCTGACTGCACATTTTCCTGCGTATGACGTAGCCACTTACTAAATTCGCAAAATACAAATGGACAAGTACTTTACAAGTGTCCGTGCCAGTGGAGACAGTGCCAATGAGTTAATCATAAATATTAAAGCCATTAGGACTGTTAATTGAGGGTGTGCTGTAAAGTGCTGAGAAAGCACAGATGCATTACTTGTAGCATTCCACCCTCTTATTCCTCTGCTGTCGCTCTCTGTCCCTCGCTCTTTTATCCATCAGTTCTCTCTTATCCTTCATTGTATATTCTCCTTGTACCTCCTTCCCTGAAGCTGATGTTCGTCTTTTGCTCTCTCTTTCTTTCAGTCTTTCTTCCCCTGTCATCCTCTCGCTGCTCTTATGACTATATCAGCTAAAGTGAAATGCCAGTCTAATCTGGGCGTCTCTGCCTTTGCCAGAGCTGCTTTTGCTCTCAGAGCCACAGTGCTGATCAGGCTGAAAGTGCCTGTCGATTGAAAGACATGAGCTTGCATCATGAATATTTCCACTCAGCTGGAAACGCGTGCTGCATGTTGAGAGAGCCGCCCCTGCTCACACCAGCAGCCCCTGCCTTCCATCGTCCTCTAAACCACACCGGGCCTTCGGCACGCATCCATCAGATCATCTTCCATCATCGTGCCATGTCTGATGGGTTAAAAATGCTGCCTGCTCTTCTAGAGAAGCTGCTTGGGGAATTGAGATGGGAGCGTTGAATATTATACAGCCTGGATGTGATGTGAATGGGTGGGAAGATCAATAATATTATTAGCATGAGAGGGCACGATGGAAAGGAGAAGGGTGTATGATGTGGAGAGAGAGTAGGACAGTAGTAAATAGAGTTCAGGGCTCTTCTGAAGGTTTAAAAACAAATTCAAATGCTCTTGTCCGTGTCCGTAATAACACAGACAGCACTACTGACATCTTTCACCAGCAGTGCGATGTTTTAAAAAAAGGGTAGTTACATGATCTGATCTTTCTTTCTAGCTTTTAAGTGTATGTGCAGAATCTATTTTTTATGTTTTAAAGTTTGCCACATCATTTTGAAAATGTTGCTTTCAGTAAAATAATAAACACATTACGTTTCAAATTGCAGAATGTGTTGCAGAATGAGAGAAATCATTGAAAATCAAATAATGTTAATTTAAAAATGTTGTATTTCAGAGTTTCAGGTAACTCTGCATGACTACAGGTGCTTTGATACGAACCATTTTTTGTTCCACAAAGGACCATTCAGTCATCTCTTTCTTAACTTTCTATAATCTGAAGAACCTTCTTTTGCCAAAAAGAACCTTTTGTGAAACAGAGGTTCTTCAGATGTTGAAGGTTTTTATGGAACCATTTAAACAAAAGAAGGTTGTTCTATAGCGTCGTGAAGTACCTTTATTTTTAAGAGTGTATCTGGAAAATATTTTCAAAAAGATTTTAAAATGTAACTTTTTTTTTTTTATTTATGCTCTTGAAGTCCCTATGAAATCCAAATTTTGGTTGCAAATTGCAAAAGCTGTTGCGCTAATGAAAGTGTTCTTTCTAGCTAATGTTCTTTCAAGTTTGCCACATCGTTTTGAAAATGTTGTTTTCAGTAAAATAATAAACATATTATGTTGCAAGTTGCAGAATGAGAGAAATCATTGAAAATCAAATAATGTTAATTTAAAAATATATTTTATTTCAGAGTTTCAAGTAACTGCATGACTGTTAATCCATTTTTTAAATGTGAAAATGTATTGCCTTTCCTTATAGCAAACTGTTCTGGTATTGAGATTTTAAGGGCTTGTTTTGGAAAATAGTTAAAAAAGGTGTTACATTGTCAGTAAAACTTTTTTTAAATGCATGCTCACCAGCACTTTAGACTTTACAAATACAAAATCTTTGAAACTAAGATTTTATGAGAATCACTCAAATACCAAAACATCTTGTTGGTGACTCAGGTTAATTAATAGAACTGTCATAGTATGAAGTTCTTTTGGATGTATTCCTTCTGTCAACACACAGTTGTGCAAAAAAGATCTGTGCATTCCTAGTGATCACCAGCACCAAGTTCAACAAGCATCAAATCCTTGACCTTATTATTATTTGTACAATCAGTTACTTCTGTTAAAATTGTTTTCTGTAATGGTATTCCCAAACTGACACACTTCTACTGCTGCAGGGGCACATAAAACAAGCCAAACTGTGTTTGTGTCCATCAGACAGTTTCTTCCTCTCTGTTTGAGCAGTTCTTTGCTAGAACAAACTGCAAGGTTGACCAGGCTTTATGCCAGTAGTCAGGCTTGACTGATGCTAGTTTAGTGTGAGTTCAGTAAGTTTCTTTTTTTCCTCTCGACTTGTCCTGATTTGATGTGTTATGAGCAGGTCAGTATGTTCAAGCTATTTCTATATACAAAGACGTAAGCTTATCTCTTACATAGATCTTTTCCACTCAGAGTTTCTTTCCTAAACTAGCTTCTCCTCTTCTAATCCTTGGCAGCATACTGTTGCTTTTGGCTCTGTATTTTTTGCTAAAATATATTTAAAGGGCTCAGTTGTGAAGTAAACAAACCTCATTCTTGGTTAGCATGGTCTTGAGTTTGCCAGCTGCTGCTTCTACATTTTGTCATGGTTACTGTGTGGCTATTTTAACCGTGACTACTGCTTTCAGCAGATGTATTGTGCTCCTAATGTTTCTCTGTGTTTGCAGTGATTGGCTTTTTGTGCTCTCTTGATAAGAACAAGAATATTCATAGCTTGCCTAATTTATTTTGCTTAAATTTTGTAAGACTGATACCCGTTTTAATCAGCGGCAGTGCTGGTAATTTGGCAGTGATCTGCAAAATTACGTATCCTAAGTGATGGGACATTATATCTGTTACTACTAAAATTACTCTGATTTTGCAATTATGTAGTAAAATATGGGGGAGATGCTACTTTTTTTGCCTTTCACATGTCTATTCTTTAAAGAAACAACACTCTTGTTTACTGTTGAACACTTGAAATCATTCCTAGTAGCTATTTTGAAAATATGAAGGGTTTTGTACATTCATATGCGATGGGGCTGGCCACTTGCAGTTGCCTTGACAACAGCCCGTTGGACTGCACAATTTGCATGGGGGGCAGAGAAGTAAGCATCAGCACATTACGTGACTGGGAATGAGATGAGCCCGATATACTGTTCACCTGCCCCTACTGAGACAAACGCACCTAATATAGCGACCTAACACTTCTGAGGGAATAGTATGCAGTTGCATAGGTGTTGGTGAGAATAAGTCTGATTTCATTTTATGAAAGACTGGGGAAATTGCAGCCCGCTGAGTTCTGTCATTGGAACATTTTATTAATGCTCTTTCATAATTTATTATAATAATTTAGGGATGTAACGGTATTATCAATATCGTAGTATCGCAATATCAAAACGGTCTTGATATTATTGTGGTCACATGACAATATAAAATGGTAGGTCTTCTGGGCAAAAAGTATGGTTTTTACAATATATTTAAGCTTCTTATTCTAAAATAAAAGGTGTTTAAAGTTGTTTTTGGCCATTATGCTTTGGCACAGTATCCGTCAAACAAAAACCGAAAGCATGATATGGCTTAATCCCCATCAAGTCTGTTGTCGCTGCGTGTTTCAAAGTGAAGCGCGCACTTCATTCAGGCGATCAGCTCGTGATCCGGTGAACGGCTCAGTGCACAGTGAATGGATACACCATGAATGAACTTGTTTATTGCATGTGCTGTGAGTTTAGCGTGTTTGGGAATACAACGGCCGCCAGGTTTTTTTGTTTTGTTTTGTTTTTGTTTAGTTTTGTTTTATTTTTTGCTTTTTCGCAACGGATAATTACGGCAGTTGGATTGGTAGTGAGATGCATTTTGTAGGGCTGTTTTCCCTGAAGCTGGAGTTTTCCATCAAAATAAAAGCCTTACTGCCGTTTCTATCAAACTATAACCTTACAAGTGCAATATGAATTGCTGACCACTGCAGCAATTTCAGGTTTAAATGGGTAACTTTTACTGCAGTCAAAATTCTAAATGTATAGAGATTAGGAAAGTATTGTAGATTAAAGCAAAAATAATACATAATACATATATAATATACATTAAATTTCATTTATTTTACAGTGCAATTGTTTTACAAATTGTTATTGTTGTTGTTTATTATATTCTAATTTGTTTGGCTTTTTGAAGGGGTCCTATTATACTCTTTTACAAAGTCTTGATTTTGCTTTGGGGTTGTGCTAGAACATGTTCTCATGCTTGGTGGTTCGAAAGACGCATTATTTTTCACATTTACATTATTACAACAGCTCTCTCCCCAGCCTGGCACAAATGGCTCGATTAGTTCCGGGTTTGAGGAAGGCCCGCCTTCTGAAAAACAAAGTGTGTTGCGTGATTTTTGGCGAACAGTTTAGACTAGGGTTGGGACGATAGTATCGACGATAGTCAGAGATATCACGTGTTGCTGATGCGTCAAAAATAGACTTGGTGCTTATATTTAGCTAAGCAGCATGAAGAGATGCTTCTAGAATGCTTCAGAAACTTGCCGCGGGGCGTCAGAGCCGTAATGTGCCGCAGACGTGTACAGTGAAAATACAGGGTAAGAGATTCATTCATCATATAGTGTAGATAGCTTTACTGATTATAACGCGAGTGTTTTTTAAAGTGCATAAACTCCCACTAGACTAGTCTAGTGATGTTCTTTGACAAATGTTCTTTGCTCGTTTTCTGTAGCTGCTTTTTAAAATAACTAACGAAATATAAGCATTATATTATCCAGCACTGAATTACTGAGGTGGTAAAATGTGGTTTATGCTGAAACAAACAAATACGATATATCAGAATCTGTCTGTATATAGTAAACATAAACATTCACCTCAGTAACATCTGTATATGCTTTAATTAGAAATATGATGAGATAAAATGGCGCTAAACATACGCACGTGAAGTAACGAGGCTGAATTCAGCTTCTTAATCGCAGCTTCTTATTGACGCTATCCGTTCCACCTTAAAAACGCGACGCTTCTGCGGTTCTTAGCTCCTTATTCATGTGCATTGCTGCTTCACATTCTATATGAACTAGACTACGGCATGGACTAATGACAACAATCAGACATGCAGCGGTAACATTGTCGCAATATGCTTACATTTCTTTAGTTATTCAAAAAGCAGCTACGGAAAATGAGCAAAGAACATTAACATTATCAGGTAACATCACTGATTAGCCTAGCCTAGTCTAGTGCAAGTATATGCATTTTTAAAAAACAATTACGTGTGTGAAGCTATCTACACTGTATAATGAATAAATCTCTTACCACACAGTGCACACGTGTATGATCCGATCATGGCTGCTCTAGTCAATGCATGTTTATATTAGCCTCGCCTCAGCTTGTATTTTGCCCCCCATACTGAACATGTCTGCGGTATGTGGCCACCGAAGGAGATCGCAATCACTGTCGTCAGTGCTTGAAGTGCTGCGGCTTGTTGAAGCACCCCAAAAGTGGCTCTCGATGCTGCATCGCATCCATTTGAATTTCAGTAGGCGGGGTTTATTTTAACATATTCAAATGAACCGTGTTATGACATCATAACATCCGGAAAACAAAGCTTGTAGTCCAAATGAGCCGTTTCGTTGTAGTTTGTTGAGATTTGTAGCTTTGTAGATCTTTATGCGCAAACATACACACTACACACTGACTAAAGTGAAAAATCATAATAGGACCCCTTTAAAACACCCGTGTGAATGTAATTTAGACTGCGACAGTATACCACAAATAAAAAGAGGGTTGATTCCCCTTTTAAAGTTCAGGTACAAGTCAGTTCACAGACTTTTTTCTGACTTAAGTTTTCTTAGTTTAAAAGCATAGGTTGGAGCTCTTAATTTTTAACACATAAAGTGCATTAGATAGAAGAATTTAACTTTTAAAATGTATACAATTAAAACAAAATTTCCAAGTTTTCATTTCTTTTCTTTTTTTTTTTTTAATTATCGTAATAAGTATGGTATTGTGGACTTCAAATTGAGATTATTGTATCGTGAGATTGATATTGTTACATCCTTATAATAATTCCTTAATTTTTTTTCTTTGTTCTGTTTTTTTTTTTTTTTGGTCATGTCAGTATTGCACCTTAAAATTGAAAGTTTGAAAACCACTCCTGTCTTACTAGTTGTCTGGGGTTGTTCTTGATGCGTTTGAATAGACACTGTATCCTTTCATATAGCCCATCTCTGTTGGCCTTTCACTGACACCGTGATCAGTGTGCTGAAGGCTGAAGTGGCTACTTGTACAAGCTCCTGTCTTTCCTGCTGCTGTACTTTGGATCGCTGTGGTCAGGGGAAATAAAAAGCCACGTCTGTCTGCTCCATATTAGATTTCCAGCTCTATAGACACGTCCAGTTGAGATTTTCCAGTGCTGTGACCTTTAGTGAGACCCGAGCCACCCCCCTTCTCTTTTTCGCTCTCTGCCAAAGCCATGGCAAAGGCAAAGCACTTCAGGCCCTGTGGATTACGCCACGTCATGGGACCTCAGAGAACTACTGGACAAACAAAGCAGCGCTGTTCAGTTGGTTTTGTGCCTTCCACATAAAACCTACACTAAATGATACAAAAATAATAATAATAATGACATTTTAAGGTGTCATTATAGTAGAATTTAAAGACAGTCAAGAAATAGTGACGATATAGTCAACCTGTGAAATTTTCTGTATGAACCCAAAAACTGCAGGCTCTGCTTTTGGCTAATACAATGTTACATTATAAAACACACCAGCCCACCCTTCCCCATCACACTTTCCTCTGGCACGGCTTTCGGACTTTCCATCACCAACTGCTAAGTGTATGCCTAGTGCTTCACAAGTTTCATTTGGCCAGTGCTCTAGACTGCTAGGACACCGAACGCTGCTGGTGAGACTGGAGATTTCTTGTCCAAGGCTTGCGTCTTCAACTGTAGTTTTCCAAGAGTTTGAAGAACGACCAATTCTAAACCGTTCACCAGATGTTTTGCTTAGACCTGCAGAGCCTTGTTCCGTCTGGCTGTAAAAAGCCTGTCTGTGCGCAGATGCTGAGCGTGGCAATTTCGGCCTAACTGTCTCTGGCGCCGCCTCCTCCGCACACCACACTTTGACTTCAGCAGCGAAGTGATTGTGAATAAATTGCTGCACGAGCCAGGATGTTATTCTGTGCCAGGAGGATTTTCAAATGTCAGTTTTAAATTTGTGCTTTCCTCTCCCCTTCTCTTTTTGATGCTCTTCTGCTCCACCCCTCCACGTCTTGCTCCTTGGTTGGGCAGGCAAAGCGTTGCAGTGCAGAGCCGTCATCCATGCTGAGCTGCGTGGCTAGGCAGACTGATGAAATTGCGTGAGAGCAGAGATCGGAGGTTGGAGCATTGCAGAAGCTAGCCGGTTTATAGAGGTTGCATTTTATTTATGGTGCCATAGCTCATGCCATCTCAATCACCTCCCCTCTATCTTCCTCTGTGCTTCCTCCCCCTTTTTTCCCCTCTTTCAACTCACCGAATCTTTCCCCTCCCCTTCATCTCTCGGCAAGGGATGAGCCATCTGAGGGAATGAGAACGTAAGGAGTGGGAGGGGTGAGCCAGGCCTAGAGTTGTGAGGCTCAACGGGGGGTGAGCAGCTAAATATAGAGCAGCTTTGGAGGAGTGATGTCATGGTCTGGCAGAGAGGTGGAGAGCTGCTTGAATCTCTAGGATGGAATTTTGAGTGTGCGGACACAGGAGGCGGCACAACCACAGAGGTTAAAAGATGTCTAGTCAGCTCGAATCGGATGCTATGGCAAAATAGACAAAAGCTGCAGGCCATAGAATTTGTGAGTTTTTGTGATTGCCGTAAGTCAATGCAAAGGAAGTCGACTCTGCTAATTATAACACGTTCAAGATTTTCCTAGAGAAACGGCATCATCAATAATGTATGCCCAACATGAATCAACACCTGTTCTCAGAGTACCAGTTTCCAGGATTGCAACATTGCATGTTGGAACAAGCAGAGAATCTAGGTGTGTTTTGGGCAGGATTTTACTGTGCTACTTCTCTTTGCTGCATGTTGTAATGTCAAGGATTTTGCCTGTGTTTAAGAGGATGTTAATGCCTTTTCTGAACAATGTGTGAGGACTAAAGAGAGCTGGCAAAAAATGTGGTTGAATTCAGACTGATGCAATAACAGGGCCCTCGGCTTCCTCAAGGTCAAGGACTGGAGCACACAGGTGCTGTAATCCGGGGCCGGGGCCGGATCTAAAGCTCACACCTATGCATCCTTGGGATCACTCTGACCTGACAGCTCTTGCCTAGGCAGATTACTATGTATGCTCAGAATCTGAGCCCACACAATGCTGTTAATAGTTTAAATGCCTGTCATTCACAACGTTCAACTCTCCATTTGTTGTCTTTATCACTAAACATTCTCAACTACAGTACTTCTCAAGTACTCAGTTTTGTGTGTCTAGTGAAAGGATGGCCTGACAATAAGCTGGAAATTTGAGCCTTTTTAGTGGAGTTTTAGACAATTGTTTTATTTGGTGATGATATTCCCTCCATCATCTCATCTCTTCTTTGCACTTGTGCACATTAAATTGGTAGTTCAATCAAAAATGAAAATTCTGTCATTAATTACTCAGCCGCAGGCATTTCAAACCCGTAAGGCCTTCATTGATCTTCGGAACACACATTTGAGAGCTTTCTGGCCCTCCATAGACAGTAAGGGTCTTTCCACGTTCAAGGTCCAGAAAGGTTTGCGCAAAAAAACTGTTCTCATAGATATGGAGGGTCAGGTCTCAGATTTCAGCAAAAATTATTTTGTGTTCTGAAGATGAACAAAGGTCTTACAGGTTTGGAATGTAATTAATGACAGTATTTTCATTTTTGTATGAACTAACCCTTTAAAAACATAGCATCTCAATGTGTTATGTGAGGTGACATGAAAACATTAATGTCTTCACATTGTCTTAAGTAATTGTAGAGCAATAAAAAGATTTGAGAACTTCAGCAAAGATTTTTGTCAAATAACTTTGACTCAAAGCCTATAGTGTGGCTTCTTATTACTTGAAATAGTGTGTTCAAGTCATGTGGACCATTTTGTGGTTGATCCAATTTCTTTATTCTTTAGTGGTCAGCTTAGATGTTTGAGCTTGTCATGCTGTGTGGTTTACGAGTGTGCACGGTGCCCTGGCACCTATGCAGAAGGAAACAGCAGGCAGGCGACAAGGTGGTGGGTGGTTGCAGGTGTTGGGCAATGCTGAGGGGAGTGGAGCCGAGAGCAAAGGACAGGGAGTGTCAGAGACATGGAGAGCAGCTGTTGCTGGAGCAGGTGTGAGGTCTGTCCTGCCCTATCTAGTTCAGCTTTCACGCACCCATGAGCACTCGTTGGAGAGTTTTCCCCTACAAATCCACCATCCTCTACTTTAAGGCGACACAGTCCTTTTTGTGAGAGTTTATTGCTGTGTCTTTGGCCTTTCTGGAGTTGATACCCTACTGCTCAACCACAGGCTTATTTAAAGCTTTGGCAAGTGTTGGAAACTAGAAACTTTCTGTTCTTATTGTTTGTGTTTGAGAGGGAATGAGTGCGTGTATATTTGTTGGAATGGAGCATGAAAGGGAGAGAGTAAAAAAATGCTTGTTTTTTTAACAAATGTGGACATTGCAGTTAATGTGATGAGAATTAAAGCTGATGAATGGGATGAAGTAAAATTAGTAAAAGCAGTATGTGCTGTTTCAAAAAAAAACTTTAACTTGCATTCAGCAGTCTCACCCATTTTCCTGCTTTACTCATAACTGATATAGGAGTAAAAATGGCAGTTCATGTTTATTTTGAAGACTCTTAGAATTGCTGGTTGTGACTCAGTTTATTACGGTTGAATGTTTTAAATCTGTTCAGAGGTTGGTAGATTAGATATGGTTGTATTTTGATGTTTTTGTGGTACTGTTTCTAGGCCAAAAGTGCGTAAGATACATTCAAAGGCTTAGGTGATTGTCAGAGTGAGAGTTGTTGTAAAGGTGTAAGGTCGTGTTGATTTTATGACAAGTGATGAAGAGAACACATTGCCCCTCATCTCCTGTCAGTCCTCTGTCTCAACTGTATCCCGCTCTCACAGTCTCTTTCATGTTCTAATTAAGCACCAGAACACTGCCATTACCATTTACACTTCCGTATGATTTTGGCACATTTGTCTGATTCATTTAATTCTCAAAAATCAGCGGTTGCTGCTCATGAAGTAAACAGCCTGTGTTAGAAATCAGTCATCCAGTTGTTCTTGTTTTTTTTTTTTTAAGGGTCTTGGCTTAAGAGGGAAAAAAAAATCTAGCTGCTTTGGACCAGAGAAGCATCTCCATGGCAATTGATGTCATTCTTTACCCGCTAATTGTCCTTTGCCCTTCCTGTACCTCAGGAATTAGATGGCCAGCTGCTATAATAAATAAAAATACATTCTGTGTTACTCTGTGAACCTTAGTCGATTTAAAGCATTAACTATGAAAACAAATTCATACTATATCATGCTTCCCTGGTTTGAACCAGTGCTGCCAGATCTGCTGTTACGTCCACCGCATGTCCCCCTGCAGTGTAGCGTGAGTAGGTTGCTTAGCAACATGCCTGAATGTCCGCAGGTTTAGAGATCTTCAAATTGTCTGAAAATGAAGGTTGAATGAGAGTGAGGGTGCACGACAGAAAACATACATGCACAATTTATCAGACATTGTTTCTGTAATTTGGCTTATTTTGGAAGTTCATAATCAGGGCCTGATTTGCCAATTTTATCTTTAGTTTTAAAAATACCTTTCTGTAATATGTTGTAATATTCTGATGCCGTTTCAAATTCAGTACATGTCAGATGCAGATGCTACAGCTTAAATGCAAAAATAAAAATAAAATATGGCAAAACATCAAAAATGTAAACCTAAATTGGCCTGTTGATGCATCACTTCATCATAACATAATTATCAGATTGCTCAATTTTGATGTCAGTGCATCCTTGAGTTTAATAGCAGTGGGTTGTGACCAAAAAAAAAGTTTTGTTCTGATTGCAAGAGGGAGAGTAATGAATATTGCTGAATGAAAAAATAAAGTCTGAACCTTTTTAACCAACTTGTTAACCATCCCTTTTTTATGTCCAATTTTATTGTATTATTGCACATTCATCATGATTAAATGCACGCTGATGTGCTACGCGTTCATGAAAACGTATTGTTTGCATGCATTTTTAAGCATTGCGGTTTTAAAGTGATTTTAAGCTGTTGAAACCCTGTCAGGAGCAAAACACTTCATTTCGCTATATGTGTACGCTGTCTACTGTTTCTAGTGTTACAGTTAAATACACACAGTTGTATATGTCAGAGTACTAGGGCGACTAGTTGACTAACTGTTAGACGAGAAGAGGAGGCTTGGTCGACCAAAATTTTATTAGTCACAGAAAAAAATCCCACCATCAAGTGGTGAGGTCACTCAGTTTGTGAAGGACAGATCATTAACGGCTGGTCTATGTGGTAATACAGTACATCTGGCAGGACATCCAAATGCTTGCTGATCATTCATCGACTTTAAATATGGCTCATCATCTGAAATATGTTAGTAGCAGTAACTTTACATGGCTATTCAAGTGTCTGTGCAGAGTGTCAAAGCTGAATAATAGCGCCCTCACTGCATGGCAGACGGAGTGCTTTTAAAATATTCCATCATTTTTGGTCGTACAGATAAGAGTAATACATCTTTCAAATCTGTAAAGACTGTTTATTTGTGTGCTCTAACAATAACAACAAAACATTTGTTCTTTTGTAAAATAGTGAAAGCAAACAGGATGTGATTTTTGCTTCGTCCGTATCTGTAAACTCTGCAACTGTGTATACTTGCCTTACAGACATAAAAAATATTTGTATAGTGAAATGTCTACTTTAAAATGAACCAATTCAAATGGACAACAAATTCTCAGATTATGTAATCTGTATGAAATTTGCATGTAGACATCCACTATTGCGGAGAGGACAAGTCTGTGTCGTCGACTTCATCTCTGGAGTCAAAAACAAAGAATGCACTAGTTTATTAATAAAACATTTAAATGTTATGTTATATGTTATATTTCCCCGACATATTCATAATCATTACTTCTGCTGTTGCGCTGTGGCAAGCTTTATGTGTGCGCTTGAGTGCTTATTAGGCTATGTAGGCAGTTAAAGGCTCATTATTATGTTTTAAATGGTTTATTAGTAAATGTGTGATTAGTCGACTAATGCTTAAAATTAAGGACTACTAGTTGACCAGAAAAATCTTTTGTTGAGGGCAGTCCTACAAATACCCATCTTAAGGAAACACAGTAATTTAGGTCTTAAGTGAAAGTGAACAGCTGAGAAAGAAAACGTGTAACAGTTATTTGATCCGGGCAGCTCTTAAAGTGACAGCAGTCCTACAATTCTGCTGTCTGTAATTCATGTTGAAACTTTAATAAGTGTTTTTACACATTTGATTACTTTGTAATCAAATGTGTAAAAAGCAATTTTACTTTTTGTCCTATTGCTTGAGTGTCTTATTCTTTGCTGTATACTTGTCTTCAGGGAGTTTTTAGGCTAGTATTAGTTTTTTGTGATATTGACACTGGTGACAGGAATTATGACATTTCTATGGTATCAAAAATGTTGATATAAAGACCTTATTCAAAGCAAAAATAACTATATTGTGATCTATATTGTTACTGTGAAATTAAATCACTCAAAAGATCGGTCATATCGCTCAGCCCAAAACCAATTGAAATTAAAAGCCCCTAGTTTATATGGTTTATAGGATGACACCAATTATTTATTTTTTTCTGTCAACACAAAAGAATAACCTTATGTTTCACAGAAAATCTAGTAATTACCAGCACAGGGAGAGACACAGGCCACTCCCCTGAACTGGATCTGGGCACAGCTGTAGAAGTAAAAACTGGCCTGGCCATGGAGACCAACCAGGAGAGACTGAAAGAGAAATGGCTAAAAAGAGAGAAAGAAACAGCAGCGGCGATGACGGTAGCAGGAACGAAAAGCCTTTGTGTGCTTAATAACAGTGCTGGCGCTCAGCCAAGGACTCGGGGAGTGTGGGATTAGCCTGAACAATCAGGACTGCAGGATCAAAACAAGGAGGCAGGAATGACGAGGTCACTGAGCTACCATCTGCGCTGCCGCAGTGAGGGGGAGGGGAAGCGGCAGGCTGGAGGGGGGAGAGAGCGAGCGAGAGAGAGGAGGAGAGAGAGGCAGGACTGGTGGCACAGGCTCTACAGGCAGCAGCAGTGATAATACTGAACACACTCTGAATACTCTAAAACCCAAACTGCAGCTTTTCACGTGCATCAATTCTGGCTTTGTCGGGCCTGTATATCATCAAACGGCTTGGTAATGCCTATATTACCGATTATTCAGTCTAACCATTTGAAAACCCCTGCTTAAGATACTTCACCTTGATTAAAGATACATCTGTGTAAAATAGTGGGGTTGTTTTTTTGTTTTGTTATTTGGCTTTTTGAGAAAATTTACCGATTTGAGGTCCATGTGAAGGTCAAGTCATGAATGTACTTGCTTACCATGTGTACGAGAAATACGCTAGGCCTCATAAACACGCAGCTTTGTGCGAACGCTCATCTGTGCAACATTGCAGTTGCCTTTTGTGTTTGTTTGCTATAGAGAAACTCTTTTATCATGTAGCTGAAAAGCTCATAGAAATCAGTGGCCTTCAGCGCTGACGTGCACAGAAGACATCCCACTCTTTTCCTATCCTTCGGTTTCTTTCAATTTCTTGCTCTGCACGCTTTCTTACTTTGCTTTTCTCTCTTCTTAAATGAATTTCCTGTCTCTTCCTCTTTTGCAAACATGAGCCTGGCATTTTGTTTCTCTGTGCACAGTCTGACATGTTTTGTAGCAGTTTGTTGGACATAAAGTATGCATTTGAAACTCTGATTCAATGAGCAGGGGAATAGCTTGTTGTGAGGTTTTCATAAGGTGTGATTGGTTCAAGGTGTGAAATCATACCCAATATTACCCACCTTTTCTCACCACCATGTTTACTGTTATTTTTCTGCATTGTCATCCTGTATTGTTTGGATTTTTCTTTGATAGCACACCTGCATCTTTATTAAGCAAGATCTTTGTGCATGTTTTTCTTCATTAGTCAAGTATGTACTTGCACAGAGATCCAAAATGCTCCAAGCTGTTAATGAGGTTCTTGAAGGTAATGCACACTCATATAGACACAAACCTCAAACACTGAGCGTTATGCCAAGGCACGTAGTGCATCAGCACAGTTTTCGGTTTTAAAAATGACCCCTAAGTGAAATGTCTTGATGGAGAACCTTACCGATCTTTTCTTCCATATTGTGCTGTACATCTAAATGTTATGGGTTATCGGAAAATGCTTTATCCATCAGTTGTTGTTTGACTTGATGTAGGCGTTATACTAAAAAGTAAACACAGGTTTGCAGTCAATTGTGGAGGCCCGGGTTTAAGCAGACAAAATGATTCGAGAAGTCCTGCATATGTCATTTTCACAGTTTGCCATCAGTTATGGCATTGATTAACCCTCTGGGGTCGAAGACCCCGCCGACGCGTTTTGGTGCGTTTTTTAAAAAAGCCCTCTATATAAACTTAAATTACTCCGTCAGTTTTGATCGTACAGATAAGATAAATACATCAATCGAATCTGTAAAGGGTCTACTTTTATTTGCACAGACACATAATAACAATGAAATGGTGAGACATTACAAGGTCAATTAAATCCATATATATGGTTAAATCATTCACAATAAGATCTATAACATGCACATACAAATGAGATTAAGTGGTCGTTTTTCATGCCAACATTTTGTCCCCAGTAAAAGAAAAACACTAAAAAAGCGACCTCGTTCATATATAGGGACCAAAATATCATGGCTTTGTGGTGGCCTGTTTTGCATGCAAATGTAGTTTCTTGTTGTTTTTGGCCTGTTTGCAAAATGTATTGAATGTTGCATTTATAGATCAGTGTTAATCAGGTTTGGTTTTCCATCACGTGATAAGGATCCATGTGGTCTATTTGATTCCCAGTTTTGATTAAAAATGCATCCCAGTGGATGTGTGCTGCAGATGGGACGAGTGAGTGGATGCGGGAGGTGGCTGGGTGATGTAATGTGTAATGCTATATGCTTCAATTTATATGGATGTTCTGTGCATTAGGGCTTCATAGCCCTGCCTGCTGTATTTGTCATCAATAATGCACAACGTCTGCAATACACACGTACCATTCTATCTGTCCAGTCACTGTGGGCCGCTTCAGCAGTCATCCATACTATATATTGAATTTCATATCCAGAATGGCCCACTGCTCCCTGCTGGAATCAACCCGATACGAATCATGCTGAATGGAGTCTCGTCTTGTAGGTTGAATGAGGACTCAGGCGGTCATATAGTAAGAGCTTCTTATGAAGTGGGGGCAGTGCTGATTGAGCGTAATGAGTCTTGTCGAGTCCCTCCGGGAGGTAGTCTCGCAGACAGAGATGAAGTAGATGGCCTGCTCTGGTCTGCTGTTGTTTGCTTTAAGAGCAGCTCTGATTGAAAGCAGACATCCTGAGTCTGCCGCCTGCATTGCTATAACCCTACCAACCACAAGCTCAAAACACCAACCAGAATTACCTGCGCCTCTGATAAGGCTGATGATGTGCAGGATGTAGATTGAAACCTTGATGGACTTGTACTTTGACCATTGTTGGTTTGATACCAGTGAATTTAGTGTGGAGTGCTACAAAATTGTCCAATAATCTATGCAGTAAATCAAATAGATTTTCGAAAGAAAATGTGCCTGGCAGTGTTGCTGTTGTGCTAGGCTAAAGTGAATGGTTGGCAGGTGCATTCTGTGTGGTTTTAGGCCAGTGCTGCTCTAGTCTTACATAGCCAGACCTTAAGCTTGACAGCCAAAGGTCTGGGAACCTTGGCCACTTTGAATGGCCAAGGGCCCGCCCAAGAGGCCATATGACTGACTGGTAAAGCAACCAGTTTTTGTTTAGGGGTGTGGAAATGTCCCCACAACAGACTGGTGTGTAATACTCTTGGACATATTTGAAAGATTCTATGCTGCAAATTTTTCACATACTTTTGAAAATCCAGCATTTATCCTGATAAGCGCTCATCGTCACAGTTGTAAACATGGCAGCTTTCTTCTTCCATGAGGGAGTTTGGCATCACGCATCTTGTGTCCATGCAGAACGTTAAGCAACACAACACATCCTATCTGATGGCTAAACCGGGGCCATTCCAATTGTTTTTTAATTGCAATTAAGTAGAAATGTAGAGGAGAAATATACAATAAACACAGCTGATATAAAGCAGTATTTATCTTTGACCTACTGCCCTCAATACATTTTTTGAAACTCTGATTTAGGTGTTCTGAGTGGTTTTTAGTGCATTGCTATGTGGTTGCTACATGATTGCTTACTGGTCCAAATCTAAAGTGTGCACCAGTCCATTCACCCTCTAAACAACCGGATGAGAGTTTCAAACATCTAATACTTTGGTTTTGGCTATACATGCATATTAGAACTACTTGTATGTGCATCTCTTATTTTTACCTTTTTAGATGACCTTTATTGTTATCTAGCGCTCACTGACTGTGTTAATCTTTCCAAACCCTGCTTTATAAAGACTGTTTTGTCTTAAGTTTTGATTTAGTCTTTAGCATCATATTCAGAAAGGGCTTTATAGCCAAGTGTGCTTGCACACACAAATAATTATACAGTTATGGATGATAAAATGAATAAATGAGGAGTAAAGTTACATTAGTAATCGTTAAAGTCTTTCATGCTGTAGTTTTTATGATGTGATGTTTTTAGTGTTTTATTTTTAATTTACCAAAAAAATATGGTAGAAGTTTAATATTGGTTGTCAGCTCTAATGTGAAAACATTATTGTATTGGACAGAATTTAAATATTGATACCAGTTTTGTTTGGTCAAATATCACTTACACTAATGTCACTCTTAATAATAATAATAATAATAATAAATAATTAAACAAATGTGACTCTGGATCACAAAGCGACTCATTACATTGTATGGGTCAAAATAATTTTCTTTTATGCCAAAAATCATTAGGATATTAAGTAAAGATCATGTTCCATGAAGATATTTAGTAAATTTCCTACCACAAATATATTAAAATTACATTTTTGATTAGTAATATGCATTGCTAAGAACCTCATTTGGACAACTTTTAACAGTGATTTTCTCAATATTTAGATTTTTTTTGCACCCTCAGATTTTCAAATATATCTATAAATATTGTCCTATCCCAGCAAACAATGGAAATCTTATTTATTTGTATGTTCATGATGTATAAATCTCAGTTTCAAAAAATTGACCCTTACAACTGGTTTTGTGGTCCATGGTCACAAATATGATTTGTAATAACAGCTTTACAGAGAAGTAGAAATGTATCTTTTTCAAAGGGGTCTGACTGCTTATTTCAGTAGACATTGGACAGAAAACTGTATGTAGAAGAGCATAAAGCTGTCTTGTCTGGGTAAAAAAGAAAAGCAGTCTAGACAGAATGGAGAGTGATTTGAATAGAGCTAATTACTCTGGTCTGTAGCACACCTGAGGCCGAGCAGGTTGTGAGGAGGTTTGTCTGGAGTCAGTCCATCGACGTTGCACTGTGGTGAGTTGTTGCTCATGCTGGGTTTGTTTAGTGCTCACCTCTTGCCTGATCAATGTGCTGCTTTTGTGTTTTCTTCTCTTTCTGCTTCCACAAAAGGAAAGAAAGGCTTTTCTTGCCTTTCCATAAAGTGCCTTTTGGTTTCATTAACACCTCCTGAGTCTCTGATTGGAAAACTATGACCTGCACTGACAATAAGCCCTCGTGCCATTGGCTGAGGATCTGCGTCAAAGTAAAACATTTGAAGACTTGTTTGTGTTAGTTTTTGAATAGATGTTGAATAGAAACTCAACCTGCCTCTTTCTCTTTGGTTTCTGCCTGAAATTGCATTCTCTGTTGTCCCTCTGTAAGCTGCTGCTCTGCACTTATATGTAGTATGTGAAAACAGCTTCATTGTATTGGAAAGGAAAAAGGGTGGGGGTGATTAGGAAACCAGATCCAGGCCTCTGCTTCAAAGGGAGCTGAAGACCTCTGCAGAGCCTATTGATTAAAGATGGAATGTAGTTGCCCTCGCGCTGCATGAGAAACACTTCAGTACAGCCAGCCTTGAAGGTACATTAGACAGCAAGCTAGCCTCACGCTAATGAACACAAGAGCCATGAGCTGAATAGTACTGCTGCATAATGTGTGTTTCTTCTTATCACTTAAAAAGTATGTTTTAAGCATTTCAAACTCACACTGCTGTGTTGGAATAGCATCCAATATTATAACAGAGATATGGATATTATTTTTTACCAAATTACTATGTCATTTTTTCTGTTTAAATGCCCCATAATGAATTGACACAACCACTATTTGCATTTAAATTATTTATTAATTAATTATTTGTTAATGGTAATCAGGATTGCAGCAACTGATTGATAAAGTCGATTTATTGTCAATTATGAAAATTATGAATCGACAACAGATTTGATTATTAAGGTTAATTATATCTGTGCACTGTTCTGGTCGCTGTACAGTAGTGAATAACACATTTCTATGGACAAGATGCATATGACATACAGTAACTAGGACACACAGTTGGCTGTAGCGGGAAAAGCGCATGACCCAAGTTGTCTGATACGTGAAAATTAGTGATGTCAAACGATTATTCACATCCAAAATAAATGTTTTTGTTTATATAATGTGTGTGTACTGTGTATATTTATTGTGTGTGTATGTATGTATGTGTGTGTGTGTGTGTGTGTGTGTGTGTGTATATATATATATATATATATATATATATATATATATATATATATATATATAATGACACACACATACTGTATATATTTTGTAAATATTTACATGTATTTACATGCATATATTTATATTAATAAAATTTATATTATATATAAATATATTTATTATGTAAGCACAACATATTCTTCCTAAATGTATACATGCACGTGTGTCTTTATATATACATAATAAATATACACAGTACACACACATATATTATGTAAACCAAAACTTTTGATGGCACTAGTGAAAATGTATATTAGGCTCATCAAACTAACTCATAATCATAAAGTTTAATTGTGCCTGTCCAGTGGCTGCCTTAATTTTAAGTTCAGTCAACTCAAAAAAAGCTTAGTCAACTTGAAATATTACATTTTACTAAGTGACGACTTAGATGCTTGAGTTGATTCAACTTAAAATTTTAAGGCAGCCAAGTTACAAACACAGCTGTTAAGTTTAACAATGTGTTAGTTTTAGTTAACTCAAATATATAAGTTGTCACTTAGTACAACTTAACATTTCAACTTGAATAAACTTATTTGAGTTGACTGAACTTAAAATTTTCCAGGGTAACAAATTATTTTAAGTTGACTCAACAAATTATTTTAAGTTGACTCAACAAATTGTGCTTTTGTTTTTTCAGTGCACTAGACAGACATATGTGTTGTTCAAAGCATTTAAAATGCGTTTTCCTCAGCACAAATTATCGCTCAAAGATAGCATTTTTGGTTTTCAACCAAAAGAGAAATACTCAAATAACTTGGCGACAGGACATTTCTATGTAGTATTTGTTCCTGTTTGCAATTTTGGATGATTAATTTAAAAAAAATATATATATATATAAATAAATAAAGTTCTGTCTAATTCTGTTGCATAAAACAGAATGATAAAAGAAATTGGGATTTAATATTAATATATTTCTAGTTAATTATTGTTCATTTTAATAAAAGTATGATAATTTTTATAGATTTGTTTTTTAAATTCAGTGTCGTTATATATTATTTAAATATTATTACAAAACTTTTTTTTTATTTCGGTTTTTGGTTTCGGTTGATATTCAGTGTCCGTTTTGGCCCAAAATGTTCATTTCGGTGCATCCCTAATTTTAATAATTAATAATATTTGGATTTTTATCCAAGTAATTAGTTAATCTAAGAATTAATTGACAGAATGATTATTAAAATACTTATTTGGTAATATTTGTCGTTACGTTTGTTGTTTTGAGATTTAAATGGACTCTAATATTTCTTTTTGTTTAAACTGTTAACCTACAAATATTATGCTTAGAGACTTGAAAATTAGGGCATTGTCAGCAAATGCAATATTAGACATTGATTAGAAAAATATGAATATCTGCTCAAACAACCTTTTTGAAAACAATGAATATCTGTATATCACATACCAAAAAATTAGTTTTGTCAAAGCGCTTTTTCTGAGATGCCATATCAAATTCAGTGTGTTTGGATTGTACACTGCACATTTTGGTTTATGCAGTAGGTCGTCAGGGTATTCCATGCTTAATGTGCACATACTGCAAAAACAGCAGGAGTATGCTAGTATGCCGGCTTACTATTCTGTGCTCAGTGTTTGTGGATGCGTGTTTACTGGTGTGAGCTTTCTGTGCAGTTTGTGAGGTGGAAAGTGATGGGGAGGAGATGAGAGCGCTGTATTCAAGCCACAGAATATTTATTCTCTGATTAGCGGATTTGTTGTGCTGGAGGGAGCGAGTAGAGGGACCCCGTCATTTAAGAAGACTATGTAATGGCCGCCTCTGCAAACACTTCCTTTGCCTGACGGCTTGCTGTGTTGTTTGCTAGTTCTCTCTCTCTTCTTGCTTGTGTTTTCTCCTCTCTCAGAAAGGTACAGAATCTGACTTGGTAAATAATTAAATATGCAGAAGCCTCAGCCTCTCTTCCATACACTGCCTATGTAGGTCACCATGACTCATTTTTTTTTTTACGCTTCACATACCCACGGATTTCTGCACTCAGCGGCTCCTCAAATTTATGGGAGACAAAAAGAGCATGCTCATATGATGTACCACAGCCTGTGTCCTCCCAAAGATGTTTTTATAAATTGCTTGTATTTATACATATGCCATATTGAATATGGTACGACTCATACTTAGTGCCTTTTTAAGATAAAGCATACATCTTTCTGAAGTTTAGAAGAGGGATCCAGTCATTGTGGTTCAATGGAGGCATCGAAGCAACTGAATCTAAAGCTCCTGGCACTGATTTCACAGAGAGTGCTTAATGGCTAAATGCGTCATCTTAATCACCGCGCTATCAAAACTAAACCTCATTCACAGTCTTTAAACATAACGTCACCCTTCCCATGCCTTTCATTAGCTTTCTGATGAGTGGAGTTGGTATGGAAGGTATTGGTTTTGCTGAATTGGGCTGATAAGAGTAATTTCATTTGGAATGAGTTGGTGGTGCCTCAAGATACTTTAACCAGATCCTTTGAAATCAGGCCAGTCCCAGTCTCCGCTGATATTTAAGACTCTTTGTTTAGTTTTTGAATTTGGACCAACAGTGTTCGTGAGCTGCTGTAAATTGTCTGCGGTGAACTTGGTTTTTGGAGTCATTCACTTGATTTTGTTTGTTTGTATCTTTTGAGCAAGACCTATTTGGCCATGTTCCTGACACACTAGAGGTGGAGAACACCTAAAGTCTTGGACTTCCTGCAGGTACATCTTTGACCACATCTTTGGCACTATGGTGCTACTCAGATGTTCACAATTAAATGCAGTGCTGATCAAGTTGAATCACAAAATCTGCTAATACTAATATCATGATGTTCCTGATGAGGAATGTTGTGTTTCTAAAGGAATTTGTGTTGCCCTTTTAAAGACTCAGTCCTGTTTGCTAAGTGCATTTCTCTCCGGTAATAGTGTAATGCAGCTTAACGTATTGGTTGCTGCAGGGAGGCATGTACTCATACTCTTTTGCCAGTTTTTACCAACCTGATCTCATGACGAAAACGTACCTTTGATAACTTTTTTGCAAAAAGCGAAATATGTACCACCATGTATGTTTCGTGACACATTCAGTGTGAAATGTCCACTGATTGGCAATAAAAGACGCTTCTTTTTTTCCCTCCAGAAAACCTACATATGGTACATTTTTGTATGTCACCGCAGTTCTGACCTGAAATGTCTGTTGAGACGCGCTATAACTCTAATGCTCTGTTTGAAACGTTTTAAAATAATGTACCATATGCACTACACCTAAACCTACTCCGATAGCAAGGAGTCCGCATCCAAAGTCCAGTAATGTTAATATTCTAGTGTTAATTTCTGTTGGAAACTGCAATGATATGGATTTATTGGTACATATTACCCATCTTGCGATAACGTTCCCACAACTATGGTTTTGTCATGAGCTCAAGTAGGTTTTTACATTTTAGGTTAACTTTGCTGTCACCTGACACTTTCTTTTTGATTTAAGTTCACTGTAATTTTTTAAATCCATTTTTCATAATCCGTTATGTTATATTGGGATGCCTGTGCCCATTGAGAAGTTCTACCAAGAAGCTTAATAATATTAGTGCATGCCTATTTTTATGACCAATATGATGGCTTGTAAACAAACTGTTACCACTTTAAATGTTCATATGAAATGATAACCGATGGAAACTGGTTTACTGTCCAGCGAAATTATACTGTTTGAATTTAATAAACTAATGTGCTTAGTGCTTTAATAATACAGGTGGCCAATACCAGTAAGGTCACATATATATCAAGCATTTTTACATTGCTCTCAATTTCTTGCCTACCTGGGGGCCAGTCCTGTTTTGTCTATAGGACTGTTTAAAATGCTGTGTAATTGTTTGTAACTATTTTGATTCCAAACTCCTATTATTTGTGTCATGTAGAGGGCTGATTGGTCCGAGTGTGGGAAGCCAGCTCAGTTCATTCTCCACACACATGGCTGAGGATCTGCATATGAAAGAGACCTTCTGCTCATGGAGAGGGGCGCCCTGACTCTGCTATTGTCCCCTCAAACTCAGTTGGGCCCCTCACTGCCCTTTCTCTGTTATGCAATCCTGCTCTCTGTAGCGGGAATGCGTGTGCGTGCTTGTGTATGAGAGATGGGGCCCTGGTCAGAGGGGCCGGGTTTGGGGAAAGAGGAGTGGGCGACTGCTGTCAGAGGCAAGAGTTAGGGAAACGGTTTAAGAAACTGCAAACTGTGACCTACTTTGGAGAATGTTTACAAGCATGTCGGTATGTGCGGGTGCAACAGAAAGAGTCCGCTTGTTTGTCAGTGTGAGAGATTTTGATGAGTCACTTGAGCACACAGCCATGGGGCAATTAGAAGACAGACACTTATATCCCAGCTACCCTTTCACCACAAATATCCAAAGATTACAACCTCTCTCCAGAATGGAAAGGATCCATTTGGGTGCAAGGTTATCGTGCAACTGAACCAGCATCACAAATAGCAGTGTTTGCAAGACATTCTACAGGGAGACTCAAAATACAACTGGAGTTCGCACACATACAGCAGTCATCTTTCTCCACTCTCAAAGCACTTTGTGTATTCATGAGTATACAGTCTATTGTGGCTTCCGTGTCCCTGCTGTTCCTTCTGTAAGACCAAGGGTTCTCTTTACACCACCCGGCCTTTCACAAGTACACCAACGCGTGCAATCTGGTCTGGTAAAGAAACTGTTTGGCTGTCCCTCTGGCTCTTCCATTATTCTGTCGTCAGGCCTACCTGATGGTGATGCCAAGCTGCCTGTCTAATTCAGTGCTTGTTCATATCATATTGCATGCATTTGATACCAGTCTCTCCTAGCACTCACAGGACCAGTCAGAAATTTTGGACATCCGTATGCCGCACACATGGTACTGAAACAACTCCCTCCCTGCCTCGTTTTTTTGGATTTCGTGCTCCCTCTTCGTCTAGAAATGTTTTATAGCTGCAAGTTTTTCCACCGAGTGTGGGCTGTTTGCAATGGGCCGTCTAAAGGAAATTCCAAACCGAGAGGGAGAGGGAGAATGTTGGACTGGAGCAGTGTGCACCGTAGAAGCACTGCTGCATAAGGCTTTCTCCCTGGCATAAAGCATGGTCTCGCAGCCAGCAGGGGAAAATGCTTATGAATTAGAGAGCTGGTCACTGAGCCCTGAACAGAGGCTTATTTGAACTGGAGCTCTGCTAGTCTCTGTTACGATGCGGCTAGGCTTCTGACAGGGACGGGACAAGCCTTAATTGCTTAAATTGCATGCATCTGCTTGGTTCTGATGTCTGGAGGTGTTGAATGGCTTTGATGCACCCAGGGACGGCATTATAGAACAAACCCACTTTAGCCATGCCTGGTTCTTATTTACTACACTTGATGTAAAAAACAGTCGCACATGAGTCTTCACAACTGATGCGTGGTGTTTGCTCTGCCTGCAATGTGTTTGAAAGGCACATTGTTGCTGAGGTTCAAAGGCTCAGCTAACATGTCAAATCTTGTCCCCTTTCAGTTAAATGTCATAGTTTGTGTTTAGTTGACATTATGCAAAGCTACTGAGTTTGATTGCTTTAGGAGTGCTACATGAGTTCTTCAACTCGGAAGACGCGATTTGAATGCTGAATTCAGTCATTAAAAAGGAATTACCTGAAATTAACACTGAATTTCACAGTGTATGAAATTAATAAAAACTAATGCTGCACGAATTTGAATTTAAATATATTCATACTGTCTAGTGTGATTATTAGACTTATCTTATTGTCAGGGTGCTTATTAAAAATTATTAAATTATTTTGGATGTCAGCGCAACTGTGTTTCGGGTAATCAAAGATTTTTCATCCATGCTTATTATATTTCTACTGTAATGTTATATTGTCAGCAGTGTAATATTTTCTTTGCTATGTAGCTCTGTATTGAAGCACTTTATTTGATGATAATGTTATGTTCTGAATTTGATTATTATGATTAAATTTTATGTTTTGTACCATTGATTCTGTGAGTACACACTACAAATGTTTGTTTATTGAATATTAACCTATTCCATATCGCTTTGAGTTTAGATGGCTGACCTCAGAGGTCATCCCCTGGCCTTTTTCAAATAACAGTCACCCCTTCTACCCAGGAGGCCTTAGCTTGCCTCTACATAGCCAGGCTAAAGACAAAGTAGTCATTGTTACAAGAAAATGTCACTCCATCCATCTGCCAGAAACCTGATAAAACAGGAAAAAGTGAGCTGTGGCTGTGCGTCCTTAACTTGTGTGGCATTACCTCTGACTAGTTTCCCAAGATTTCACTATAAAAATAGTGAAACTAAAACATCTGCTGCAACAAAAGTGCAAAAGTGCCTGTCCACTTTTTCAGTGGCCTTTGCCATTCATTTTGGCAAAATAGATTTTCAAAATTGTTCAAAAGGTGAGAGCACAAGGTTGTATGCTTAGCTACTTTAACAAAGGAAAGAGTAGTATGTATGCTTTTGCGAAATATTCATATTATGCATACAATTATTTAAGAGTGTAGAAAAAATTATTCCATGCTGTTCCATGCAGAATTGCTGAGTGCAAAATTGAATTTTTTTTTTGTTTTTTTTTGTACAATTGATTTGTCCTCACTCGTATTGGTGGAGATTTGTTCACAAAATAGTGGGTAATGTTGTTTTGTTGTTAATAGTATTTTTATTTATTTATTTATTTTTTTAATGGTGCATTAAAGCAACTGTGCACTTTATGAAGGTGAACGTTAGGGGAAAAAATGTTTCTTGACGGAGGGTTGTTGTCAAATAAACTCTTAAGTGACTATGCAGTTGAACCCTTTACATAATGTAGCTGGGACTACGCTGTTGAACATTTAATTACTTAAAATCTAAGTTTAAATGATGACTCCAATAAAAGTGCATACAGTTCATTAATAACCTTGTAGCTCACAGTAGGTTTGAATTTAAAAGTTTATAAGTTATTACAATTAAAATTTAAGATCATTCCCATATGTAGAAAATTAATTGAGATTTTTGCTTCCAGATCCATTTCGGAACGGTTGTACACTATCCACCTTTTTCTTCCCGTAATTCATTTGTAAATTTTATGGGTCTTTCTGGTCTCATCCGCGTCCAGCTATTTTTAGCTGTACAAACAGCTCGTTTTGCTGCTTGGTATTGCAAATTGGTGTGTCTTACCTAGGCATGGGACGATAACCGGTTTCAAGGTAAACCGCGGTTTGGAAAAGTCACGGTTTTAAAACCGCTAAAAATTTCCTGTCATACCGTTCCTGCGGTATGCACATTTGTTTTACGTGTCATCAAAGGCGGAAAGTGCAGGAATCCCCCAGTTGTGTGCAGTAAATAGCGTGAACGTGTCACACGACCCCTTTGGTACGAGTTGGTACGAGCAGTCAATGAGAGTCACCTGTGTGTAGGATGGCCGAAAAAGGGAAGTCCCTGAAGCTTTTTCTCCCGTCGAAAAAAGACGGAGTATGGGATTTTTTTTTACGGTAACGTTGACTAACCATGTTCCGTACACAATGATGTTTTTGCAGATTGCGTTTTAGAGCCGATCTTTGAATAAATACTTACAGGCATCTATTATAAATCTATGTGAAAAACGCATGGAAAACGCTTTGCGCGCCACCTTTTCCTTCGCGTTCTGTAGCTTGTGCTTCCATGGCGTCTGCTGTTACTAAGCAACCATAACATGCGCTCTTGGAGACGTGGAGGTTTAGGCAAAAGAATAAATGACCGCTTCGTTTCCATTATAAATGCGCATAACGCGCGTCTACATTTCAAATTACGCGACGTGAATGCCCCCTAAAGTATTACGTTTCTGCGTTAAATGGAAAAGAGACAGAGTGACAGAGTGATGAACTATAGAATAAAGGTGAACATTCCTGCATCAAAACTTGGACTAAAAGATGAATGTGTAGAAAGTGAGCATGTCTCCAAAGACCTTGTTGAGCTGCAGGTTTAACAACTGCATTTATTTATTTGTTTATTTACAAAATTAGGTTTTCATTATGTTTTCAGTTACTGAGCTGCATGTTTAGGTTTAAGTGACTGCACTTAATTTAATTAGGAAGAATTCAATTATTAATTTTAATTATTAACCTGACATGTTTACTGCTCCAAAATGTTCAATATGTTTCTTAAAAATAAGATAAATTGTGGTCAGTGGAAGAAAAGTTGTTTTTTTTACCCAGACATTTAAAAATAACATATTTTAGAGTTGTAATCTAAATACCGTAATACCGTGAAACCGTGATGTTTTTATGTAAGGTTATCATACCGTAATCTCATACCGGGCCATGCCTAGTCTTACCATATTATTTTAATGTAGTCACTTAATTATGAGCACACAGGTTTGTAGTGCAAACAGTTTTACCATTTACTGCACGTTTGTTATTCTTCTCGTTATTTCTCTATAGCAGAAGTCTCACCCATAGGCTTACTTCTGTGTTTAAGAAAAAGGTGGATATGCTTTGGATTTGGATGATATTCTAAACATTAAGTTTTTTTTTTTCTCCATCTCTTTTTTAAATTCTTGACAAGTTAGTTTTTGTAGCTTTCAGCAGTTTCCTTTTTGAGTAATTGGAGCTCTTGGTCAGTTTCTGCCAGAGGTCATTACATTGGTGCATGGGAAACACTCTGAATTATGAAGCAATGGTCACATAATAAGCAGATTGTTTTAACATTACTTGTGCAGACTAGTGCATAACCTGCATAAACTTTTGTTCTAGACATGGGTCAATGGCTTAATGCTATAGTTAAACACAGAAGCTTGGGAAATGTTCTTGGCCTCAGCAGAGCTTAGTCAAATCTAAACAGCAGAGCAACATCTAGCTTCCAGGTTCTGCCACCACATCACAGAGGTTGATTGGGTTGAACAAGGACAGCAGGACATTGTGTAAACTCTTGCTGTAAATTAAAGAGGGTGACGAAGTCTTAGTGGAGCCTCTTGGAAGCACTCAGGCCTGTCGCCATTTGCAGAGGGAGAGAGAGGCCCAGTAAAGGGCTTTTATAGCAGCCATCACTTGTCCCCGTTTAGTGATGTTTACTCCACAGCATGCCACGCTCAGCTCGGCACCACACTGCACTCTGGCTGCCTGGGAAATGTGTTCCAGCTGATAAAAACAAGTACACATCAACCTAAGCTGCAGGATTAGAACAGGTCACCTCAGCCTTCACCCTAAGTCATCTTAACAAATGCCCCCTGCCTTTGTTTGTACCCACTGGGCTTTTCAGAGTACGTTTACTACAATTCATAAACTAGTTGCTAATGTAGCGCATGTGTCCTAGGCATAACATAAAAGGGACAGCTTAAATGTTGTCATAACCAGCCACAGACATCACTCTGATTTGGCCCCCTCCACATATTAAGCCTTTTCAGGCATCATTTTTGCCTTTATTGAGGACAGAACATCTACGACAGAAATAGCAGTCAGCTTAAATTAATATGGTTGTAGTATCATAGAAACCTTTTATTTTTAGTTACTGTTTGTATTATCCACTTACCTCAAACTCTCACTTTCTTTTTTTCTTTACTACCTCCTCCTATACCTTTAGGAATAGTATAACGAAAGCCTTAGTCTTTATTAACCCTTCCAGATCTCCAGCCAGGTATGCATTTATTAAACCTACTGGTGTAACGAATTCAGCGTCCCTGTTACTAGAAGGCACAAGTCCAAAACCGCTAATTGGTGTAGCTCTACTTTGCCTAATGAGAATATTGATTATCACGATGAGCAGCTGGCCATCTGTTGACACAGTGTGCTGGAGATACACACAGTGCTCCTTTCTCGGCACCGTATCACTACAATCAGACTACAGCCATTCATCAGTACTGGTTTTGTTTGAATGCAAAACTAGCACAGTACTTGTTTTATAAAACAGGTGTGATTAAACAATGTGTTACATGTAATAAACCTAAACATTAGTGACATGGCCTTTTTGTTTTTTGTTTTTTTTGTAGCTTGTAGAACAGGACTGTCCATTTTAATTTAACTGTTGGTGTGTATGGTGCGTATATGAGCATTTGGCATTTTTGTCATATCTTTTGATATTAGTGTCTAACTGACAGGCAGCTGCATTCAAATACTTAATAGTTAATATTATGCAAACAATATTGATAAATAATAAAGTGAAACACTTATTTCACCCAAAATTGAAAATTATGTCATTAATTGCTCACCCTCATACACACGCATGTGTCATGGTACTGTCGTGAACGTGTCGAAAGACTGACTTGTTGTTGTTGTTGTTGTTGTTGTTGTTAAAGTCATTTTTGTTTTCTTTGCACAAACAAATAATTCTTGTAGCGTCATGGACTAATTTTATTGATGTTTATTGATGAAGCTGTTGGGTTTTATCAAAAAATATCTTGTGTTATAATGTGAATGAAGGTCTGATGGGTTTGGAACAACATGAGGGTGAGTAGTTAATGACAGATTTTTTTTTTATGGGTGATCTATCAGTTTAATGTTGACATTTCTTGAAAAATGTATGAAAATTGTCAAATTCCGCATTAATAGGTATTATGTGTAGGGCTGTCACTAACGATTACTTTGGTAATTGAGTAAACGGTTGATTAGTTGATTATTCTGATGATTAATCGAGTAATCGGATGATTATGATCTCTCTTTTTGGTGCGTTCCCAGATGAAGGTTATAATAAACCCAAACTTACAGCAATATGCAGATATTTATTTAACTGAATCACAGAGTCTGTGAACTCATAATCACATTGTTTTTAAATGGTGTTTTGCCGGGCATTCGACAGAGGCAAATTGAATTGCAGATACTCAAATTCGGGACATCGTGACAGAACTGTGTATTCTGTGCAAGTGCAGGTATTTTTATATGTATAGAGTGGGATGTCATTCCAAATAAAAAATAGATTTTTTGATTAATGTTTTTTTTTTTTTAAATGACATTGATTCGATATCGATTCTCAAAAGCCACAAATCAGTCTTTTTCCTGTATGTATTTCAGCAAACATTTAAAACAAGGTCTGATTCATGTAAATCTTATCATTGGTCTTCTCCATGCTATAGTAATACTACAAATCCGCAGAAGCATTTGACATCCTGCGTAAAGGCGCCATGATTAACGCGTTGAATGAATTAATGAATTAATTAATGTTGGATGGCGCATTTTTTTTTTTTAATAATCACTTTTGTTTTCTTTTTCATTTTTACAGTAAACTTCTATAGTGCAAAGTAAAAGGGTTTAATTTTCATTTGATCAGGATAAATTAAATTAATGTTTTTTGCCTTTTATCTGATTACCAGAAAAATTAAGATGTACATTTTATAGGGCTCTATTATTGTTTTAAAAAAAAAACTACAAACTACAAAAAAAAAAAAAAAAGAATAGGTTTATAATATAAGCCTGCAGCTCTTAATTTCTGATGTTAACTGTTCATTTTTTACCAACAGCATTTGTAGTAAAACTATATTCACTGAATGTAATTTTAAAGAAATCGAGAATCAAATCGAATCGAGAGCTTGCGAATCGGGACATCTGAATCGATACCCAGGCCTAATTCTGAACATACCCTTTGAAAAGGTTATGACTGGACTGAATGTTTTGAAGTGTTTTAGGCTTTTTCATGTTTTTTTTAGCTCTCACACACAAACACGAATGCTCCATATCTCAATGGCTAAGTATAATACAGCTGAGCTAGTACGCAAGAAGGGGCATCATCCCACTAACTGTGAGACTGGCTGCTTTCATCCCCCTCCCTGATATTTAATTCATGCCACTGCTCAGGTCCAGTTTCCACTCCATAGCCTGTCTGCACTACCCACCAGCACCCACCCTGTGCATGTGCAGTAATTCCTGCCATTCTGTGCCCCCCGCCACAGAGTCTCCATCAGGGGTGCGCTGGAATAAAGGGTGGTGTTTGCTCTGCCGTTTTGTCTGCGTGTGCATTTTTTTTCCACTTTGGGATCAGGTTCCACCCACCCACCCTGACTGTTTATACCTACTTTTCTGGTATCAACGCCAACTGCTCTCTGTTAGGCAGCAGCCACAGACTCTCTGCCTTGGGCCTGGACTCCAGAGACACTGTAGCACTTACACAGCCACAGCTGACCCCAGAATTAATGAGGAGTTTAGTTCAGGCATAATGGTGGTTCTGCTGTAGATTTTTGGGGCCATATATTAGTTTTCAGTGTTATCTGTACAACTAGTTGATCTGAAGAAAAGAGTTTGATAAACCCTGTTTTAGGGTCATGATTATCAGGCACCAAATATAAAACAAACTCTTCACTACGTGCCAAAAATAAAAGTTCACTTTAACTAATTTTATGATAACAGAATTGTACAGTAGAAGTTGAACAGTTTATTAAAGCAGCATTTTTAAGAAATTTCACACAATGTGTGCCTACTCAAGGATTTTGCATCCTAAGTCTAATTTCGTGCCAGCTGAGCCAACGAGCTAGCATGTTTTGGAAAGTGCAGTGATATGTACTTATTGGTACATATTTTGCCTCTTGTGAAAAAGTTCCCACAGGTACGTTTTTCTTATGAGATCAGGTAGATTTTAGAAATGATAAAGTCCTCAGAGAGGCTTTTAGCATGCTGACAATCTAGCTGTCATTGTTGGCACACTTACTGACTCAATAGTTGTTTCTGCTGTTTGACTAGTCATTCGGTTCCTCATGAAGCCATGTGACTGTTAGCTTAAGTGCATGGCAACACAGTCCTCCTTAGAACCTTTTGATTCAGAGGGCCTGCAGTGTTAGATAAAGGAGGAGTGTGTGTGTTTAGACTGCAGTGCTCGAGTGATTGGTTGTTTGGGAGTCTTTGTGTTGAAGTGTGACCGTGGTGCCTGCGGCCCAGCCTCGGGGTACAGATGACAGGCGCTCTTGACACCTGTGAGCTCTCTGCTGCCTCTCTTATGTGCCCTGCAGTTATCACATCCAGTGGCTTTCACTTGAACAACTCTCACCTGGATGTCTTTTGGTTTACATGCCTTTTTTTCCCACCAGAAGATGTGACATAATCAAGGTTAAGGTTTTTGAATCTTCATACAGTTAGTTTAGAAGTCTTTTACTTTTGATAGTTCTTAATAAGCTTTTGAGACTTGTTAATGCGGCAGCATGCCAGTTGACCAAGGGCATCAGATCTGTATGGTTTCTGAGTTGGCATCAAGCTCTTCAAATTGACCCTTCACTGGGAGTTTGGTTGACAAGCGATCTGACAATTATAACACACAATGTGCCATTTTGTCCGACAAACAAGCCAGACAGGAGCACCGATTAACAATGTGTACTTGAAAAAATGTGTGCATTGACATCTTTCCATGCTAGAATCAAAATATTTTTCTAATGTTCATTCATGTTTATTTTGCGCTGTAACTAGAAAAGATCAGTTCGTGTGCCTCTCAGACTGAGATGCTACAGCGACCTGTCACGACACATTAAAGAGCCAAAAAATGGTGTTTATTGTTTGAATTTCTTAAAAATGAGTATCGGGGGATGTTTTTTTGTGGAAGGTAGGTTGTGCAGGCGTTCACTTGTTTGGTTCAGTTGAGCTGAATTTTTGGATTTGTTCAGGTTGCAATTAAATTGTCCCAAATCCAGTTTGGTTGGTAATATGTGATCTGTAGTACGAACTACAACTGATATTTTGATTCTGATTTGGGCCGAAGTGTATCAAAACCTTTCTTTAAAGTTGTCCTAAAACCAAAACAATATTTGTTCTTGTCTTTGGAAAACTTTGAACTTTTTTGATTCACTTCAAATGTTGACTACTGTAGGTCCTGTGTTTGCAATGTGATCTCAGTCTCAGTAGTCATAATGAGCGTTGCTATGTCCGACAAACACTGCTGCTCTCACACTACGTGTTCTCATGCAGTGAAAAATACATCACAGATCAAAAAGGAAGCTGACAACTAGGGGTGTGCCATATCATACCATCCACGATAATACCGGAATAAATTTGTACATGATAAGAAAGTGCCCATCTTGCGATATCAATGATATAGCTGCATGATGATGTGTTAAATTAATGTCTTGTATTGTAGAATGCACACCAAAAAAAACCATGAATGAACATCCGTATTTTATTTCAACTGCGGAAAGATGTCAATACGCCAAGTTTTTCAAGTTTAAGTTCACTGAAGTTAATCTACTCCTGTCTGATTTGTTTGTCGGACATAATGGCAGATTCAGCGTTATGACTGGTCAGGTCGCTTGTCAGTCAAGCTGTTTGAGAAGGGTCAATTCTCTGGTTGGAAGTCACTCCAATGATTTTACATCCAAGCAGTTCTTTGGTTTTAAGTGAATAATACCTTTTATGGTGACTGCTCTATACAAGCAAAACTTGATGGAAAAGTATAGAAGAATAGCTACCCTCGCCTTTATCCTTCTCATCACCTGTACACAAATTTGCTGGCTTCTGCGGTGCGTTATTTTGTAAATAAACATGTAAACGCTAACTTCAATTGACTTAATTCCATATGATGGTATGTTGCATACCATGTTTATTATTGTTCTTGTGCATACGGGTCAGTTTAGGACCATGACTCGAATTTAATATTGGCCACATTTAAAAAATATGAACAGCTAAACAAAAAAAAAATGTCTCTTGCTAAAAAAGCAGAACCAGGCACCAAGACAGTGATTCTCAAACTAATGACTTTTCCATCGTTATGTGAGAAGGATTAAGGACGAGGGTTTTTAAAAATACTCACATAATTTCTAAGTATAACTGTAAAAATGTAATAAGATTTTTAAGACTTTTCTGGATCTAGAAATCACCTAGACACCTCATGTATTAGGGGTGTAAATCGGATGGTTTGTCACAATACGATATCGATTCTTATACCAAGCAATACAATATTTGCAGAGTATATCGATCAGTATTTCAATATTATATTATATACCTATTTTAAACAAACATCTACATTTTTATTAACTCACAAATGCAACCAAAATGTATAACATGAACATTTATCTGAAATTTTCACATTCTGTACCTCATTTGGGACATCCACAACAATATAGGCCTATACACTTTTTTTTTTTTTTATAATAATAAAGAAAATAAACAATTGGAAAAACAACAATTCTGGCTGCTGCTATGGAAAAATAAATACAATAGAACAAAGACACAAGTTCAGTAAACAGTGCTTTTCAGGTTTTTCAACTCAGTCTAAAATAAATTTTCAGGTACGCTACAGAAATGTAATAATCAAATGTAAAGTAACTGCATAGTCTTCACTGTATAAATTAAATATAGATTAATCATATATGATGTTACAAAGGTATTTAGTCAAGAGCAGTGGGCACTTTTATTTTTCTTTGACAGCATTAGATGTATTATTTTAAGAATGAAAGCACAATACACTGTTTACGTTAAGACATATACCTAACCGACTGTGTTTACTTGGATATTCACCAAAACGTGCATTTTGATGTAATTTTGTCTGTATTTATTCATCCATTCCCCAAAAAAGCGGAAGAGATCTCAATTTAGTATTTGTGTGGTGTATACGTGGCTGTCTGTGTGCGCGCACTTCGGATGTGTGTGCAGAAAACACACTGCGCTTGACTGTTCCGGTAACAATTCCAAGCGTCTTTTATGCTTGCCTTGTGCCTGTGCAGTCCTTATATCGAGTCCTGATACTTGAGTTTGAACGAGAATGTGCTTGTTGACAGTAATGCATAGATGGACGTTATGTGAAAATGTGGGCAGTGCCAAAATAAAGGTGCCTATTTATCAATGTATCGATCCATATCAATGAATCATTACACCCCTATCATGTATCCAGTTTTTGAGTGCTTGAATTAAAAGAAACTTCTTAATTTTGAATTTTGTCTTATTTTATCTCCCTGCTTGAGAACACTTGCGCTAAGGCTGGCAGTGTGAACAGCCACTGACCTTTATACTTGTTGTTTCTTCATTTGAATGAATTGTTATTAGCTGATTTGTGTGCTGTGCATAGGCCATAGTTATTTGTCATGTTGAAATGAAAGATTTTTTGGCAATAAAATAATTATTTAGGTATATACGCTTATATCCGTAGAAGTGCAGTACTCTGAATGAAAGGTGAGGAAACATGCTGCATCCCTCCCACCCTCCCTCCCTCACATTCTCCTGAGAGCTACTGTGACATGATTTGGCTTGGCAGGGGCTGTGGCGCGGCATGGCTGCTCTGGCAGGGCTTGCATTTGTTTTGCTGCTTTAGTGTTGTGCTCTTGGGCACACAAAAGTATCTTGCTGGAATAGCATGCCGTGCCAGTCACTAAGTATGTTGTGCATGGTGACAGCACGTGATTTCTCAACCGCCAGCAGCTGTGTTCTCACACATACATGTGCCGAAAACATTCACAGCTTACATTTTCCCTGCAGTTTGTCACCTTTGACAGCATGAATGATTTTTGTTCTGATGGAGAAAAGTCTGCAGGGTTTAGAGAAAGTTCACTGATTCTAGACCTGTTTAAGTCAAATTCAATTATTGTGATGTTGAAATTAAAGTTGGAATTGCATTAAATTTTTAACCACATATTTAGATTTTCCCTATTAACTCCTAAATTAACAAAAGCAAAAAAGAAAAAAACATAATCGCCAGAACAGCAGTGCATAAGCTTTGCCTAAATGCATACTAAAATAAAAATTAATAAAATTCTTTAGAGAATTGTAAACTTCACAGGTATTGGTATTGACTGAAATTGTGGTATTTGTGTCAACCTTAATGGACAATAAACTTTCTCAATTCCCTCGACATTGGCAGGTGTGTCAAAAAGTTCATTTTAGACCCTGAGTATATATGCTGGCAGGAGGGAAGTGACAAATGGCTTCATTAACTTCAGCGGCGTGTAGCTGGCTTGCCGGCCTTGTACAGGTCTCTATGTGCGCACAAGGGCTAGCACGAATCTTCTCTCAGGACTAATACTGCTGCAGCCTTCCTGTCAATATGAAGATCCAGATTATGCATTCTGCTTCGTCCTTTTCCTCTGTTATCCCTCCATCTGCTCTCTCATTGGAGGAAAGCAAGAGTGTTCACATTTTTCATTATAAAGATTTTGCATTTGCTGATCATTGCATGCGGCGGCCCTTCCAGCACTGCTAGGGCAAGATTTTGCTTAGCTTTGTTTGATTAGCAAATTTGGTAGGTGAGGGAAATCCCAGTAGAATTCGACAACACTGGTCCATCAATTTGCGAGCTTCTCTGATTAAATAAGAGCTCTCATAGACGCAGCACTCATTTAAAAGCATTTAGACAGCCATTGTAAACACGCTTACCGGTTGTTGTTTTGGTTTTGCAGCCAGGCATAAGTGATGAAAACCATTCACATTTTGCAAGAAGTCTCTAAGGGAAAGTGGTTTGGCTGACCGTAGCTGTGGACTGTGTGTTTAGGTTTGTTTTTTTCCTTTTTTTTTCTGCGATGCAGGCCTCTCTGATTAGTATCTAGGTTTTTCCACAACATGGCGGCTGTAGATTCACTGTAGGATTAACCTACAAGCAGGCATATAAAAATCACTAGCTACTATGCAAGATGCTTACATAAGCCGCCACAGGCATTTGCCTTGAAAATCAGTGGGGAGGAATGTTATTACTCTAACAATCAGCTCTTGTGTTGTGATGTTTCCTTGATTTACCAACAGCCCTGCATACAAATGCACTGAAATATGACAGTGTCCACAATAGGGTTGTCACAATATCTCAGCCATTTCTTTTGAAACCATTAAGAATCACAATACGAGCACTTTATTTTGTTAACCCGAAATGCACTAACGTCAAAGCGAGCTAATTCATTCGATTTTAAGAAAGGAGAACGTAAAGCCTGAGTCATTGTTATTGTTCATTTGAAGTGTACTTCTATTTAAACATAGGGTGGAGCAAAGAATAGTACTTTCTTTATGTGTCGACTTTACCATTTGAAAAAGGCAATTTTGTGGCTTGGGCACCAAGTCATAAACATACTTTGACCCTCCTCTGAATGAATTATGTAGGTAATAATGTCACTGGATGCATCTGAGACATGTAATACCAGGTGTAATCGGCATTCTGTCTCGGATCACAAGACTGGTGTTGCTAGTTCCAGGTGTGAGCAGAATTTTCGATGCCACATTTATTGGGAAACTCGTCCTTGGAAAAGGTTGAGAATGGCTTTCCAAACATGCATATATGTCCACACATGTTCATTAGCACTCCAGTCCACCTCCTCACCGCACCATCCTCCCTGTTTCTCTCGCTTTTCTCAGAAACACGTGCCCCTGTTCATGTGTTGCTAGGCAACAGGACTTGTGTGCATATCGTGTATGTATGCGTGTCAGCTGGCGCGCTATGATCTTTCCCGTTTCTCTGGTTGTCTCTGAGATAGTCGGATATATTTCTGCATGTGAAACAGAGGAGGAGGAGTTGAGCGATGGAGAAAGAGATAAAGACATGTCTCTAGTTAGAGAATAACATGTCCGGAAAGAGGGAGAGTGATGAGTCAGAGTCGCTGTTTTTGAGAACGGATTACACTTTCACCTCGCTGTCAGAAATGAGCGAGCGGCTTTCATTGCAGCAGAGCCTGAGTAGTGATTCAAAGTTGCCTCGATTTTACCACACACAGAATCTGTGCACTTTTCTCACATTTTCCATGCTGATTGTGGGGAAGATCTGTGGAATGCATTTGAAGACCAAAATTGGAGTTTTGTGGTTCTAGTCCATGTCCGTGAGAATGTCTCTTACCCCAATACCAACTATTTTTGACTAGTAATAGCACGTAACAAATAATTGTTCACAGCTGTGATGTATGGGTTTATGAAAGAAGGAAAAAGAGGATTTGCTCTTCAATATGTCCCATTCCCATGTTAGGGCGTTTTCCCCGTGTTGAGTGCTCCTATTATGCCATTTCCAATTTTGCCTTACATGCAGTGTGTAAGTTACCTGTATGTAAATGTAAGCGATCTGCAAACTTAAAAAGCTGAATATGCACGATAAATATTTCAGGTCCTTGTCTCGCAAAATAATGAATCAACGAGTCATTAGTAATTCTGTTCCCACTTCTGTGATGGCCTCACAGGGTAACACATTTGTAATTGTAATTCCCATCTATGTTCTACGTTGGCCAGTGGCGAGCAGCTTGACTTCGCTCACAAACACGTCGCTTTACTGACGACTGCTTCTCCAATTGCTGAGTTCAATGTTGATTCACTAAACGCTAGCTCTTGAAAGATGGCTCAGTATGCAGTTTATTTGGACCAGCTGGCTGGTTTCTCTTTTATAGGATTAGTTCACTTTCAGAACAAAAATTTACAGATAATGTACTCACCCCCTAGTCATCCAAGATGTTCATGTCTTTCTTTGTTCAGTCGTAAAGAAATAGTTTTTTTAAGGAAAACTTTTCATGATTTCTTTTATATAATGAACTTCTATAGTGCCCCCAAGTTTGAACTTCCAAAATGCAATTTAATTCCAGCTTCAAGGGACTCTAAACAATCCCAGCCGAGGACGAAGGGTCTTATCTAGCGAAACAATCAATTATTTTTGAAACAAATTGACAATTTATATACTTTTTAACCTCAAATGCTCATCTTGTCTCACTTCTGCGAAGCTTATGCGTAGTCATTGTGATCCAGGTCAATATAGTTAGGGTATGTTGAAAAAATCCCATATTGTTTTCGTCTTCAACATCAAAATCGTCCTACAACGCTGTTTTACCTTTTTTTTTGTAAAGGGCGTTTGATATTCTTTGTACTTCCACTTTAAAAACACTGGGTTGGTACTTCTGCAGCAATGTAGGACGATTTTGAAGTTGGGGAAGAAAATGAGATGGGAGTTTTTCAACATACCCTAACCGTATTGACTCACATCATACAGACTACACATGCACATCGCAGAGACGAGACAAGACGAGCATTTGAGGTTAAAAAGTATATAAATTGTCAATTTGTTTAAAAATAAACACGTTTCGGCTGGGATCACATTTTGAAGCTGGATTTAAACTGCATTTTTGGAAGTTTAAACTTGGGGGCACAATAAAAGTCCATTATATAGAAATAAATAAAATGTTTTCCTCAAAAAAAAATAATCTTTACAACTAAAGAAAGACATGAACATCTTGGATGACAAGGGGGTGAGTACATTATCTGTAATTTTTTCTTCTGAAAGTGAACTAATCCTTTAAGTGTAGAAATTAGGAAAGAAGTATTGTAATTTTCCTACTGTAATGTAAGGCAAAAATAATATACCTATGAAATAGTTTCTTGTTGTTCCTAAACATTGTTGCTTCCTAAAACACCAGTGTGACTGTAAATTAGACTGAGATGAATATCACAAATAAAAAGAGGGTTGAGTCCCCTTTAAAGTTCAGGTACAAGTCAGTTCGCTGACTTATTTCTGACTTAAGTTTTCTTAGTTAAGAACTGGAGCTCTTAATTTTGAACTCTCAAAGTGCGTTAGAATAATAGATATTAGATATTAGAATAATTTAACTTTTGAAATGTTCTTTCTTTGTCTTTTTTTTAATATTGCAATAAATATTGTGTTTTGCACTTTGTATTGTGATTATCGTATCGTGAGATTTTGATATCGTTACATTGTTTATATTTTCTATCGAGCAATCAAAATACGGAACTATGGCAACGTGTTAGACCAATCACAATAGATTGGTCCATCTGACCAATCAGAGCAGAGTAGGCTCACAGAAACGAGAGGTTTAGAGAGACATTGATCTTTTGAATCTTTTTTTGAATCTCTGGAAAATTAGATATTGAATGCATATTTTGAGAAAACAGAAGTGTTTTTTTTTTTTTTTTTTTTTTGTAAACCTAATTTAGGAACCTTAAAAATGGCATAATAGGGTCAATTTTAACCAATTTTAAATGTGGTAAAATGTGTTAATCAGTGCTGAAGTTACTATTATTGGTAATAGAAAGCATTATCAAATTAGCCCATGCAACATTTTATTTAAAAACTGATTCAAAATGCAATTATAAGCAAAATATAAATAAATATGCAAGGAGCAGGGGATTTTTGAATTCTGTGGAAATCTACTGAGCCGTGGCTTGCATTTCTGCAGGCACAGCTTCCATTTGGGCCTACTCATTAGCAGCTACACATTCCCAGAATATCACTGCTATTCCTTCAGCACTCCTCCTGCTACAGCACTACCATCTCTCTCCCTTTCTATTTTTTCTGATTTAAGGAAAAACAACAGCATGAATGCATACATATACAGCCTCCTCAAGTCACTGTGGAATAATAAAGGGTGACTGCAGGAAGAAAAGCGCGGCCTGCCGACTCTCTCCCCCACTTGTTTGTCTTCTTTCCTCTCGGCACAAAAGCCTCTAATCAAATGAATTGGTGTGGGTCAGGGGCTGCTCAGCCAACCCCATCCCGCCGTTGCCTGGAAACGGCAGCGGGCCCGGCTGGCCTCTGCAGTGTTCTATTTGCACACCAAACAGGGCTCGCCGCCGCGGCCGCTCTTATATGAAATGTAAATAGGCTGTTACAGTACCACAGCGGAGAGCGAGCACGCCACGCCTCGGAGCTCCGTTCATTAAGCTGCTCTCAGCAACACCTGGGAACCATCAAGCCTCCATCATGGCCCTCGTTATACCCCACACATCTCCATGTTCTTGACGCAACCAGATCACCCTGGTGCAAATACGCAAGCTGTCACGTGTCCATGTCATAGTCATTATTGTTAATTCTGTACTTTTGCTAAGGTCAAGCTTACCAGCTAATCGGTCTGTGGTTGGTGGAAATTTTTTGAGGTGTGGACAGCCTCAAGCTGTTGTGACTCTGAGGTCTGAGCTGATGTGATGTATATGAAAACACACTCATTTCCACGTTGACTCGATGCAATGCGGTTCTTTTCCACTGAGAGACAGCTGCACTAAATACCAGTGGACGCGATGACAGCACCCTACGTTACCGTGGTGCAGAGCTAGGGGGTTGCAGGCCCTTTCATCTCAGCAGGAGGCACCGTTACCAAAGCAGCCCATAATAGTCATACTGTGCAGCAGCAATTGTATGAGGAATGAGGAAGAACTGGACTGAGGCTTCCTGTGGCAACATACTGTGATGGCCCCTGTTTGACCGCAAAGAGAGGATTGCTACAGTAAAGGAGGGGAGAGGAGAGGTCCTATTGATCTATAGGCAGAGAAATATTTCTTTGAGCTGAGAGTTCAGGTGCAAAGTCATTTATTCTTGGTGTCTTACAACCATTCTGACAGTTTATAGGATTTGCCAACAAGAAATGGCTGGATATGCTTATGCCATCACAGCTGTTGACATAAAATAATCTGAATGTGGGTGTTGACACATTTCACAATTTGATTTTGATTTATCATCTTGTTTTTTTTATTTAAATTGATTCTGTATTGGTTCATTTGGATATATCAAATACATTTCAGTTTTTCTTAAAGAAAAAAAATATATCAAACTATGTAGGGAACCCTCTCACTCGGTTCATTACTGTTAAAGTTTAAATGAACAACTGGTTTGTATACAAACATATACAGTAAATTGCAGGCAAAGCAGGTTTCATAGTCATTACTTCTTACTCTAATTTATTGGTGAGATTAAAAAAAAACATTTAAATGGTGGCTGTAATAACTTTTCTTGACAGATTTATTCAAACATACATTATCTAATTAAGAACAGGTTAAGTAAAAGTAGAATAAATGTGACCCTGGACCACAAAACCAGTCATAACAATCTATTTACATCTGAATAAATAAGCTTTCCATTGATATATGGTTTGTTATGATAGGGCAATATTTGGCCGAGATAAAACTATTTGAAAATCTGGAATCTGAGAGCAAAAAAAAAAAAAAAAAATCAAATTGAGAAAATCGCTTTTAAAGGTGTCCTAGTGAAGTTCTTAGCAATGCATATTACTGGTCAAAAATTAGGTTTTGATATATTTACAGTAGGAAGTTTACAAAATATCGTCATGAAATACTTAATATCCGTAATGATTTTTGGCATAAAAGAAAAATCGATAATTTCGACCCATACAATGTATTGTTGGCTATTGCTACAAATATACCCGTGCTACTTAAGACTAGTTTTGTGGCCCAGGATCACAAATATGTAATATAGTCCATATTTAGTAAAACACTTCTCTCTAAAGCTAAAGACTTTTGAGCTATGGTCATTTAATGCCTTTTCTGAGATAAATATAACATTACTTGATGCTGTTATTGTTTGAAAGCTTGAAACACTGATTGACTGATTACATGATACATTTCAGTAAATTGTATTGTATCTTAAAGTGTGCCCAAATAGTATTTGAGTTTTGTAATAAAATTGACAGAATTTAAAAGCTGAAACTTTGTTTTGTGTCAAAAGTAAAAGTAAGTTTATTGTGATTTCTTTGAAGGGAGAATGGAGGTGTATTCCAAATGACGTTTAGTGACGTTTTATTTAAACTAAAAACTGCATAGACTAAAACTGACTGGTATTTGCTGTTTGAGAATAAATATTGGTGCATCAAAATGAGAATTGAAATACATATTTTCAACCCAGCCCTAATATGCCAATATGCATTTAGTCTTTCCTGGCAACTCTTGCAGATCTGGCGATACTGCATTGAGTTTGTGTCATTCAGCAAATCATTTGCCATTTTTATTTTTTTTTGTCGTCGTTATTTTGTTTTCCCTGAGAGAACAGTCATGCTGTTGTGTTTTCCTATCCAAATCTGTGTAGTTTGCACATGTGCATGTGACAGGGGCCATCAGGGCCGGTGGAAGCAGGAGATTAGAGGGAGCTTTGTGTTCCCGGCTGAGCAAAGGCAGGACTGCACCGTCAGCAGGCAGGAGGAAGCTGTCTAAGCACTGGTCGGCTGACCCAGGGTCAGCCTCAGCAAACTGAGAGGCCTACATTCCTCCCAGATTAATCCCACGACCCAGAGCCAGCCATCCACTAACAAGGCCTGTCGATCTGCTCATCAGCTAGTGTTTAAAAATGCAACCGGTTGAACCTGTATGTGAAGCCTGTGATCACTCTGAATAAATATTGGAGTTGTCGCAATAGCACAATTTCAGTAGTCGATACCACGTTTCTTAGTAAATCACAATTGTGCACTTGAAAGCAACCAGATACTGCAACCACTGATACTGCAGATTGGTCATTGTTTTTAGTATCAACTTGTTACCGAAAGTACCAAATCTCAACTGTCATAATTTATACTATTTCACTCAGCGATATATTTCAACTTGGATATGCAGTTTACATAAACATAATTTTACATACACTTTGCAGAATCTGCAAAATGTTAATTTGACCAAAATAAGAGGATCATACAAAAACTTTATTTTTAATTTATTACTGACCTGAATAAGATATTTCACATAAATGATGTTTACATAGTCCAAAATAGAAAAAAATAGTTGCATTTCTCAAAATACCCTGGTAAAGTTTACATACAACTTGATTCTTAATACTGTGTTGTTGCCTGAATGATCCACAGCTGGTTTGGTTTGGTTTGGTTTGGTTTGGTTGATTTAGTGATAGTTGTTCATGAGTCCCTTGTTTGTCCTGAAATCCTTCAGGTCCCACAAATTGTTTGGTTTTTGTGCATTTGAACCCTTTTCAACAATGACTGTATGATTTTGAGATCCATCTTTTCACACTGGGGACTCATGCAACTATTAGAGAAGGTTCAAATGCTCCCTGATGCTTAAGAAAGAAACACAATGCATTAAGAGCCGGTGGATGAAAACTTTCTGAATTCGAAGATCAGGGTAAATGTAACTTATTTTGTCTTCTGGGAAACATCTAAGTATCTTCTGTAGCTTCTGAAGGGCAGTACTAAATGGAGACAGTATTACTATGACAGTATTAAGAATCAAGTGTATGAAAACTTTTGAGCAGGGTCATTTTTATAAATTCAACTAATTTTCTCTTGTGGACTATTATGTAAACATCCTTTATGTGAAATATCGTATTCAGTGCAATACTAAATAAAGAATAACACACATTTTGTTTGATGCTGCTTATTTTTGCAGATTCTGCTAGGTATATGTAAACATTTGAATTAAACTGTATAGTACATCCAAATTTTGTCCCATATGTATAATCTACTCTGACATTTAAATGCATTTCACTGAAATAAAAAAAAAAATGCCAATGCTACCATTATCTTTCCAAATGATTACAGGTCTAATATAAGAAATTTCAGTTAAAAACCTAGACAACAAAATGTCATGTGAAACCCAGTTGTAAGTATACATTGTAAGTCTAATCAACATGTGGGAGATGCCGCTCAATGCTGTGCCTGGTTAGGACATGATGTCAACTTTTTCCACTCTATACGGTCTTGAAAATGGAGATTCGCTTTGGTGAAAGTTCTTGCACAGCCTGTCAGGGTCCACGAGTATGCGAGACCCCTTCAGGGAATATGTATAAACTTGCACACACTGCTGTTGTGTGGTTGTGCTGCAGGAAACGGATGCAGGGAGATGTCAGTAAGCCTGGGCCTTGTGCCGTCTGCTTCAGCTACAGTAGAGTACAGTGCTAAAAGTAGACCTCATATGTGATGAATTACAGCTGGCTGCAGGCAAAAAAAAAAAAAAACACGCTTTGTCTGACACAAGCACCCACACTGATGGCAGATGCGCAGCAGCTTTTGATTGGGGTGGAAAGCAGAGGAAATGAGCCGTGTTTCTGGAATGGATGTTATTGTGTTTCTTCTCTGGGTGCCGTTCCTGAGTGTGTGTGCATTTCTTTTCCTGCAGTAATGCTTGCAGAAACGGGGTGCACATAAATGCACATTTCACACCATGTTATGCTCTGTGCATTTATGTGCATACATTTTCTGTATTTGTATTCAGCAAGGACTTTATAAACTTGCTTTGTTTTGGGGGTTTTATTTGGAGAGAGATTTAGAGAAACTGAATTGTGGGATCTCACAGCTAACATATAGAAATAGTTCAATGGCCTGCAGTTGTTTTGATCTTAAAGCAAACCTGTTTGGGCCTGTATTGTTCTAGAACATGCATCGACCTACTTTAGGGTACATACATGTCTGTGTTCGTGTGCCTGTTCCACACATTTGTTTATCCCCATTAGAGCCTGACCTTTCGACCACTTTGAGGTGTGGAACTGCTTTGCAGGGTGAGGATGGGGTGTGGGAGACATGCCTGAATAACTGAAGAGCAGTATTACTCTGTCTGCATGCGCGTGCGGTACGTTAGCCGGAGATATAAATAGCTGTCTTTGAATAGGAGGGCTGGAGAGAGATGGCTGTGGCGCCGGAGTAGTGGTGAGTGCCAGTTTTCCTGAGGAAGAGAAGGCAATGGGCAGCCATGCACGTCACATAAAACTAAAACATGCATTATGGAAGGATGAACTGCCCTCACGTTAAGCCTTGGTGTTCAGCGTACACAAATATTTGTTCAAGGGTGGAGTAGAGATGATCCAAGCATTATTACCTGTATAAATCTTGGTTAATTTGTACTAGATCTCTGTTGAGGGTGACTAAGTCACTTGTCTTGTGCACTTTCACAACATTTGGGCGTGAAGCAGTGCACTTGCAGTACAATAGCTTGGAGTGCAAAAGGCTTTTATATGATGTCACTTGAAAATTGCATGCGTTTCATAAAGAGAGTTGATCTCCAAAGTGAACCCACATGCTTTATTTAAATTGCAACAGGGCATGTTGAATCTACAGGCGTGCGGTGGGAATGTTCAGAATAAAAGATGTTCCCAAATGAGAAGAAAAATATAACTGCTGTCTTGCTGAGATTTAAACTGAAGAATTTGTTCTAAATACCATTGTCAAAGCCTTGGTGCAAAGTATCGGTTGTCTGTCCGGTGAGTTCAAAATACTATAACGAATAGATTTTTTTCATTCTAATCTCTTGCAGCAGCCGTCTCCACACTGCAGTACTAATGAATTGCGGTGTACTTGTGCGCTCTGCACTCAGACACTTTAGTGTTTTTGTATCTTCGTCTTATCATTTTGCCGGTAGCTCTGATCAGTGTGTACATGACAGTGTTCGGGTTGCTGTTCAGAATTACCAAACAGAGCTTGATTTTTGGATTGTATATAGAGGGTATGCACTGACTTCACTCTACCATTGGAATATGCCCCCTCGGTTGTAGTGAGTGGCAAAACAGCTGCTGAATGAATGGATTTAATAGGGAAGCTACGGAAACATGAGTAAAACAAACTGTAATCCATTTAAACTAAAGGTTGCTGCACTCGATATAATATTCTTTACAACTTACAATCATGGATGTTGATATGCAGCCAGAAATCATGTTTCCTGACATTTATGTGTCTGATTTTGACACTGGGTAAATAAAGCAAATTTGCCTGTGACAGCATTTTGTAAATACAAAATAGGTTGGTCTTAATCCGGGTGGTCATTTATATCAATGTTCTATAAATTGTCTTATCGTCCAGCCCAAAAAGTTGTATAGTCTTATATAGTGTTTATTTAAAAACATCCAGTTATGCAGAATTTAAGATTAATATTTAATTGAGTTGTCATACGATATATTATAATACAATACATCAAATTTTACCGCAAAATTCAACATATTACAGGGCTCCAGACTAACATTTAAGGGCAGTTGCTAAGTTCTACAGATGGTTGCACCAGGAGCAGATTTGGTAGCCCTGAGGGGTGGGGTGTGGGATTATAAAAAGTTTACATTATGACTTAAAAAATTTAATGTAATGCCTTTTGTGATCACATCTTTTGTTATGTTCACGTATTAAACTGAGAGCGTGCATCAAAGTTTTAGTTGAAAAAAGACTTTCAAACAGTTCTCATCTCTGCCGAACTGTAGCGTTAACGGCACACCTACTAACCTGCTTTTAACTTTTAATAAACAAAGTATCAGCTTTAAAATTAAATAAATATGATTTTGACGCTCTTTTGATGCGGCAGGAGCAAGGAGCGATTGCTTTAGTGCCTCAGTTTGAGGCAAGTGAACCCATTACATTCACTACAATACGAAATGAACATGAATGGACACCAAAAGGTAGGCCATTTTATAAGATAGTCTACAGGACCACTTACTGAAATGCCTGTAGTCACTAATTCAGTGTTTCAAACTGCGGAAAATGTGTAAAGCTTGTAAACATTGTAACAATACCTCAGAATAACCATTCTAATGGTTCATGCTTATGATTCATGATATTGCCACAGATTCTGTGCATGTATATATTTTTCAAGTTGAAAAAGACATTTAGTGCCCACTTTAAGTGAAACTTGCATCTACAAGATGGATTAAAATGCTGATAAAATCAAGAAAAGATGAGACCTAAACAAATGACAGCATGACTGAAATATTAACATGTTTAAAAACAAAAAACAAAAATGGTTTATTCTGTGGCACCTAAAAAAATTATTTGGTGCCCAAGTTTGTTTCTAGTAGGGGGCCAGAGGCTCCTTACTCAGTTTTTTTGTCTGGAGCCCTGTACCATTATTCTTCTACAGTATTATATGAAACTGACCAACAACTCAAATCCGTGTTTCGCTGCCTGGAGTTCATTTGTTTCTGTGAATTGCAGGAATCCACGTGTTTCTCTTTTCTGTAGCATTTGGCAGTCTGCAAAAGTATACCTCAGATTTCTTGTCAAATCTATTTGTACAGTCAATAGCAAAGCTCTTTCTGGTTTTAGATGTTTTGTGCGTTCTGTCGCAGCTTTCATGCTGAAAACTAATGCTGCCACTCAAGTCTATTTGCCACTCAGTGGGCAGAGCCACAGCCACTTTAGCTGCCTGTGACATCATGTGCATACCCTCTGTTGTTAAAAAAAAAGAGAGAGAGAGAAAAGATTTGTATTCCAGAAGTGTACTGAATTTTGTTTGTATTTTAAGGTGTTGCTTAAATTTGCAAGTACCTGGGGTTTATGGAAATTCTGTCAAAGCCAAGCAACATTAAAATCTTGGCTGGTGTTTGTAATTGTTTTCTTACTTGACTGGATCAAATGCATTCTGGGGAATGGTCCAAATTCTTGAACCATGTTGCATTTAAAACATATATTGAATGTGTCATTTATCCTTGTGAAAAGACTCAGTCGTTTAGGTTGCTTAACAGTTATCTGCAATTAATAACAATATATATGTATGTATACATAAATAAATGGATAGATAGATAGACAGATAGATAGATGGATGATTTAATGATGCAATTTGTTGGCAGTTGGTCTGTCAAGAATATGAAATTTTGACTGGTAATTTAGTTGGTAACTGATTTTATTCAAATTCTGAAATGTCAGTTATTGGGTCCTATGTTTTATGCGACGCGAATTGCGGAATCCAGTCTCACAAATTTACTGTATAACACGAAATGTCACAGAATTCGACAAATTTTGGATAAATAGATCAAAATTAGGTCAGTACACTTGAATCAAAACGCAATATGGACTAGTGTCTGTGAATATAGAGCTGCAAAAATACTATTCAAATGTGAATCCTGCACGTGAATAAATGGCACAGACAAATGGATCTGTTTGCTACGCATGCTGAAGCACGTTTGATGCTCACAGTGTTTTCAGCCTCTGCTGCCTCAATTTATGAGTACATGAACACACAAACAATCTCTAGAACCAGAGTCATTTCATGAGCATTTTAATGTTTCTTTTGAGAAAAACTACCATCATATCTTACAGAATTTATTTACCAGAAAAGATGTACATAAAATAATATTTTTAATGTATTAAATGGAGATGCTTTTGATTTATTAAAATTTAATCCAGAATCCAGAAAATTAATGGAGAAAACAGAATTTGGCAAAAATAAAACTCTCTCAAACAAAAAATCTCTTTCACATGAAAACTTTTGAGTTTCTGTGTGTTCTTGACAGTGTTTTTAATATGCCCTCATTCCAAACTGAATGCTGTCATCACCTCTGTATCGTAGCATGTCGTTATTTTTGCATGGTAATTTGTAAATGCCGGAAATGTTTGTTTATATGCCAATATGGTTGTAATTTTGAAATTTACTCTGGTCACTGTTATATAAAATAAACACGATTAGTTGATTTTGTAATAACTGATAACTCCAGTTTGAGATTTTTTTTTTTTTTTTTTTTTGATGACTGTTTGTTTTTACTATTCAGTTCTTACTTGCATCTAACAGCTTGACTTGTGTATAGAACGTTAACAGATGTCATTTCTCGTTTCTTTCAAAACTGTTCTGAGAAGATCAGTACATCACTGATATGTTTATGAATATCTGTTGTTTTAAAGTGTTTTTAATAAAATGGCCAGCTGAGGAATAAATAGAAAACTTTGTGTGCTAAGTGAAATGTCTTAAAGGAGAGTGACAGTAAAGTGCTAATGTGTCCTTCCCCCTCTCTCTCTGTCTCACAGACGGTCGATGACGATGCGATGGAAGCGTGAATGAGGTTTGGCGTGGCAATAGCTGAACGATGCCCAAGGGTGGGGGTTCTAAAACCCCCCAGCTGGAGGACTTCCCATCCAACACCGACATGGTGGAAAAGCAGGGTGGGAAGAAGGTGAGGAAAATTGCTTTTGTATCAAATGCACACACACTTTGCTGGTATAACCGCCTGAAACCTTTCTAAGCAGTTAAGTAACAACCCACTGGATAGATATCCTATTTCTTTTCTTTAGAGCACCTTTGCACTGCATTGCTGTGCTTATTTCAGCATTTGAACTAAGAATGGGAATCTTTTTAGAATGCTACACTAATAGTACACATGACTGTGGTGTTTTGATTTGTTAAAATGGCTACTATTTTTTACAGTTTACTGATTTTGATCTTTCATTACACTATAGCTTTAATATACACTGCCGTTCAAATGATTTTTTTTTAAGACTTATTTTATGCTCATCAAGGCTGATCAAAAATACAGAGAACACAGTAACATTGTGAAATATTATTGCATTTTAAAATAATGGTATTCTTAGGGCTGTGCCGATATTTGGACGTGAATTATCATGTGTATCTCGTCAGTAATGCCGGTTCTGTGATTAGTCGTAAATCTCATTCACATGCTCATTCATACAGCCGCGTTTACTACACGGAGCCGTAGTTCACTGACAAGCTACGCAGTTTCGCGTGCATTATTGTATCGCCTGCGATCATGAAGGTGATATTTGCGTAGCTTGTCAGTGAACTACGGCTCTGTATAGTAAACTCGGCTGCATGAATGAGATTTACGACTAATCACAGAACAGGCATTACTGACAAGTTACGCATGATATCGCATCTGAATATCGGCACAGCCCTAGGTTTTCTTTTATTATACACTACCAGTCAAAAGTTTGGACACACCCTTTCATTTAATGCTTTTTAAAGAAGTTTCTTATGCTTATCAAGGCTGTTTTCACTTGATTAAAAATACTGAAAGCGATGTAATATTGTGAAATATTATTACGATGTAAATCAATGTTTTTCTATATTAATATACATTACAGTTTTATTTATATCTGTAATTAAAGTTGAATTTCCAGAATCATTACTCCAGTCTTCAGTGTCACATGATCCTTCAAAAATCACTCTAATATGCTAAATATATTTTATTATCAGTGCTGGAAACAGTTGCGCTGCTTAATTTTTATTTCAATTATTAGTTTTTGGAAGCTGTGATACTTTTTTCAGGATTTTTGGATCAGTAAAAGGTTAAAAAAGAACAGCATTTATTTAAAATAAATTTTGTTTAGGTTTTCTAACAATATACACTAGTTCAAAAGTTTGGGGTCAGTAAATTTTTTATTTTTTATTTTTTTAAATTAATACTTTTATTCACCAAGGATGTGTTAAATTAATAAAAAGTGATGGCATAGATTTACATTGTTAGAAAAGATTTATAATTTGAATAAATTATGTTCTTTTTAACGTATTCATCAAAGAATCCTGAAAAAAGAATCACAGGTTGCAAAAAAATATTTGGCAACAATATTATGTTGTTTCCAACATTGATAATTCTAATAATAAATCATTTCTGAAGGATCACGTGACACTTAAGACTGGAGTAACAGCTGATGAAAATTCAGCTTTGCATCACAGGAATAAATTATAAAGTATATTAAAATAAAAACCATTAATTTATATTGTAATAAAATTTTGCTATGTTACTGTTTTTTCTGTATTTTTGATCAAATAAATGCCGCCTTGATGAGCATAAGAGACTTCTTTAAAAAACTAAATGAGAGGGTGTGTCCAAACTTTTGACTGGTAGTGTATATTTAAAATATAATTTATTCCCGCCATTACTCCATTCCATTTCATCAGCCATTACTCCACTCTTCAGTGCCAGTCCTTCAGAAATCATTCTAATATGCTGATTTGTTACTTTTATTATCAATGTTGAAAACATTTGTGCTGCTTAATATTTTTTTGGAACCTGTAAATCTTTTTTCAGGATTCTTTGATGCATAAAAAGTAAAAAAAAAAAAGAAAAAAAAGAAAGAAAAAGAAAAAAAAGAACAGCATTTATTTAAAGTAGAAATCTTTTCTAGGAATATAAGCCTTTGCTATCACTTTTTATCAATTTAACACATTCTTGGTGAATAAAAGTATTAATTTCTTTCAAAAAAAGAAAATAAAAACTTACTGACCACAAACTGGTGGTTAATATTGTTACAAAATATTTCTTTAAGTAGATGCTGTTTTCAACATTGATGTGACACAGAAGACTGGAGTAATGATGCTGAAAATTCAGCTTTGCATCACAGGAATAAATTACATTTTAAAATATATTCTCACAGAAAGCAGTTATTTTATGTTTAAATTATATTTCACAATATTAATGTTTTTTTTTTTTTAAGAAACGTCTTAAAAAAAACAACCAAAAAAAAAAAAAACAATCTTACTGATCCCAAACTTTTGATCAGTGGTGTAAGCACACCACCTTATACCCTAAAATCACAAAAAAAAAAAAAAATGAGAATATGGCAATTCTTAGTTAAGAGACTTAACCATCTTGAGAATGTTCAACATGCTGATTAATGAGATTCATTGGCGTCCATCCCAGGATTCGAAAATGCAGGCAAAACAACAAAAGCAAAAGCAAAACCAACACTCAGTCGTAGAAGATTGTATTCTACTGTGTTAAGAATGAAACCGCTGTAGAAATTCAGTCTGAGGTTGTATAAAAGCAATATATAAATGAAGAGGCATTCAATGCCGTGAGTGTTTTTGAATCTGAGGGTCAGTGTTTTGGTGCAAGACAAGCCAGAGTTAGTAAAGAGTTTATGGCCCAGATGGGGTGTGTGTGTATGTACATCATTCTGTGTAGTATTGCATCAGACTCTGCGAGGGGGAGGGAGCGAGCGCGTGAGCGAACGAGGAAGAGTGAAAGCATTGCTAGGAGACCAGCAAGTAAACAGGGCTGCTCACACAGATGGTTTTAGAGAAAGGCAGTAAAGGAGTTTTTACTTGATTTAGCTTGGTTTTTCTACATGCTGTAAGAAATCCTGCTCTCTCTCTCTCTCTCTGGCTGTCTCTCTCTCTCTCTCTCTGGCTGTCTCTGGCTCACTGTTTTCATATCTCTTTGAGCTCAGTTCTTGGGGACAGATATTGTCTTTGTGTGTGTGTGTGTGTGTGTGTGTGTGTGTGTGTGTTTGCACGTGGATGACATCATAGTCTCATGACAGAGGGGGATGTGGGCTGGACAGAGGCACTCTCACAGTACAAACAGCTCTACGCTGCATTTAGCTTTAGCTTTATCACTGCACTAAAAGCTCTTTAATTAGCCTTCATTAGCACTGCCAGTAGTAGACATAGCCCCAGCTGCTTCAGTCCCACTTCCTCTCCCAACAGTCAGCCCTTTGCTTATGTACATTCATGGAGTTATATGATTTATACAGCCATGTATGTTTTTTTATGTTGAGATATGGTTAAAATATCAATTTCTTTTCCATTGCGAAATTTAATATAATTTTCTGTAGACACGGTCCACATGGAAAATGTGGGAAAAGATTCCATTTAGGCCTAGTTTTACACTAATGAGAACACAGGCAGTGTGAGACTATACAGTATGTGCTAAATCTGTTAAGTAAGGCTGATGTGTGTGTTTCTAGTTGGAAGGATTTTGTTGCAAAATGAGTTGTATTTGAGATCTGAATATTGAATGTCTTTAATGATGGGCCTTTGGCAGGAACTGGGTGTGTGCAGCTTTGAAGAGGCTTGTTGAGGTGGGGGTTTCTGATGGGTTCCAGTTGTTGATGTGAGGGGTCTGGAACAGTTTCAGACCCCTCCTCTCAAATGTCTTGCATAGAGTATCTATCATCTTGCTCAAGTCACTTTAGAAAATCTTTCATGTAACATTCCCTTGTCCTAGCAATGTTAATTGATGTTAATTAAGTGTGCAGCAAAGAATAGTATGTCCATAAATATACAGGTATCTGTATATTCAAATTGTAATAGATGGTATACGTTCAACTTTGAAATACAGAAATGTCTTCATGTGGATAAAAATGTCTTTTAAATATGTGACCCTGGACCATCAAGGTAGAATTGTTTAAATTACATCATCTGAAAGCTATATAAATAAGCTCTCTATTGATGTTTGTTAGGAAAATATTTGGTTGAGATTCAGCTATTTGAAAATCTGGAATCTGAGGGTTCATAAAAAAACAAATATTGAGAAAATAGTCTTAAAAGTTGTCCAAATAAAATCCTTAATAATGCATATAACTTATAAAAAATTAAATTTTGATATATTTACGGTAGGAAATTTACAAAATATCTTTACTTAAAATCCCGATGATTTTTGGCATGAAAGAAAAATCGAATAATTTTGACCCATACCATGTATTGTTGGCTATTGCTACAAATATAACCATTCTACTTAAGTCCAGGGTCACATATACAGATTACTTGGTGGTTTCCCTAAAAATGTTGCAAAACAGGATCCCAACGGGACTTTTTTTTTTTTTTTTTTTCAAGAAATTATATAAATCCATATAGTATGTTTAACCCAAAAATCCTGATGTTGGAAGGGAACAGGTCCACAGCCACATATATACATAAAAAAGATAGACACAATAATATAAAAAGCTTATGTAGTTGTATCTTCTACAGTTATTCTTTGTGACAGCAAAATTTGTTCCAGAGCCAGTACTCTGAGCTGAATCATTTGAGATTCTGTTATATGCTGTTGTACTAAACTTACACTATTTCCCATGTTCCCGTAGGATAAAGACAAAGGCTCGTCAAACAAGACTCCTAAATTGGACCACAGCGATGGTGTCAAAGAGATGAAAGAGAAAGCTCCTAAGAGGAAGCTGCCCTTCACCGTCGGAGCCAATGGAGATCAGAAAGATTCTGACTCGGGTAAGGGGGGCGGGGCTGGCTCGTAGCACAGAACTCTGGGTAACAGGAAGTGTGTGAGTGTTTGTGTGTGGGCTACTGTTGTTGTTTTTCTTCAAGTATGTGTGCTGGAATGACACAAGTGCTGATTGGAGAAGCCATTAGTCATGTAATTGGAATTTTGTTGGATGTGACAAGCTGAGAAGGGTGAGATATCATACTCTGTTTTATTTATAAGGATCTTTTGATGTAGTTCAGCCTGGATCGTTATAATTTTTGTTCAAGTGTTTCATTTGATCCTAATTGAATGTGGGAGTTTACAGCAGGCTGTACATTTGTTGCAATTTGGCTATTTTTTCCATTTGTTGTTGTGTTATTTAGCTTGTGTAGAAAGACAGTGGTTTAAATGTATTTTGAGTTGTGTGGTTTGTTTTATGGCTGTTATTTCGGCATGTTTTTGCAGTCGAGGCGCAGCCTCTCTGTAACTTTTTAGCAAGCCGTTGGCAGAACCCCCATCTCTTTTGAGACGTGGCTGTAAGGCGTGAAATCTTGCCCATTTTCTCTCTCATCAGACAATGCCTGAAGTGCTCATTGTAATGCTAATAGGGGGGTGTGGCCAAGTCCATTCTTTGATTGGCCTGTCTCAGTGTTGGTCTCTCTTTCTCTGTCCATTTCCAACACTTATTTTGCTCTAAACACTGACGTATTGCTTTTTGCATCTATTTATATCAAATCAATTGAACGTTTCTGCGGTTTTCAAATTCATTTTTTTAATCAGAGATTTATACCCTCATTTTTAGGCCATACAATGGCCGCTACAGTCTCTGTGAAGGTAGCTTGGATTTTTTTGTTGCATGTTTTTATGCTGCATCATTGTCTGTTCCTAATGGAATCAGGCCAACTCTTGGCTGTGCTCCACCTCATGCACCCTTACTGGGACTTTTTGATGTAGTTGAGCTGCTCTCTCCATGGTCTCCTCCCCCAGTTGGAAGGTTTCCAGTACAGGACTAGTTAGATCTTTGTTCCATTACCGCAATGAGCTCACACAAATACCATTTCGGCTGCTGCTGAAAGTTGGACGTGCATTTAACGTTTTACTGCAATGGAAGCTTTTTAATTATTAAGCATTAGCAGTTGCTACGAAAGCCATTGTTAACTCAGTCCTGGCCAGAATGAAGTGGAAAGGATGCTAGGGCTGGGTGATATAGCCGAAGAATGTATCTTTTAATATTTTTCATAATTTTGATGATATTTGATACATACGTTAATATTTTCTCAAATTTGATAAGGTGTGGGGTAATGAAAAAACATCATCTGCTATTCAGCTATTGCTACATACAGTCAAATGAAAATATGACAAGAAACCAAGTTGACCAATTACCAACAATGCTTCATTTTGTTCAGTCTGTGGTGTAAAAAGGTTGCATTAGCAATTAAAGAAGAAACACATAAGCAAAACATGGTCTAAATAATTTTTGGTCCCAAATTTTTTATCAATTTTACTTGTTGTCCACTTTATGAATAATTTTGGGGTATACAATGTCACAGTTTACTTTATTTTTCTATCCTCACTTACATGAATTATTTATGGCGTCTTGCATCCACTAGTAAAAAAATAAATAATAAAATAATTGAATAATTATTGAATAAATAAGTCTGAATAATTTTTGGTTTGACTGTACCAGTTAAAAAATCAAAACTAGTAAAAAAAAAAAATTACATAAAAAAAAAATTAAACTCTAGACATAGTGACGGCTTACTGCTTTTTAGTAAATAAACCCAAAAGAAATATTTTAAAATCAATGAAATAGTAGTATAACTAACAGCGTGAAAGTATGAAAGTTGGGGCTCTGTAAAAAATTGATTTCTCAATATTAATCAGTTCTCATGTTTTACGAAAGCAATTAGTCTAGCCTGTTTTCAGTCAATGAACGTAACATTTTAGCATAGCGCTTCTCATCCAATAAATGAAAAAAAAAATGCTTTGTTACTTTTGATATCAAACAATATCTCAGATTTCAAATTCTATTTTATTTACAGTATTCATATTTCACTTTTCATGTAGTCACATGTCTCTTCAGAAATCATTCTAATATTCTGATGTATTATTAGTGTTGGAAACAGTTGTGCTGATTAATCTATATATTTTTTGCAACCTGTGATACATTTTTCAGGATTCTTTGTTAAATAAAACGTTAAAAAGAACAGTATTTAATTAATTAAAAATGGAAAACTTTTATAACAACAAACAACTTGTTCAAAGTTTGGGATATGTACATTTTTTTCTCTTTGAAAGAAAATAATACTTTTATACAGCAATGATGTGTTAAATTGATAAAATGTTAGTAAAAACAACAACAATAACTTTTTATTCATCAAAGAATCAAAGAAAAAATATCATGGGTTCCAAAAAAAATATTAAGCAGCACAACTGTTTCCAACATTGATAAAAGTAATAAATCAGTGTATTAGAATAATTTCTGAAGGATCATGTGGCACTGAAGACTGGAGTAATGGCTGATGAAAATTCAGCTTTGCATCACAGAAAAAAATTCTATTTTAAAGTATTTTCACAAGAAAAACTTGTTTTCTTAAGCTCTTGAATAGATTGAAATTTCTGTCAATACTCAGCCCTAATAACAGTGCAGTGTGAAGCTAACAGCATAAAAAAATAAAACTTTTATTAAAATTGTGAATGTTTTAAACAGAAAGTGTGCTCTCTCAAAACAACCCTTTGTAATGTTGAGTTGTCTACATTGCACAATAAATATCATAAAATCATCATGTAAATCAATGGATGTGCCACTGACTAAATAATTGGCTACAGTTCTCAACACTGTTAAACGTGTTGTAAATAGAAACCTTTGACGCTCTTCACAGAGCTCTCACACATGCACAGGGACATTTGAATGCAGCACCTATCAGCGGTTATAATCAAGTGAAACTGAGATTACTTAAACTTCTGTTGCACATTATTTCATAATTTTATATCATCAGCAAAGATATCGCAATATCTGTAATTCAGTGTTATCGCCTAGCCCCAGCTGATGGTGCGGATGGAGACAGAGTGTTGTTTCTTAGGCTGCAATAAGCTGGAGTTGGTTCCCCAAAGAAAGGAAACCTAAGAACAGCATGAGTACAGCAGAAATGACAATGAATCTGAATGCACTGGTATCAACATTTTGGATAATACTGATAAGATACTAATTGTTTTATGACTTATAACTGATGTGATTATAAATCTCTGCTGTTTTGGCTTGGTTTTTAATTTGCATTAATGATTTCATTTTAAACATGCATAACTTAACTTAACTGCTTTAACTTAACCCCTGGCATAGAAAAAAAATTCTATTTGATTTGGGCAAAAGCTAAGGTCTCAGTATAGTTTATTGTAAAATTGTTGCCACAAAAACATGTGGCTAAAAATAGCCTACGTTTATCATGTTCATGGAAGGGCAAGAAAAAAGTTAAAGCCTGATCCCATACAGATCACCAATATTTTGCGTGTAACTGTATCAAAGCCAAAGCCGGGGTAATATAGAGCCATCTTCAGTGTGTCACGGAGGGTGTTTCCTGTCCTCCATTTTCTGGAAGATTCCATTTGAAATACATAATTTGTCTAGCTGATATTTTTACATCTCCCTCTCTGCATCTCTCTCTCATGGGCTCTCGGTGCGTTTTGCATTCAGGGAGACTGCAGAGATCGTCTGTGCCACTTAGCTCTAGTGCAGGAGCAACCCACAAGGCCCAAGAGCACTCAGGATACTTCCTCCATTCCTACTCTCCATCTCGCTGTCTTCCTGCCTCCATCTTCTGTGTTTGCTCATTACCTCTGCTGCGCTTTCTCAGGCCGCAGACATCTTTGCTGCATTATGTATTAGAGGCAGAACTTGGCATGGAAATAGAATGCAGTGCCACCGCTCTGAAGAGCCTTCGCTAGTGGCGACGCATTTAGCGTGCAAATAACAGTGCTTTTGCAGAGGATATTACAGAGGCCGAATAGCTTATGAGGTGCTTTTTTGGGATACGCACTGCACGGATTGAGAACTTCGGGCACGCGGGCTATAGCAGACGGTGGACGTGAGCTGTGGAGGGAGAATGTTGTGGATAAGGGTGAAGGGAGTGGGTTGGCTGATAAGAGACAGTAATATTTGCTGCTCCGCTGCTGCCCACGCCTTGCTAACGCTGGCAGGCATGTGCACTGGTACACTTGCACACGCAATTGGTCTCTGGCTAACATGCGCACACACTCGCATTTAGAAACGTGTCTGCTTCCTGTAGGCAGAGAGAAGAGATTCGTTGCTGTCTAACAGATCGGACCGGTGATGTTTTTTTGGCCTTCGTACGACCAAGCCATGGAGCATTACTCATTCCTGGAAGGAGGGATGTTTTTGTAGTATTTCATTTTCTGTCATGCAGCGTTCTTATGAATTATTCACTATTGTGATTTCACCGTATATATCAGATCTGGTGGTGCCTGAATTGTGTCAGCGTCTGTTTTGCCTGGGTTTTATTACCGCTTCTCCCACTGGTGCTGCTGGCCTTGCGTTCTGAAGAGGTGAAGCGTGGCCTGCGTTCACACTGCCTCTGTGTTTGAGTCTGACACATTAGCATTCTACGTTTTCTCTGAGAAGAAACCACAAGTGCTCCGTGGATGACTTTCTCATCATTGGGGCTGACGAAACCAATCCCCTCACTCTTTTTTTTTTACCCCCTCCCCCACACTGTCCTTTCATCTGCTGTGCATAAAGTATTGACACAACATCCTGCGGGCACTTCCTGTCTCTTCTGCCTTCATTTCCTGTTTTCTCTGGGCAGCTAGCAGAGTTTCTGCCTTACGGTTTTGGTGATTGACTGGGGATCCATGTGTTATGTTGGATTCTTATGAGTGGCGTTTCTAAGGCAGGCGTCACTATTAATGTTTTTTGCTCAACCTTAACTGTAAGTCTTGCACTTCAGTGCATAACCGATCTCTCGCCGTACAAGCTCCAGAGATGAATGATATACAGAAATGAGTAAAGAGTACTAGTTTTACTTTCACTTCGAAGCTATTTGATTTTGTCTGTGGGCTCTTGACTTGTCAATAATAAAGCACCTAGAACACCCTAGCAAGAACACATACTTTTATGTTTACCATTGGAAATTCCCCGTCTGTTAGGCTGTTGTCCCTGTAACCCTCAGTCCCTGACCTAGATTCCCTTTCAGCCATCAGTCTCAGAGGACATGCAGTAAGCAGCTCACTCGCATCATACCAAGAAATACTACACTAGTCAAACTGAGAGACTGATCAGTATAAACCGCTGAGCACTGAGTTTTACATACGCGACCCTGGACCACAAAACCGGTCGTAAGTAGCACAGGTATATTTGTAGCAATAGTCAACAGTATATTGTATGGGGTCACAAGGATTGAGTTGCCTTTTATGCCAAAAATCATTAGGATATTAAGTAAAGACCATGTTTCATGAAGACATTTTGTAAATTTAAATATAAGAAAACTTCTTTTACATTTTTGCTTAGTAATATGCATTGCTAAGAACTGTATTTGGACAATTTCAAAGGTGATTTTCTCAATATTTAGATTTTTTATTTTTATTATTATTATTATTTTTTTTTGCACCCTCAGATTCCAGATTTTCAAATAGTTGTATCTCGGCCAAATATTGTCCTATCCTAACAAACCATACACACGTATTTATTCAGCATTCAAGTGATCTCAATTTCAAAAAATGTAACCCTTATGAATGGTTTTGTGGTCCAGGGTCACATATTTTGAGCTGGTCAGACAAAATCATTCTGAACATTTTCTTAGTACATTAGTGAAGACTCTCTTTGGGTGTTTTTTTTTTTCTTCTTCTTCAGCTATTCAGTTCTGCTCTGTTAGCTGGTTAAAGACATTACAAAACTCACACCTAACCAGCTCTTCTTGTTTGGGTTGTTTGCCAAAAAAAAAAAACTAGTTATGCCGCTTCCATTACAGGAAGAAGCCAACTGTAAGATAGTTTTCAGCAATGATACAAGTCGGTTAAAAGCAACATTTAATTTAAGAAAAGTTTTATGTGAAACTGGTCTGTTGAACTGCTGAACCTCCATTGCTATACTTGCAATGCTCGTAGTGTTGGTAGTCCAGTGCAACTAAATAGTTGTTTTATATATAGCTTTTTTTATATATATTGTTTGCAGTGTAGAGTGGGTGACTTGGTGGAATTTGATTTCATATTGTTTATTTAGTGGGTCTGGTTCTTCAGTTGTTGTTTTTTGTTGTTGTTTTTTGTTGTTTGTTTGTTTTTTGGGCCATTATGGCATAAGCAATATGACAGTATACTGTGTGACAGTAGAAATATCCAGTAGAGACTATTATACTGTTTGAACCTCAATATATCTGCAGTATAGTAAGCACTGATACCAGACTTACAATACAAAAAATGTTTTAAAGTTACTTGATTGAAAAATAGAAAATTAGTGCTGCATATAATATGTGACCCTGGACCACACAACTAGTCAAAATAGCAATTTGTAACAATAGTCAACAATACATGGTAGGGGTCAAAATGATCTGTTTTTCTTTTATGCCAAAAATCATTAGGATATAAGGTAAAGATCATGTTCCATTTAAGATATTTTGTACATTTCCTACCATCAAAATATAAAAACCTAATTTTTGATTTAGTAATATGCATTGCTAAGAACTTCATTTGGACATTAAAGGTGATTTTCTCAATATTTAGATTTTTTTTTTTTTTTCGCACCCTCAGATTCCAGATTTTCACTGTTGCATCTCGGCCAACTATTGTATTATCCTTACAAACCATACATCAGTGGAAAACATTTATTCAGAAATTTTAAAACATTGACCCTTATGACTGGTTTTGTGGCCCAAGGTCACATATTAGAACATTTTGCAGGCACAAGTTCAGTTTACCACAATTTAGCACAACAATTTGGGCCATAGCGTAATCCATCAGAATACTACTGTAATACTGTACCAGTGTCATTACCTCAGTTGAGTCTATTTTAGTAGACTAAAAGTGCAAGCACTGCGTTTGTTACCTTCATCTGACTGTTATAAACATGTTTAGACTGCTTCTGCTGTTCAGCGCTCTTCAAGGTTTGAATCACAGGAATGTGACTAAATGGCAAGTTACGTGTGTGTGTTTAAGAGGTTGGGGTACATTACGCGTAAGTGTTTACAGGTGTTAGCAAATATTCATCAGCCCAAAACTGTGAAGAATAATTCCTGGAAAGATCTTTGTTGCTGGAAGCATTTGTGTCTGGCTTCCTCTCCCTATAAATTATGCTTGTGGCCTTGAGCAAATCACTATGTTGGGAACAACAAGCTGGCTTGTAGATCTTCCATAGATTAGACAAGAGCAGAAATCTAGATGACAGGATTGTTGTACCTCGTTGGGTTTTTATTGGTGTTAATGGCACAGGAATGCCTGTGTGACATTTGGGCATGATTGTACAGTTTGAGGCTTGGGGGTCATACAGTAGAAACTGGCAAACACAAACATGGCTCTCCTACTGTAAGTCGATAGCACGGGCGAGATGGCTGTAAAGAACTGGACGGCCGCATTGCAAGGCAGATATGTTGACACTGACATACTGAGAATAATTGATGGGTGTTTCTGTGAAGAGCAGCTGCTTTTGTCTAAACGCAGCGGTGACCTTGCCTCAGCCACATTGAAATGTGAACACCGGCCATTTTGTAATCGGTGACAGGCTGCCAAGTCATAGCCTTAAAGAAACACACACATACACACATGCTAGAATGGCAACAGAGGACCCCTCCCTCCCCATGAGGCTTTTGGGTAATCTCACACCATGGCTGCTGCCACCAGCAGGCGTTCACATGGGTCAGGCGGCTGGGAATTCACCCAAGGTTTCACTTGACCTTCAGGCTACTGAGGATGGCATACATGGGGATGCATATTAAATTAGATGGACTATGAAGGTCACAAAACTGAGGATAGTATGTCTGTTCACAAGTGTGCATGAGGCTGGGTTGTGGGTTAATATGCCTGTGTTTTCTCCTTAACAGAAAAACAAGGTCCTGAGCGGAAGCGCATTAAAAAAGAGCCCACTAACACCAGGAAGTCAGGCCTGCCATTTGGGATGGGCATGCCAGGGATCCGGGCCGGGTACCCCCTCTCAGAGCGGCAGCAGGTGGCTCTTCTCATGCAGATGACAGCGGAGGAGTCCGTAAACAGTCCAGGTGCGTGTTTGTCATGGGCGCCACGTCTCGGGGTACACGAAGCGGGAGGGGGCCCAGTGGCTTCAGTAGCTTCCACTGTCCCTGCTGCACTTTCATGCTGTTCTTCATTTAAACACACACCACAGCACTTAATTAGAATTCAATTAAACAAGATAACCCTCATCAATTTCCATTACTTCAGTGAAATGAACCTCTGCAATCTTAATCCACTGTTGTTCATCAGCCCTGCAGGACTGTTGATAGAGCAACAAGGGACTCGGTTGTACTCGGTTGTTTCAATATGAATTGTTCACATTCAGATTTGATTGAATTGGCTCGGGTGGTTTTGCATTCTAATGTTGCAGCTTGAGGAAAAATTAAAACCTTGGATTGCAGTGCATTTATTTCAAATGTCTATTGGCAGTTTGTTTTCTAAGCTTGACTAGTGGTATTTCATAGTTTATTACTTACCTCAGGTATGCATACATTTATTAGATTACTCAAATTTAGCTCTTTCTCTTAAAATAGTTTCAGATTTATTTTTCCAAAAAAAAAAGACTACAGGAAACACCCCTAACCCCACCCCTGCAGAGCACTTTTGCATGCCAGCTATTGGTGTGCAGACTATTTGGTTTGTTTTGAATGTGTCTGAAAATAGAAAATTTAGTGTAACTATATGTAGCTCTGTCGTCCCTGTGGTCACTAATAAATCACCTTGTCAGCTTAATAGTTGCATCTACTGAATAGCAGATGCAATGTGCTTTAGTTTCGTTACTGACAATATCAATCAAATCCAAGATGTGAAATTCTGTTGAAATAGTGTAATTCAGTCAAAAGATGCAGGCAGGCAGAAGGTGTCATTTGCCATGTTTGTTGTGTGAGACTGCCACCTTGAGGTCAGAACAAACAATACTTGGTCAGTTGCTAATACTTTGTAACTAAGTCAGTAGACCTCAACGTTTTTGACTCCAAAGCCTTCCATTGTTGAAGACAATATTTAAAGTCACTCCCCCTACCCTATTTAGGTTAATATGTTTACTCTTATACTTCAGCTATAATGATTACAAATCTATGAACTAAAAAACTTAGTATTTTTTTAGTAAACATATTATTTTTCAGCGAATTGACTTGAGCTTTTCAAGTTGTTTGTGATGACTGAATAGGAAATATTTTCAACTGACAATAAGCATAAATATATTTATTATAGAAATGACTAAAAAATTACCATGGCATCTTGTGACCCTCTTGGAAGTTTGCTGAGACCCTGTAGAGTGCCCCAGCTCCCTGCTTTTTGAACCACTTCTATAAGTAATCGCTGTTAATACTGATATTTTTGTTCAGACACAACACCAAAGCACCAGTCGCAGTCAAGTCTGGGTCAGAAGGGAACACCAAACTCTGCCTCAAAAACCAAAGACAAAGTTAACAAGCGGAATGAGAGGGGTGAGACACGGCTGCACCGGGCAGCCATACGTGGGGAGGCAAGGCGGATAAAGGAGCTCATCAACGAGGGGGCTGACGTGAATGTAAAAGACTTTGCAGGTAAGGGCAGCCGTCAGAAATCACCTGATGTCTACCATTGAAATTGAATGGCATATTTTGTGATTACTATCTCAAGCTGGTTAAAATGGTCATGAAATTATTTCCATAACATATATGAGCAGACACTGAATGGCGGCATGCTCTTTATTTTAGGCTGGACCGCACTGCATGAGGCGTGTAACAGAGGGTATTACGATGTGGCCAAGCAGCTGCTGGCAGCCGGGGCTGAGGTTAACACCAAGGGCCTGGATGACGACACGCCTCTACATGATGCGTCTAACAATGGCCATCTCAAAGTAAGTATCTCAGAACAAATACTTTGTGTTGAGGTTTATTTTGAGATTTTAAAATAGATATTAACAACCATAATCTGGTTTTATAGGTTGTGAAGCTGCTGTTACGATATGGAGGGGATCCTTGTCAAAGCAACAGAAGAGGAGAGACTCCGTTAAAAGTGGCAAATTCGCAAACAATGCTTAATCTGTTGCAGGGGAAAGGCACTTACACCTCTAGTGAGGAGAGTTCCTCAGGTGTGTTATCATGCAGTTCTTATGAATAATTCCAGAAAGTGTGTAACAGGAAATGTGTACCTTATGTGGATATTGATAAGAATTCTTGTGTATCAGCAGATTCTTCTGAAGAGGAAGATGCCCCATCGTTTGCCCCATCCAGCTCTGTTGATGGCAATAATACAGACTCAGAGTTTGAGAAGGGCTTAAAGTTAAAAGGGAAGGGCATGGACCCACCCAAATCCACCACCACTCCTGTCAAGGACGAGTACGAGTTTGACGAGGATGACGAGGAGGAGCGTGTCCCACCTGTGGACGACAAGCATCTGCTCAAGAAAGAGTTCCGCAAGGAACCCCTCAGCAAGACAAACAACTTTATCTCCATACCCAAGATGGAGGTTAAAACCTATTCCAAAAGCAACTCGCTAACACCAAAGAAGGCTGTGCGCAGGATCCTGTCGGACAGCAACAGCTCGGACGAGGACGACAGGACGTTGTGTTTCACACCCACGACCACACCAAGGCAAACTGCACCTCAGACCAATGTCAAGAGCCGGGACTCGACGTCGCTGAGCTTCAAGCAGCAAAAAGACAAAAGTAAAGTCAAGAAGAAGAGGAAGGATAAGACAAAAAATAACGTTAGTAAGGAGGTGCGCTTTGGTAAAGTGAACGACAAGTTTTGCACCTCAGATTCTGAGATTGGGGACCTGGAGAGTGAGGATGATAAAGGATCCATGCAGAGTGCAAACTGTGTAAAGGACTCTTCTACATTGAGCCTCAAAGACCCCTCTGTTTTTAGTTCTCTGTCAGTCTCGAATTCATCCTCCACACATGGGAGTCTGAGCTCTCAGAAACACACACAGTCTCTGGCAGAGCAGCACCCAAAGCAGTGGAGGACAGATGGCTGGAAGACTGTGTCCTCTCCAACGTGGTCTGATGTCAGCTCCCTCTCGGACTCGGTCAGAACAAGGCTTTCCAGCGAGTCAGACTACTCTTCTGCCGACTCCAGCATCGAGTCTGTGAAACAGGTGAAAAAGAAAGTGCAAGATAACAGAAAGAAAAACAACACACACAGCAATGCGGTAGACAAAAAGAACTCTGAGTTTTACAAGAACTCAAACACGGATGGGGCCATTTCTAAAACGGACAAAGATGGAAAAGTGTTAAAGAAACACAAAGTGAAACACAAAAAATATAAGGAGAAGGAGAAGGCTCCAAGTGTTGTATTGAGTCAAGACATGAACGAAAAGTTTGTCAAGAGCTTTTCTTTTGACTTTGACGATACACGGCAGAAGTCGCTCATCGTTGAGACAGAGTCACCTTCTGAAAATAGGGTCAAACTTTCCAAACATGAGAAAGATCATTTTAAGAAGGAGGACAGACTGTCTAAGGGTAAATCAGAAGACAAAGACTGGCCAGGTAAAGAAACTCAAAGGGTGATCAAGGAAGAGAGGTCAAAAAAGACAAAGGAGTCCAACAAGGAAAAGGTGAGCAAAGAGGAGAGGGACAAACCTTTGAAGGCTGAGAAGGAGAGGAGCATCAAAGACAAGGCAAAAGAGGAGAAGCAGAAAGCCCACAAAGATGATAAAAAGAAAAAGTCTAAGGATAAGTCTCTTAAAATTGACAAAAAGAATGAGCAAAAAGAAGACAAACATTTTAAATCTGACAAAAGCATAAAAGAAGAGAAGGAAAAGTCTAAGAGGGATAAAAACATCAAGGAAGAACCTGATTATGAAGACTATGACTTAAAAAATCACCTACTAGAGGACACCAAGATGAGCGCGTCAGATGACCCCCATGATCGGTGGCAGTCAGACATGTCTTCTGACAGTTCGCTTTATGGAGACGATAGCTGGGACGCTCCTGTAAAAGAATACAAAGCAAATAATGCGGTCAAGTTAATTGTAGAAACGGTGAAGGAGGAAAGCAGGGACAGAAAAAAAGAAAATAAGGTCAAAGATAAAAAGCCAGATCATGGAGAAAAACGTCCTGAAAAGGAAACCGCATCAAAGAAGAAAGACAAGGAATCCTCGGAAAAGAACGCTGAAAAGAAAAAAGACTGGTCAGACAAGCAAAAGTTTAATTCTGGTCAGTCACTGGAAAAGGAGAAGAAACGGAAAGAATCAGCAGAGGGTGTCAAAGAGAAGAAAGAGAAGGATTCTGTGGATGGCAGCAGAGACAGAAAAGATTCCTATGAGTTTACTAAAGAAAGGAAAGACTCCAAAACAAAACAAGAATCTATGAGAGATGACTACGGGAGTGAGGCCTTCTTTAAAGACAAACCAGAGAATGAAACCACTTGTAAATCTGACCCCAGGGAGAGGAACCACTCTGGAAAGGAAAGGGAGAAAAAATTGGATGGCGTGGAAAAGAAAGAGAAGTCCAAGGGAGAAAAACACAAGGACAGGCCTAAGGACAGAAATTTGGACCAGGAAAAAGAGAAACCTGAGAAAAACTCAATTGATAAATCGATGAAAGAGAAGGATCCAGAGAGGGCCTCCAAAGACAAGCGAGATGGGGTTAAAGAAAAGCATAAAGACTCTCATAGCAAAGAAAAAGAAAGGAAGATGTCATCTGAACAGAATAAAGATAAGAAAGAAAAGACATCACAGGACAAGCATGCTGATAGAGAAAAAGATTTCTTGGAGTTTAAGAAAGAAGAGAGAAAACCTGAAAAGGTTAGAGAGAAAACATGGTATACAATTGCAGATATTTTTACAGATGAGAGTGAGGACGAAGATGACAATTATAACGGCGGTGTTGCGAAATTTAGTGACTCCCTTGGACTGTCAGATTCGCACAGGAAAGATTCCACACCTGACAGAGATGAAATGGATAATTTCCAAATGGATAAACATAAGAAATACTCGGAGGGCAAAACACATTCCACGGAAAAGCAAAAAGATAAGGAACATAAAGACAAGAAAAAAGAGAAGGCAGCATTTGATGCTGGAAAAGAGAGAAAAGCCTCCATGGAAAAACACAAAGATAAAAAGGAGAAAGATTCGACTGACTCAAAACACAAGGAACGTAAGGACAGAGCATCTGTGGATTCCAACCAAGACAAGAAAAGCAAGCAGAAACTTCTTGACAAGAGAGACATCAGTGAAGAAAAGGGCAAAAATAAATACAAAGACAAGACAGAGCACTTAAAAGAGCGAAAATTTTCAAAGGGGAGTGGCGAAAATGAGAAATCCTTGTTGGAGAAACTTGAGGAGGAAGCGATGAATGATTATAAGGATGATTCCAATGATAGAAATAGTGAAATTTCATCAGACAGTTTTACAGACAGAGGTCATGAGCCTGTGCTAAGCAGCTTCTATGATTCCTCCAACATCAGCATACCTGACATATCTGAGGAGAGAAGAGAGTCACTATCCATCTCTAATCCTCAGGACAAGTTCAGAGAGAAAGAGAGGCATAGGCATTCATCTTCCTCATCATCCAAAAAGAGTCATGACAAAGAAAAGGAGAAAGTCAAGAAAGAAAAGACAAAAGACAAGACAGAGGAGATCAGAGAATCCTATGGCCGCAGAGAAAGCTTGCCCTTTGACAAAGAGCCCATGCCTTTGGAGGCCGACCCTTACACTTTTCCATACGGTTCCAAAGCAGATGGTGAGGATGACTTGGATAAAACTCTGGAGTTTGAGAAGGAGATGTCCAAAAAGGACAAGACAAATAGTGTCATGAACAGTGAGAAAATAAAAGACAAAAAGAAGAAAGAGAAACACAAGGAAAAGGTGAAAGAAGAAAAGCATAAATATTCAGATGGTTTCGGCTCGTTCAGGCACTCAAAAGAGGAACAGAAATCTGGACTGAAGGAGAACACTCAAGTCACAGGTCTAAAAGAGAAATCTAAAGAAGACAGCTCTAAATTTGATGGGAAAAATAAGGAGAGAAATAAAGATATCATGGATAAAGATAGAATAGATGTCAAGACAAAGGTCAAAGATGAGAATGACAAATTCAGCCAGTCAAAAGAGACATCTCGAAAGGACAACCGCCCTCGTGAAAAGCTTTTGGTTGATGGTGATCTCAGGCTAACAAGTTTTGGCAAAATGCTCAGTTTAAAAGATCAGGAGATTGAAGAGCGCCATAAGAAACACAAAGAGAGAATGAAACAGATGGAAAAACTGAGGCATCGATCAGGCGACCCAAAACTCAAAGATAAAACTAAGTCAAATGAAGAACTAAAGAAGAACCGCAGTGAACTCTCCAAAAAATCAGCTTCAGTGGAAACGGCTTTGAAAGAGAAAAAGATCAAAGACATTGGCCTTCCGACCCAAATGATGTCGCCCGATAGAAAGCCACAACCTATGGACAGTCAGAACTCAAAAGACTGGCTTGCCGGCCATCAAATGAAGGAAAGTCTTCCTGCATCTCCACGACCTGACCAGAACAGACCGACAGGTGTCCCCACCCCAACATCTGTGATTTCATGTCCAAGCTATGAGGAAGTCATGCAAACTCCACGCACTCCATCGTGCAGTGCGGAGGACTATTCTGATATTATGTTCGAGGGTCTTGAGTGCCAGAATTCCTCGGCCACAACCATGTCCATGAATGCCTGCTCTCCTTCATTCTTTGATAGGTATTCTAACTCATCAAGTAGCTTCCAGGAGGGAACATGCATAACACCAGCAAAGAACATGCAGTTACCCCTTGTGAGTCGGTCTGTCACCTCTGATGTCAGAAGACCACTTGAGGAAGAGTTCAAAGTAGAGGCAGAAAAGTTAAGACAGCAACATATAGCAGAAGGCACAGAGTTTGAGTCTTCAGCCTCACATCTTACTGAGGACAAGATAGCAGCTGACAGACTTAATTGCATTTCCTCTGCATTCTGTTTATCACCTATCAACATGATGTCTCCCAGGCCTGACCCATCACAACATGATAGCGTACCAGATGAAGCGCCTCCTGTAAATTCCATCAACGATGGCAGTGAACACTCAGGGAGTGTCTTTAACAACTATCTCATGAAGCCATCAACTCCAGTCCATAGACCCGACCCCCAGGAGCCTTGCCTGGATATAGCTGCTCCCCCAACTCCAGCCCCTGCCGCCCTGCCTCCCATGGATATTGACGACCTTTCAGAGCCACACCAGAGTGGACCTGGTCTAACGCCAGCTCACCCTGTTAGTGGGAGTGACTACTTGCCTCCTGTTGTTGAAGAGCAAGAAGATGAGGAGGAGGAAGAGGATGATTTCGTTGAGGATGCCAGAGAAGCTCACCATGCTGAAGACGAGACCATCCAGTCTGGAAACGATCCCACTTATTCACTTGGGATTGAGGAATCTGACAAAAAGCCTTGGCTTGAATGTCCAGATAGAAGAGATCCTGATGTACTTCCCATAACACCAACCCATCTGCAAGACAACTACATGGACAACCCATGTGATCAGTCCTTAGGCTGGAATTCAGATGTGCTCATGAAATCACCTCATGAGAGTTACAGAGAGGTCGAGGCAGCTGTCTCAAAGATTAGCAGTCCCTATTCTCACTCCGATTGTGATATGCAGCATATCCCAAGTGTAATGCCTGTGACACCACCTCACTCTACTTACTCTACAGCATACTGTCCGTCACAAATATCCGACTCTCATTATGAGGTCCACAAAGACACAGTGGAAGAAGACATTCAATCACCAGAAAGACCTGTAACAGAGGCATTGGAGTCAGAATCATCTCAACTAGAAACTTTCTTCACTGATTGCAAACCAAATCCAGAGGAAGCTACAATGAACCTAGAGCCCCCGTGTATGATGAAAGAGTCTCCCACCTATGCTGCAGAGAACAGCATGTCTGTAGCCCCACCAGTCAGCCAAGAACCTGTTGTTTCATGGGAAGATCCATTTTCTGGTGCAGCTGATGAAATGGATGACATGGGTCCCTTCTCTATACCTGACCTTCCTTTTCAAGAGAAGGAGATGCAGGACACTGATATAACAGCCCCGGAGACTGCAGAGAGCAAGCATCCACCTTCTCAGACAAGACCTCCAGTCATTGAGACAAGTGAAAATCAAATAATGGATGTTGACCTGCCAAGTTTGTCCAAAGCTCCTTGTTCTCCTGAAGTTGTGCCTCCGACTGAATCCGTTCAGGATTTGATTCCACCAATAAGCGATAATGACTATAGACCGCAGTGCGAGTTGGTGCCGGAGGCTCAGATCATCCCAGATGTTTCTCCCATAAAAGAAACAATTCCAGAGGAGAAGGCAACATTTGAAGAAGTGAATGAGAACAGCACTAACTTGTTTTCTACTGAAAGTGAAAAGGACCATGAATGCAGGCAAAAAGAAACAACCCCATATACCATGATGCCATCTGTTATGGTACAATATTTGGATCTACCAGCCACCACAAAACCACTTTCATTAGAACAAAATCCTGTGGTGGTTTTGGGTCCCTCATGTAGCCCTCATCCTTCTGTTCAGGTTCCAGCCGTCTCGGTGCCTAGCAGCACCCAAGTATCAGAGGCTCTCGAAACAACCGCCAAGTTGTCAGTGACTATACCAGTGCCGGAGGCACCCAAGAAAATCGAGGAAATACCTCAGAGGATGACCCGGAAAAAGGCTCAGATGCTAGCAAATCAGAACAAGCAGAGTGCCGCGCTAAGCTCATCGAGCATCACCTGTTCGGTATCCTCCTCATCAATCACCACAAGTGTGACCACCTCTTGTGTCACTGTAGAAAAGGAGAAAGAGCCCATCAGCTCAACCACAGCTCAAACATCCACTCCTGCACTCATCACCAAAACAAAAGGCAGGCCTGTTGAGGATGACGACAACCAGGCCCAACATCCACGCAAGAGGAAGTTTCCAAAATCAGGCCAGCAACAGGTGCAGGTTCAGCTTGTGAACACAGCAATGAAGCAGACTCGGGAAATGATCCAGCAGACGCTGGCAGTAATTGTGAATGCCATCAAGTTGGATGAAATAGAGCCATACCACAGTGACCGTTCCAACCCTTATTTTGAGTACCTTCAGATCCGCAAGAAAATTGAGGAGAAGCGGAAGATTTTGTGTTACATAACACCTCAAGCTCCCCAGTGCTACGCAGAGTATGTGACGTACACAGGCTCCTATCTACTTGATGGCAAGCCTTTGAGCAAGCTTCATATTCCTGTGGTAAGATTTTTTTTGTTTGTTTGTTTTTCTTTTTGCGTAAAGACTTTTAACGCTGTGTCCTAACCAGGAGGAACATGCTAAGTCAAAAATCAGTTTTTCTTTTAGCCAAAAATTATTGGGATATTAAGTAAAGAAATTTCCCTACTGTAAATATATCAGAACTTAGTTTTTGATTAGTAATGTGCATTGCTAAGAACTTCAATTGGACAACTTTGAAGGCGATTTTCTCAATATATTTCGGGTTTTTTGCACCCTCAGATTCCAGATTTTCATTGTCCTATTCTAACAAACCACACATCAATGGAAAGCTTATTTATTCAGCTTTCAAGTGATGTATAAATCTGAATTATCAAAAAACTGACCCTTATGAATTCAGGATTTTGAACCGTTCTTGGTTAGGACACAGTATATTTCCGTTATTGTGTTTCCACTGTTGAGCTGCAGGGATGTCCTATTGAGCATTAGTCATTCAGAGTTTTTCAAAATGACAAGATCTGAAAATTTTCTCTTCTATCTTAGATTGCTCCACCCCCATCTTTGTCGGAGCCCCTAAAGGAGCTGTTCAGACAACAAGAGGCAGTGAGAGGAAAACTAAGACTGCAGCACAGCATCGAGAGGGTAAACTTTGTCTATTTTCTCTCTGCTTTCTCCCCTCTATGCATCACTGAGCTCATTTCAAGAAGTCACCCCGTTAGGATGCAATGATCACACGGCACAAATCCTTTGATGAATCATCAAAGGCTTTGCTTAATAGAACAGCAACTTATCTGCAATATACATTTCAACTAAGTAAGCATATTGCAGTATGATCAGGCTCCCTAGTTCATTTTCTTCTGATGTTCTTTCTGACTTGCAGACCTTGATCATTTCAACACCAGCTTTGTTTACCAGCTTTGTCCTCATAAGGTATGCGATCTCTGTCTCACTCTGATTTTATTCCCCCTTATAGGAGAAGCTGATAGTATCTTGTGAGCAGGAAGTGCTGCGTGTTCATTGCAGAGCAGCGAGAACGATCGCAAATCAGGCCGTTCCTTTTAGTGCTTGCACAATGCTGCTGGATTCAGAAGTCTACAACATGCCATCAGAAAGCCAGGTGACTACTTACAATTACGGTTCAAAACACATCGAAGATGTTTGAAAAGCCTTTCGGCATAGATTTTATTAGATTTGTAAACAAAAAATCTTTGTTCTGCAGGGGGATGAAAACAAGTCTGTGAGAGATCGCTTCAATGCTCGGCAATTTATCTCCTGGATTCAAGATGTGGATGATAAGTACGACCGCATGAAGGTGAGGAGCTTCCTTATGCCTCACTCATTTATGGGCCATTCTACAGAATTGGTTTACAGTCAGAGTTGGAGACGTCTTGGAAAAACGTCTTTTTTCAAAAATTTTGTATGTATGCAAATTGTATAATATCCATGGTACACATTTCTAGTAATTGTGCAGTTACTTTTCTCCTATTGTATTTTTAGAAAGTTTTGGAATATTTGTCCTCTCTCCAGACTACCAAAACAAAGTAATATATAATTGAAAAAAAAAGGGTTATATTGACCTGCTAAGATTCCACTTGCATCTGCCTTGTAAATATATATTTTTTCTATTTTATTAAAAAAGAATTCAGAGCTAAAGTTACATTTTAACAATATTTCAAGTGTGATTTGTATTTTGAATCCAGTTTTTCTTTGTTAAAGCCAAAAAGTTGATCATACGGATTCTAAACTTAAGGATTCATTAGTTTGATAATACATTGAACCAAAATGAATCATAACATCTTAGTTGATAATTCAGTACCTTTGTTTTGACAAAACATTCCATGTTTCGGTAGTGACAGTAATGGTTTGATAGTGATCACACTGCATTCAAGAAGTTTAACCCACATAATAAAACACTAAATACAAAAAAAACTGCATAACTGTACAGAAATTTTATTTCCCCAAATAAAGGATTGTGTGTTCCCTTTTGTTACTACCGAGAGGATGACATGTTTCAGGCATGACTGTTGTGGTAGTGACAATTTTAGACACTTTTTAACCTAGCTAATACAGTTCTGACCAGTTGTACACATGTAAAAACAAAATGTTATGGAATAACTCCCAAAAAAGTGTGTTTAATTATAGAAAATGGTGTTTGGTGGTTCGGTTTGTTAAAGGTAAACAGATTTTTCATACTTTTGAACACATTTACCTCAAAATGATGGGGGGTGCTACTCAGCATATAGCTATGAGAGAGAGTGACGCATAAATATTTCCTGATCATAAATGTAGGGGTGTAGTTAAAATCAGTCTTAGCCGATAGAATAAAACACAATGTTTTGGTAGAGACATGAAAATTGCAGGACACATTTTTAACATAAAGTTTCATTATTTACAAAGACAATATAATAAATATATATATATATATATATATATATATATATATATATATATACACTACCAGTCAAAAGTTTGGACACACCCTCTCATTTAATGTTTTTTAAAGTTTCTTATCAAGGCTGTTTTCACTTGATCAAAAATTGTGAAAATATTGTGAAATATTATTACGATGTAAATCAATGTTTTTCTATTTTAATATACATTAAAATTTCATTTATATCTGTAATTAAAGTTAAGTTTCCAGAATCATTACTCCAGTCTTCAGTGTCACATGATCCTTCAAAAATCATTCTAATATGCTGATTTATTATCAGTGCTGGAAACAGTTGTGCTGCTTAATATTTTTTTTTGGAACCTGTGATAATTTTTTCAGGATTTTCTGATCAATAAATGGTTAAAAAACAACAGCATTTATTTAAAATAGAAAGGTTTTCTAACAATATACACTACTGTTCAAAAATCTGGGGTCAGTAAATTTTTATTCTTTCTTTTTTTGAAAGAAATTAATAATTTTATTCACCAAGGATGTGTTAAAATAATAAAAAGTGATGGCATAGATTTACATTGTTAGAAATAGATTTAGATTTTAAATAAATGCTGTTCTTTTTATCTTGTTATTCATCAAAGAATTCTGAAAAAAAGCATCACAGGTTGCAAAAAAATATTTGGCAGCACAACTGTTTCCAACATTGATAATTCTAATAATAAATCAGCATATTAGAATGATTTCTGAAGGATCACCTGACACTTAAGACTAGAGTAACAGTTGATGAAAATTCAGCTTTGCATCACAGGAAAAAAATATATTGTAAAGTATATTAAAATAAAAAACATTATTTTATATTGTAATAACATTTTGTAATATTACTGTTTTTTTCTGTATTTTAGATCAAATAAATGCAGCCTTGAGCATAAGAGACTTCTTTAAAAAACATTAAATGAGAGGGTGTGTCCAAACTTTTGACTGGTAGTGTATTTATATTTTTTTACTTTAAAAACGTCAATGGAATAATCATTAAGTTGAAATTTAGGGGTTAGGGTTCAGAACATCCACCTCACAGAGGAGTACCCACTAAAAATAATTGTATATTTTTTAAGCTTACTGGTATTTAATAATATTTAATAGTAAACATCTAAGATTTCAATACTTGCTTTTTTAAATGTTTTTTTTAGTTGTGGGACAGCAGTTCTGTAGAATGGGCCATTCTGTGATACCAGTAATACATAATATTTTTATCTTTGGTTCATTATTTTAGGTCCTTGAGTTCTTTTAAGCTTTAAATGTGCACGTGTTGTAAATATTTTCCAAGTCTAATTCTAAACATCTTCCGACAGACGTGTTTGCTGATGCGGCAGCAGCATGAGGCCGCCGCTCTGAATGCGGTGCAGAGAATGGAGTGGCAACTCAAGGTACAGGAGCTGGACCCTGCTGGACACAAATCTCTGTGTGTGAACGAGGTTCCCTCCTTCTACGTGCCAATGGTCGACGTCAACGACGACTTTGTACTGTTGCCTGCGTGACACCGACACACATTCAGACTCTGAGAGTTCGGTCTAATACTCATCTTCTATCAAAGAGACATCAAACAAAGTTCGGTAAGGGCTAGCCGGTTTGAGGAGATTTCTTTGAGGAGAGAAAATATATATTATATAGAGAAAAAAAGGTAAATGACAAAACTCATCCTTTTCTGCCCGAGGAGGGAACCGTCTTTTTACGGGAGAGAAAATCACAACTTGCACTTTTATCCTCAAGTTTTTATGGTTTTGTTTGGGATTTAAAAAGCAAAACTGCTTTGAACCTTGTCCCTCCTGTCTTGGGTTATTTGGGCGAACATATGGGACAGAATTTTTCTCTGTCCCATCCCATACTAAGTTACAACAAACAAGGAGCTTGAGACAGGTTCGTCCACCTATGTGCTCCAGAACAAGGGGACAGACGGCACAGTGGTGGACACTGAACTCCGAACACGGTCAACACCTCGATGTGCAGGCACAAAAAAGACACAAGAGTGCGACAGGAGTGCTAACAAACCCTCTCCATGTTTGAACCTGAGTCTATAATGCCTACAGCAGTGGAGAGAGTGGCTTTCCTGCTGTACAGCGCCCCATGCAGCCCCACGTTCAGGGCAGGAAGCTGCATGCAGCTCGGGGAGGAGAGACTGCGTTCAATTGTAGGGCCATCCACGCAGGGCACGAGACCTAGAGTGCCCTCACATGGTGACAACAGTGCATTTGGATGGTCCCTAAGCCAGGTCTGACACACCTGGTTTTAAACAACAACTGCATAAGGAAAAAAGACTAACGAAAGAGCAAACGTTGCTGTCACAAATCACGAGGACTTACAAGATTATAGTTTTTCTTTTTTTTTATGTTTGTTTTTGGTTTATGTCTTTCTTTACTCGGGCATTTCATTGTTCCCTTTCTGAGGAAGTGACTTGAAACACTACAGAGCCAACATTAGTTTAATGGAAAAAAAAATACAAAACTGAAAAAAAAAAGTATTCCGTAAATGATGTACAGTTTTTATAATCATTAACCAATGTATTCTCGCTGCCTTCTAGATAATTTATTTTGCCACACATTACTGCACAGTTGTAAATAACTTATGTACTGTAACATCACTCAGTTAAGTGTAAAAAAATAAATGAATAAAAGTTATCATTGTATGTACAGTTCACTTTCGGGCAGCACTTCCCCCCCCCCACCACCAAACAAACACACCACCACCCCCCCGCCAAAAGGTGTACGCATCGTCAGTATTTCCAAGACTTCCATGCAACGCTCCTTAAGGTTTCTCTCCAAGGCTAGTCAAAGTAAATCTAGATCACCGTCATTAGGAAAAACACCATTTCTCCTGATTACTCTGTCAGGGCCAGGACCATAGTTTTCAGATGTAGCAGAGTGATTATGGATTTATTTAAAGAATAGTAGAGGTATATTATTCATCATTTTATTACACAAGTATATATCTTTAAAAAGTATAAACCAAGAAAATGCCTTTATACAGTTAACGTCTCTGATTTCTTCTAAAGCTGCACAAGTCATAGGTAGGATAGGACGTGATTTGGAGCCTACTTCATTTGGGTCTGTCTAAATAGAAAACCACGCCAATTTATCCATTACACATTGTACAGTTATAATCATGGGAGGTCTTTTTTTGTGTGTGTCATGCCCCCTAATCATGTTACATTCACTTTCTTTTAATTCCCTCACTTCAGCACTATACAACCGTTCTCAAAGATCTTAGCAATTAAACGATACCTGTTTAAAAAAAACATGTAGGTCCCATTCCTGCTTTTTATGTTGTTTTTTAAAATGTTCTGTTTTGTTTTATAAAAATAAGTTCTAAATCGTATCCGCATCATGGCATTAGACAAACGTTTTGCGTTTCTTCACTCAGTCCCTAAGCCATTTTTAATTTGTCCAAGGTGACTTTTATTGCCGTTATTAGAGACTTTTACAAATAATTTATGGCAGAACAAAACATGCACACACCTCCGTTTTTGAACGTACTATTTGTATACATGGGCTCTCAGACTGTTTTTCCATATTTAACATCCTTGTGAGTCTCCCCTCGCAGTATTTAGTTGTATGCTCTGATTTGCCATCTGAATACTTTACAGTACATTTTAGATGTTAAATTCATCTATAAACACAGAGGGGACTAGCAAGTTGTTTTTAAAGAGGGTTTATTTCGAAATATTCGTTTTTTGGGGGGAGTGGAACTTGAAATGTTTTGATATTTTACCCTTTCTCATTACCTGCCTGTACTTCCGTGTGAGGTTGTGTGATGTTTGCCTAACCATCCAGACTAGTGTTTCTGTTTTTGTTTTTTATTTCCCCCAGTTTCTTTTTTCATGTGTGGTTGTGAGTCTGTGAAAACCCTACATGACGCAGTTCTGTATGTGTGCATTGAGTCTGGGTGCAACAGGTGTCACTAGTTCCACAGGTCATTGCTTTGAATGGCTCATGTCCTGGTATTTTGTGAGTACTGTGCAGTGCAAAACAAAATGTCTACAACAGAGTGCATAATGTTCAGATTATGTTCACTTCAGTGCTTTCTTTTGTGTTGTGTGGTTTCTCTAACAAAAACCCTTGATTTAGTGCTTTTGGTGTTATTAGGGGCATTTTGTTTTTCTCCCCCATGGAACGGAAATAGTGACTTGTTACTCGAATGGTTTATGTATCATCACTAAGCCCCTGTATGCTTACTGTTTACAAGATGATATGTGAATTTCCACTGTCCTCTGACCTGGTGAAAGCTTTTTTGGTTCCCACAACTGCTTCAATTTGCAAAAGGCTTGAAATTGTGATGTGATAGAAGGTATAACCTGATTTCCGTTTGGGCTTTACTATTCAGCACTCATAAGCCATAAACCATTGAACTTTTATTTAATACTCGCTGTATTGGGACTTACTGACCACGAGATTGGACAACAGAAATCTTACATATATGCTTGCCTGTTGACTCACTGACCTCTGTCTGCAACACATTACCTCTACTAAGTACACAGATTACTGATTATTCCATTTATAGCTAGGATAGATTAGGTGTTGAGCCACAATTTCAAGCCTTGTTTTAAAAAATTGTTTTCTCTATCCACAAATCCGACAGATGATTCTTGAAATGGAACTGAACTCCTCTAACTCATGTCGAACTCTTCATAAATGGCGAGAAATAACCTATTTATTATCTTTCTGACACCTGTGGTATGTTTGAGTTGAAGGTCTCCGCTGTGTAAATTTTCCTCTTGTAATGCGTGAACGAGACGTTGTACATAGCTGTAAATAATATTCCAGGACGTTTTGCACCCTCCTCTTTGTACTAGTCTAAACTTGCGTAGAATGTGAGGTTCTAACAGCAACGAGACGTGTCGCGCTCGCTGCCGGTGATGTAACAATGTATCTTTTTTTATTTGTACAATGTAGTTCAATTGTGTACATATTGTTGGAGCAGCTATGGGAGGGAGGGGTTTGTTGATGCTATCGTCAGTGCTGTCAAAGATCCAGTACTTTCACCTTTAGCTGTGTTGATATCCTGCAATTCAAAAAGCGAGAAGCTAAAAATAAAAAATTCCCCCCCAAAAAAAAAAAAAAACTTAACGGAGAGGAAAAATTCAAAATTGTTATTTTCTACACTTGCATGTACAGAGAGCGCGAGAACTGCTGTTGTTCCTCAGAGATTATGTTCGTAAATAAATTTTTGAAATGACTTGGCTTCTGTGGTTTGTTTTTGAAAGCTGCAATATGACACATCTGCCACAAGGGGGAACCACAACGTGACTTTAGAAGTTATGTTCAGCCATTCTTGTAGGATAAAAAAGCTTAATGTTGTAACACTTGAGGATTTTTTTTGCCATGTAAATGGAAACAAATTTCATATTTTACATAGCACATTTAACACCATACCAACATGGTGTGTTGCCACATTTGAAACCTGCTTTTTATTGACATTTAAATGTTTTGCCTGAAATATTAAAACAAAACATCAAAGACAAAAATGTTAAAGAAACCGTATCTTATGATTTCAGAAATGCAGTAAATGAAATGTATTGCATTAGAAGTACAATGTGCACAACAGATTATGTGTAGGCCTATTACAGCTGAGATCAAAAGTTTACATACACTTTTAAGAATCTGCAAAATGTTAATTACTTTAGCAAACTAAGAGGGATCATACAATTTTTTTTATTTAGTACTGACCCAAATAAGATATTTCACATAAAAGACGTTTACATATAGTCCAGAAGAGAAAATAATAGTTGAATTTATAAATATGACCCCGTTCAAAAGTTTACATACACTTGATTCATAATACTGTGGTGTTACCTGAATGATCCACAGCTGTTTTTTGTTGTTGCTCTTGTTGGTTGTTTGTTTGTTTAGTGATAGTTGTTCATGAGTCACTTGTTTGTCCTGAACAGTTAAACTGCCCACTGTTCTTCAGAAAAATCCTTCAGGTCCCACAAATTCTTTGGTTTTTCAGCATTTTTGTATATTTGAACTCTTTTCAACAATGACTGTATGATTTTGAGATCCATCTTTTCACACTGAGGACAACTGAGGGACTCATGCAACTATTAGAGAAGATCCAAACGCTCACTGAACTAAAGATAAAAACAGCTGTGAATCATTCAGGTTACAACACTTTAGTATTTTTACCACATGAGTAAACTTTTGAACGGGGTCATTTTTATAAATTCAAATTTATTATATTATATATTATAGTCTTGTGGACTATATGTGAACGTCTTTTATGTGAAATATCTTATTCAGGTCAGTACTAAATAAAAACTAACAAAATGCATTTTGTATGATCCCCCTTATTTTGATCAAATAATTAACATTTTGCAAATTCTGCAAGGTGTATGTAAACTTTTGGCCTCAGTTGTATATGGGTCATTCCTGGGATTTGGTGTTATTTCAGTCCCTCAGAGTTTCAGAATCAGAATCAGAAAGAGCTTTATTGCCAAGTATGCTTGCGCATACAAGGAATTTGTTTTTGTGACATTAGCTTCCAGGGTGCATAGACAAAAACACAGACAATAAAAGAATAAAATAAAATAAAATAAAATAAAATAAATAAAGGTAATAGAGAATAGAAAATATACATATGTAATTATAAATATATATAGACAAAAAATATTTATATCGAAAAATGAATTAAGAAATAAGTGGCATATACAGTTGTGCTGTTGATGCTTGATGGAAGTTATTGCACATATTTTTATTGCACAACGGGGTGAACATTTAGCTGTTCATAAGTCGGATTGCCTGGGGGAAAAAACTATTCTTGTGCCTGGTTGTCCTGGTGTTAGGGGCGCTGTAACGTCGGCCAGATGGCAAAGGTTCAAAAAGTGAATGGCTTGGATGTGAGGGATCCAAGGTGATTTTCTGAGCTCTTTTCTTCACCCTGGATGTATACAGTTCTTGAAGGGTGGGCAGGGGAGCACCAATAATCCTCTCTAAAATGAATTGTTAGAAGCTTTTCACAAAACCTTGGGATGCCCATTATATTGAATAAAAATAATTCTTGCATTTTAATATTTTTAAGCATAAAATAATGTCTTATATCTATCTTAAACCAAGCATTTTGTCATGTCCCTAAGGCACTGCACTGAGTTTGTACTTAAAAAAATTATTAACCAAATGTGCATAGTGTCTGTGATTTTTTTGGCACCAATGAAAGCATTTGTTTCTTCCTTTCTTGTAAAAAAATATTTTTTCTAAAAAATTGCAAAATATTTAATAAAAAACAGACTTTAAAGTTATGTCCCTCAGTATGAATTCAACCCCGTCACACTAACAATTTTACACCCATAATAATTTAGACTCCACTCTTATGTGACATCATTTACCAGAAATGAACTCATCCAGGTCTCTTTAATAATGGTGCGGAAAATGGTTAGTAGAGTCATACTTTTTATTCATATTTTTGAGGCAGGGTACTGTAAAGCTTAACAACTCAACTCCGTCACATAAAAATGAGATGGAAAATGATTTCTTTATCAACATTTTATTTTAATCTATAAGTATATACAATGTTTTTATTTTATTGTTGCCATATATGGTCTACTCTGCTATATCACATGAGGAGCAGTGGCCATTTTGAGTGGATAAGCACAACCCTGTCACAAATATATGTATTTCTCATTGTTCCGGGGTTGTAAACTTGTGACAGGATTGAGTTATTTGCTTCATTTATTAATAATTTTAATGAACAAAATTCTAAAATAGTCATGGTTTCAGTAAATATATATATATATATATACACACACATCAAAATCATAACGCATATTTTTGCATTAAATAAAATTGTTAATGTAATATGTCCACTTAAACGTTGACAAGCATCATACAACAGAAACTGCACCCACATTTGCAGCAGAAAGACACTGTTGGCTATGCAGATATGTTGACCCAGAAACAAGGGGAAAATTTGAGAGATAAACAAAACCAAAAATTTAAATGTGCCTTCAAATGTGTTACAGTCTTCAGCCCCGTCACACCTTGTCACATTAGTATTTTTAGAAAAACAGGGATACAATTAAGGACATGTTAAGTGCTAAAACAATAAAAATGTGGTTTTAGTTGAAATTAACAAAAAAAAAAAAACACGTATGTGTTTTGTTTGTTTGTTTGTTTGTTTATAAAAATTATTAAATTATGATAAATGTTACATTTTCTTTATCCTTAAATTGTTATCAGGGACACATGAGCAGAAGGTACATGTTTGTTTTAAAACAATTTCTGTGTAAAATCCTTTTGTAAATCAACCCCATTTTGTCCATTATAGGGTTGAGAAAAAAAACCGTGTCTAAAGCTGAAAAATAAACTGAAAATAATAAAAGGTCTTTAATGCCTGAGGTGAGAAAATATGATTTTTTTTTTTGGAGGTTTGATATGTGCCTAATGATGTGGGGTATTTAGACGCTGAAACAAATGTAGTTGAAAAACATGTATATTCCAAGTTGAAAATGAACCAAATCCCAGGAATGACCCATATAGTCCCTGAATGTATGACTGTGTGTGTTTCCATGTTCACCGAACAGGTATTAAAATATTATGCTAATAATTTAATTTTGGAAGACAGGATTTAGAAACAAATTGAAAAATTAAAACCTAATTCTAGCATTAAAACCTTTAGTTACTGCGGCCCCCTCCAGCAACACACAATACTAAAAACTGCACTGTCTGAGCAAGCACACAAAAACAGTCTATTAAAAGTAACAGGCTATAACTTTACTGGAACTCTGTCACAAGTCACAAGGTGATTCAGCTTTGAATAGACAGTGACTATCTCATCTGCTAGTACATTGCTGTGTAACTAGGTAAAGTAGACATTGTGCCCTAATCTATGGAGTGTTTGCACTTATGTCACGATTTGGTTAGTTACAGGATGCACGGCCATATTGGCGATACTCGGATGTAAACAATAGCATGGATCGCATAGTTAATGTACTACTGAATACATTGTTCTGCTAATTTATGCTGTATAAACCAAGGAAAAAACATGTGGAAGTTGCTGAATCATATAGAGAAGAACTTGGTAATCAGGAAAGAGCGCAATATTTTGAAAATATTTTAAACACCTTTTGCTCCTCAGGTTTTTGCACTTTTCTCCTTGATTTGTTATAACTTTTGGAGTCTATAGTACTTCAAATGTTATTAGTACAGCCTAAAACATGACAGTATTTTTTTTTCAGCAGCAATAATCAGCAAAATATGCAAGTTTTGTTCGGTGGCATTGTTTACATTCAGTGCCGCCAATTAATGATGCGTCGTGGAAACACTCGATAGAAATGACTGGATTTCTTATAGAAATCTAAACGGCCATCAGTGTTTGAGCAGCCAGCTGTTCCCAAGTGTTGCCAAGTCCATGGTTTTCCTGCATACCTGGGGTACTTTTGTTGCCATGGGTTGAAGCGACAAGTAACATGATATTTAGCCCCAGAAATATGAACCCGCCTGAATGCGATTTTTACCGGGGGACCTCATCCAAAAATTGGGTCAGTTTTTAGTAGCAATTGGGTGGCAACCCTGCTATTCCCACCGACAGAGGGCGTCACTGACTGGCAGCCAAAACCTTGACCCAAAATTAATTTATATGCAGTGTATTAATCGCACATGATTAGCTTTTAGGATATATATAAATTAATTGTTACTTCAGATATTATGTGTATTGTAGATGGGCTTTTGGGAAGGATATATTCAGCTTTTCAATACCCAGAATTAATTGTTAACTCCTAGTAAATTATGAGCTGTTTGAAACGTAAAGCAAAATAAATAACCCATTGGTTCCGTTTAACCAGGGTTTAACATGTCCCAGTGTTATCGATTTCAAGCTGGATTTAACGAAACTCTCTGATTCTCGGACCAGTGATTCGGTTAACACGTTTCCAAATCTAATTTGAACTAAGTAAAACGATGATGTGTGAAAACTGAGAATAATTCGCTAACATTATTAATAATATGAATCACAATATTACGTAGGGGTTTCTAAGAACACTTATGAGCGACTCAAAACAGTCAGTGAAACGGATCTATGAACAGCTTCGAAAAGAATCGTCCGAAGGAACCGATTGGCTAAAAAGAATCGAACTGTCCTGTGCTACTTCGCTATTAGTCCGATGTGTGGACAAGCCTCAGTCAGTTCATTTGCCAGCACTATAGGGTGCAATGTCTGTGAGAAACAGTTGTTTCCGTCGATAAGGACTCTAGTTATGGAGTTTGAAACTAAAATCTTCCCTCAGATTGGTGGATATGGGCGATACAACAGGATCATAACGCTTTTCAGCTGGTTTCCAAACTTTGCGGTATCGTTGAATCTTTTCAGCGATGTTTTCTTCACGCTCATTCCCGAGTCTTACCACTGCAAACCTGATCTGGCGTTACTTCCACCGTCTTCTCTGCTCGGAAACCTCTCCAGGCAAGCGTACCTCAATCTCACCATCCCATGGCAGAAAGGATCTGGGTTCAGTCACTGTGAACTTTACAAGTACCCGGTGAATATAAGCAGCAACTACACGGAGAATGTACCGAGAGACGTGGTGCCGTGTACAAGAGGATGGGAGTATGGCAAACCAGCGGGACTCCAGAACAATTTAGTGACTGAGGTTAGTATGTTAACAGAGCACTTCACTCAAGTATGACACGACTTGTCTGAAATGGTTTTGTATTTGTTCATGTTTGACTGAAATTTTCTTCGTTATCACAAGCTGTTTTTGCGTTTTATGGTTTAATTGTTATGGTTAATTATTTTATAATACAGTTTGTAGTTTTGTGATAGAGCTGATAAAAGATTAATATTATTATTTGTGTGTGTGTAAATACTGTTTTGGGGGCACATTTGTCCCCAGAAGTGAGCTAAACCATACCAATTTCCCCAAAACACATTTTTAATAATTATAATAAATAAATAATATTTATAATTCCTAATATATACTGACAACTGACAACTATTAGTCAGGCTGCTCCATTTAAATTAGCTTTGACCATGCGTGACAATCATGGTCTAGTAATAAATTATGTAAAACCTGCTGCTATCACAAGGGTACAGATAATAGGCTACCATATGTGTTGTACATGTTCAAAAAATATCTTTCTTTTTTTTTTTCTTTTAGTGTTAACTAACCATATGGTTAAGAATATTGTGATTAAGAATGCAATACAGTGAGGTCCTGAGATCATAAAACTGCACATGATATTTATACAAGAATTAGAAAGTCTTGAGACCCTCATCCCGTCACTAAAAACACAGGGAACAGCTGTGGAAAAAGTCCTGGTTGGGTTCCTGTTCCACAGGAGGTACATAGCTGGAGCTTTTCATGTGGCCTTGACTAGCAATATGTTTCCTTTCCCATGATGGAAACAAAATTTCTGTCATAAAAATCTTGAAATCTGTATGGCTTTGTTTTTAGGAAGATTCATCTGAAAGCTGAGCGAGGCAGAGAAAGATTGTAAAACTAGAGTAGCATGGCTTCACATTAGCTTTAATGTAATAGTTGATTATATAATAGGAAAGAATGTATAGTCATGTATAGTGATACATGATTGAATGAACTTTGAAAGACTGAAACATATTTTTAGTCTGTTTACTAGATTACCCTACTGTAATATTCAACTCAAACATCATCTGATAGTTATAGCTGGTTTTTACATGGTTTTTAGTTTTTTTTTTTATAGTCCGTATCTGGTCCACGCTAGTCTAGGTAGTTGATCAGCTGACTTTAACCTGGTAGTGCATCGTGGGCTGGAAAACAACCTTAAATAAGCAACAAACCAGCTACCGTTTTCCAAGAATATCTTTACCGTACTACCCTGCTTGGGGAAAAAAACAAAAAAACAGGTCATGCCAGTTTGTAGTATTTTTGTTTTGTTTTGTTTTTCCTTAGAATTATTTTTATAAGAAAATATATGACTGAAAGTGTCTTTCTTTCCTCCGCATGCTTACAGTGGGATTTAGTGTGTGCCGACTACTGGAAGATCCCACTGCAACACATTTGTTTTATGACAGGCTGGACCCTGGGCTATATACTCCTTGGCACACTGTGTGACTGGTAAGTTTTCCTAAATTATTATTACAGTACAGGTCTTATTACAGCTGAGGTTAAAAGTTTACATACGCTTTGCAGAAATATTTTACCAAAATAAGAGGGAGCATACATAATGCGTAATTAATAAAATATTTCACATGTTTACATATAGTCCACAAGAGAAAATAGTAATTGAATTTATAAAAAAGACCCTGTTTAAGTTTACATACACTTGATTCTTAATTCTGTGTTGTTGTTGTTAATTCTGAATGATCCACAGCTGTGTTTGGTTTTGTTTGTTTAGTGAGAGTTGTTCATGTGTCCCTTGTTTGTCCTGAACGGTTAAACTGCCTGCTGTTCTTCAGAAAAATCCTTCAGGTCCCACAAATTATTTGGGTTTTCAGCATTTTTGTGATTTTGAACCCTTTCCAACAATGACCATATAATTTTACATGCAACTATTGCAGAAGGTTCAAATGCTCACTGATGCTTCAGAAGGACAAACAAAGAGAATTAATATGTGTAAATTTTTCTTATTTTGCGTAAATGTCATGTTTTTTATTTTCATGTAGTACTTCCCTTCAGAAGCTACAGAAGATACTTAGCCAACACTTTTCCAAAATACAGACAAAAGACAAAATACATTAAATTTACCTTGATTTTCAAATTCAAAAAGTTTTCACCCCCCGGCTCTTAATGCATACATGTTTCCTTCTGAAGCATCAGTGAGCATTTCAGCCTTCTATAATAGTTGCATGTGAGTCTCTCCGTGTCCCTCAGTTTATTTAAGTCAGTACTGAATAAAAATAACGTGCATTTTGTATGATCCCTCATATTTTGGTAAAATAATTAACATTTTGCACTGCAGATTCTGCAAGGTGAATGTAAACTTTTGACCTCAACTGTATATTAAAGGGGTCATGACATGAGCAATCAAATTTGCCTTGATCTTTTGGCCCATAAAAGGTCTAATTACCATTACAAAATCCTGCAAGTTTCATTGCGTAAAGAAGTAGTTCACTTCCAGAACAAAAATGTACAGATAATGTACTCACTCTACTGCCATCCAAGATGTTCATGTCTTTGTTTCTTCAGTCGTGGTTACATGTTTGCATGCGCATGGCAGAGCTAGACAAGACGAGCATTTGAGGTTAAAAAGTATTTCAATTTGTATTTTTTAAAATTTGTATTTTTACAAATTTAAATTTTAAATTTGTATCCTCGGCTGGGGTCGTTTAGAGCCCTTTGAAGCTGCATTGAAACTGCATTTTGGAAGTTCAAACTCGCAGGCACCATAGAAGTCCGCTATATGAAGATAATTCCTAAAAAATGTTTTCCTCAAAAAACATAATTTTTTTTACGACTGTAGAAAGAAAGACATGAACATTTTGGATGACAACGGGGTGAGTACATTTTCTGTAAATTTTTGTTCTGGAAGTGAATTACTCCTTTAAAATCTCCTCCTCATGATAAACAAACTATTTATTTAATCAAGCTCCAAAAACAGCTCGTTTGAATCTGAGGTGCAAGATGACATCACCCGGGCACAAACATTTGCATAAACACTGCCTCCAGAGCAAGACATTGACGAATAGTCATCTTCTCACCAAAGGCCCTGCCCACTGACGTTCAGTCGATTATCGGCTTGACAGTTTAATACGCTGAATGCGAGTGCCGCATCGCGTCAAAAGCTAATAGAAATTACAATCTTTGCCGCTATTTAGTGGATACAGTATACAGATGCGCGTTCACAGTCCACACGATTGAGTCTGTCGTCAATTGGACAAATGGATTCAAAGAACGTTCGCTTGGAGGCGTTTGGTTTAAACAGCTCGTTCATGTCTTTACAAAATTTTATTAAGATTATAAGTAAAACTGAAGAAACATATTAAAATAATTTAAAAAATCCTTGCCTTGACCCTTAATTGTTTTCTTAAATGTGATTGAAGTGTTTGTACTTGTACATGATGCTAGATCTTCCAGAAGGTTTTTGCATAGACTTTTGATTATTAGCAAGTGATTTAAAGTCAGTTCTTTTCAAGTTCACAGGTGTTCCAGCAGAATAACTGCAACTTTCCACTTAAGTTGGAAAAACAGAAGTTCTCCAAATTGCTGTCTTAATAATTTGAGATCAGTGTTATGCATTGTGCTTGCTTGAGCGTGATGTTTTGTGTGTTGTCTCAGGTTGGGCCGTCGGTGTGCTCTGCTGCTGTCAGTGGTTTTCTCTGGTCTGCTGGGAATCATGGCCTGTCTTTCAAACAGTCCTTCTGCGTTCCCATTTCTTCGACTCTGCCAAGGCTCAACTTTAGCCGGAGTGTTTTTGTCATCTTATATTGCACGCAAGTACTCTCCATCATTTGACCTATTTTTAAGTATGCAACTGATAAGACACACAAGTGTGTCTGCTATGCACATGTGGTTTTGTAAGGTACATATTTTCTTTGAAACACTTCAGGTCAATATTGAATAGATTTGGCTCGGCAAAAAGATTAGGGTTTAAAGGTATATTACAGACTTTCATAAGTATCTACAAATTATTGAACCCAAAAGCCATACAAGTTTTTTTGAACCACCTTAAGTTAAAAAAAAAAGTCAGTGTTTTTCTGCAGTCCCCAACACAGAAAAATGGAAAATGTCCATTTGAGTTCACATACTTTTTAAAAATTGTTAGTACATTATTTACAAACACACACTGTCACCCAAAGTTCGGATACATTTGACTGAATTTATGTGTCTTAGTGTCTTAAACATTTTAAAATAACAGTCGCCAAATATAAATTATCCAAATATCCATGCTAATTTCTTTATTAAACTCAGTAAAGTGAAGGAAAAGCAGTCAACAATCGTTCAGCATAATCTTTCACTTGGATTGTAGAAATGCACTGCTGTTCAAAAGTTTGGGATCAGTAAAATATCTTTTTAAATATCTTAAATTTTAAATATCTTTTAAAGAAGTCTTTTCTACTCATCAAGGCTGCGTTCATTTAATTAAAAATACAGAAAAAAACAGTAATATTGTGGAATATTATTTCAATTAAAAATAGTGTTTTTCTATTTTAATATAGCTTAAAATAGAATTTATTCCTGTGATCAGAGCTGAATTTTCAGCATCATTACTCCAGCCTTCAGTGTTACACGATCCTTCAGAAATCATACTAATATGCTGATTTATTAATGTCGAAAACAGTGCTGCTGAATGTATATATATATATTTTTAACCTGTGATACTTTTTTCAGGATTCTTTGATGAATAAAACATAATAAAAACAGCATTTATTTAAAATAGAAATCTTTTCTAACAATATACACTAGCACAAAGTGTGGGGTCGGTACATTATTTCTTACTTTCTTTCTTTCTTTTGAAAGAAATTAATACTTTTATTTAGCAAGGATGTTAAATTGATTAAAAAGTGATTTATATATGTTTACATTTTGTTCTTTTTAACTTTTTATTCATCAAAGAATCCTAAAAATTGTATCACAGGTTCCAAAAAATATTAAGCAGCATAACGTTGATATAGCATGTTTTTAACATTAATAATAAATCAGCATATTAGAATGATTTCTGAAGGATCATGTGACACTGAAGACTAGAGTTAATGGCTGATGAAAATTCAGGTTTGCATCACAGAAGTAAATAATATTTTAAAGTATATTAAAATAGAAAACTGTTATTTTCAATAGCAATATTTCATATTATATATATTATTATTATTATTATTATTTTTTTTTTTTTTTTTGATGAACACTTTGATGATGATGACTTCTTTAAAAAACATTAAAAATCTTACTGATCCCAAACTTTTGAACAGAAGTGTATGTTTGTGCCTGTTTATATGATATAATCATGTTCCTGAAATTCTGTTTGTAACATTCACCCCTCAGTATTGCTCACTAGAGCACTTTTTTGATAAGGAGTGTCTTTGTTATTGCTTGATGTTGGTTTCGAATGGCAACAGGAGGTTTTCTGGAATGTTCCATGGGGTTTCTCCATTTGCAGAGGGGGGTGAAGCAATTGACAGGGAACAGCAGTGCACAGCATTCCGTATATATATCTCACGAACAGGCTGTTCGAAAACCTCAGAACTGTCTCTGTTGCTTCACTTTCTGTGTAATCAGTTGAGGAAAGTCCACAGGGCATTTTATCTAAGTTTTTTTTCTTTGTTCTTTCTTTTTTTTTTTAGCTATTAGTGATAGCACAATTGAGAGGGTAGATAGGAAGTTTTCTGAAAAATGGACAAAATCTACTTTCTGTTTTTCCATTGTGACCCACAGTCTTGTCCCGCACTTCCTGTGATTGTTAAATGAGGGTTTGTTGTGCATGTTGACGTTTAGCCAGAGAGCTCTTTCCAACACGCAAACCTCTTTAGTGTCCTCCGGGGGAAAAAGTTATGGGTGGTACTAGGTGTAATTAGGAATTGTAGGAAGCTGGATGTAAACACAAGCACGTACACAATCTATCTTTCTAAATATTTAGCATTTTCTGCTTATATACAGTACCAGTGAAATGTCAAGGCATACCTACTCAATCTTTATTGTTACTAATTTTTTATGATTACTATTGTGCATTGATTACAAATACAGTAAAAACAGCAATATTGTGAAATATGATTACAATTTAAAATAACTGCTTTCTATTTTAATATATTTTGTATTTTACTATTTTTCTGTGATGCAAAACTTATTTTCAGCAGTCGTTTCTAAAGTCAGTGTAACATAAGCCTTAAGGAATTATTCTAATAAGCTGATTTGATGCTAAAGAAACATTTCTGCCATTGAATATTTTTGTGGAAATTGTGATACACTAACAAGAATACTAATTATTTATTAAGAATGCATTAAATTGACCAAAAGTGACAGTAAAGAGATGTATAGTGTTACAATAGATCTCTTTTTATGTTAAATAATGTTTATCAAACTTTCTATTCATAAAGATTCCTAAAAAATGTGTCATGGTTTCTATAAAATTAAGCCGCAAAAAGAGTTTTCAACACTGATGATGATAATAATAAGAAGAACCATTATGAATAATTAAGCACCTATAATAAATGATAATACTTGAGCTCTAAATCAGCATATTAGAATGATTTCTGAAAGATCATGTGACACTGAAGATTGGAATAAATTACATTTTAAGATGTTTACTTTAAATTGTAGTAATATTTCAGTCAAATCTGTCCAAACTTTGTGTGTGTGAGAGAGAGAATATAATATAAAATATTACATTTATGTGGAAATTAAACCAAGATGGACAATTTTAAAAGAGTGAAGAGTTTAAGTCATCTGTTGTTCTGCAAGAGTTTAGGAACAATAATCGGATAGAGGACATGGGGACTTCCTGTTGTGTAGGACTTTTTTCTAGAGTTAAGGTCACTGATTATTCTGTTTAAAGGGATAGTTCACCCAAAAATGAAAATTTTCCCATGATTTACTCACCTTCTAGCCATCATAGGTGAAGGTGTATATTTCTTCTTTTAAACGAATACATTTGGATTTCTATTAAAAAATGTCCTGGCCTTCCAGCCCTATAATGGCAATGAATGGATGTTGAGATTTTGAAGCAAAATAAAGTACATTTATCCATCATAAAAAGTACTCCACATGACTCTGGGAGGTTAATAAGGCCTTCATAAGCGAACTGATGCATTGGTGTAAGAAAATAATAAAGCCATAATAAATAATAAAGCTTGGAAGACACAGGACTTTTTTTTTAATATATAACCCTGATTGTATTAGTCTAAAAGAAGAAAGTTGTATACACCTTGGATGGCTTGAGGGTGAGTAAATCATGGGTCATTTTCATTTTTAGGTGAACTTTCCCTTTAGTACTTCCCTTGACATACCTCTCAAAACTTTGTCCTAATTCAAATAAAATCCATACATAAACGTTCACAATTTTGTCTCTTTCTTTACGCTTGGTTCAGGACTAGAATGGTGTGACCCGCCTCACAGACTTATGGTGTCCATGGTCAGTGGCTTCTTCGCTGTGTTTGCAGAGCTTTTGTTGCCAGGGCTTGCGGTGCTTTGCCGTGATTGGCCTGTGCTTCAGGCTGTTACCACACTCCCCCTGCTGCTACTACTTTCCTATTGGTGGTGAGTCATATAAAGAGCCATTAAGTGTATTCGTTGTATCCTTCGAATCACCCACAAAGAATTGGCTGAAAATGAGACAGGACTGAGACTATCATTTTTAATTATTTGTAATAACCACTGGATCCGCTGGATAGCTGCTAAGTTTAGGTTGCACCCTATGATAAAATTACTCTTCCCTCATGCAGGGTCAGAAATTAACAAGGGCTTGTGGCAAAAATGCCACCAAAATGAACTAAAAAAAACCCTTAAATTCAAGTCAAAGGGGCAAAAAATGCCCCTGCACAGTTAAAACCTCTAAAGCTCTAGGGCATGCAAGTGCAGCTCCTATCTCTTTAAATGGGGAAACATCAAATTCTCCAAAACTGTTCACCAAGTTTATGATTAAATTTCATATTTGAAATCTGACAAGAACTGCCTCATAAATATGGTTCCTTGTGCTCCAATAGCGTTTAAAAACGCTTATATTTGGTGCTAGATCAGCCAGTACCCATGCGCAGTACTGAGCACACGTCTTAGAACGCCAGTTGTTTCTATAGCAACCGGGACTTCTAACGGCAGCTGCAATGATGCACTGACTTTACTTATCAAAGACCGTCTCTTTCATTAAGAAGGCGGGGCTTCGCGGCCATAATGATCGTTACATTTTTCCCCATTCAAAGCTATACGAGTGACACGTCTTGGGTATTCTATAGTGTTTGACTATCTATTACTGTCGCAATTGAAATGAATGTGAAAATGAATAAATAATGTAAATTTGCGAAATTACATTTAGATTCGCTCACACTGCATCACATTGCTTTTACATGCTATTTTGTGCAACAGTAAGCTTTATAACCAATCAAACACATTTCTGTTGAATTTAGGAATGCACTGGCCAATCAGAGGCACTTAGATTACGCAGCAATTAAAATAAAAACGCCAGAACTGTTGATGAGTGTGCACGCTTGCAGATTCCCTCATCATAAGAGTGCAGATACGATGTATATAAATCTCGTAGCTTCGGTGATTATAACAAGAGTTTTTGCATAACTTGTGCTAGACTTGGCTAACATCATGGACAGACATTGTTTGTCTGTTAAGCCAGAATGTGAGGTGCCCAAAACAAACATTTTATATTGTTTTCTATATTAATATTAATAATCATTATTACAATATAAAGAGCAATAATCTACAATAATGATTTTTGTTATTATATTGCAGCACTATGAGCTCATGGTTTTTTACAGGTCTCTTGTTATTGACAACAGTTTAAAATATTGATTAAAGTAATTGGGTGTATTTAAGTATTTGACATTAAAGACAACTTATGGTTTTAATAATAATAAGAAGGTTTAAAAAAAAATGTCCTCACAAATGTAAAAATGCCTCTGGAAAACAATTCAAGGGGGAAAGTATTGCCCCTTATTGGAAAAGTTCATTTCTGACCCTGCCCTCATGACATGCAAGATGTAAACATGAGTAAGCCTTTACAGAACATTTAGTGTATTGTTAGTTGTTTCTTTTTACACAAACAGCCAATACAGCATTAGACCCATAAGACCAATGAATCATTAAAGACCAAGCAGCTCTTATAAAGTGATTGTACGTAACGTGTGTGTGTGTGTGTGTGTCTGTGTGCGTCTGTGTGCGTCTGTGTGTTTGTGCATGTTGTGAATGTGGCAACAGCTGTGCTTCAGTGTTCCCAGAATCTCCTCGTTGGCTCATGGCCACATCTCAGATTCATCAAGCAAAGAAGTGTCTCCAGTCTTTTTCAGCACGAAATGGCATGTGTGTTAGCGATGAGCTCTTCCCTGCTGAAACACTGCTGTCAGGTAAGAATCTCAGCCTTTACAAACATCACCTTCTGATTTGAAAAGTAATAGTTTTAATTATTTACAAAACATATGTAAAAAAAAAAAAAAATTATAATCTAATGTTGTGTGGGTTTTAAACAGAGATGTATTTTAAATATTCTCTTGCATACTGTACTTTGCAGTCTTGACCACCTGTCTACTTGAGTATTTCCTGTATTTGGACCAAGTTTTTAAGTGGGCATGAAGAACGCTTTGGCATTTATCAGACATAGGACAGTCTTGCGCATTTAGTTCCTGTCACGTTTGTGCTCTATTAAGTAGCCAAGACTGCAAGTTTGGGTATGGGGGCAGACCCAGTGAGTAGACTCAGAGATGCACAGGTGCACACTTCTTTAAGCATTTGTCTGGCTGAATGAGTTATGTTCTAATTAAAACACGCTATTTATAATAATGACTTGAAAATTTAACCCAGACAAACCTGCGTCCAAAGGTTGTGTGTGGACTTCATGCAAAATTACTACCCGACAGTGGATGTAACTTCATAATCATCACCAGAATGTAGTTTTGAGGACCCAAGGCATTTGAGGGATGGTCAGAGATATTTATGGCTTAGCTAATGGAGCGCTGACTAATCAATCGGCTGAGCTGTCATGGTGTGATTATATTTTTCACAGGATCAAATGAAAGGAAGCATCTAGGTTGTGAGGGTAGTGTTGGTCCCGTGACAAGACTGCTGTTGTTTTTTTGTTTTGTTTTTCTTCATGCAGTAATGATATCCCAGCTCACTGACTAAATTACATTACAGCAAAACAAGGCCCATCATGGATAGTGAATAGATCCATTATGGTGAAGGAATTGAGCCCATCCCTCCGAGAGAATTTTCCTTGGAATGTGCTAGTCAGGTGTTCTTGGCAAAGCCAACTCTTCACTCTTTAACCCTCTACTTCATACTCTCTCTGTCTTTTTCTGTAGAGATAGATGAGGTATTCCCTGAAGATATCCAGCCAGAGTATCATCATGTTGTAGAGTTGCGTCACACCAGAGTCATCTGGAAGAACTGCCTCATCTTGGGATTCACTCTGTAAGTTACACTAGAAAATGTAGCTACAGGCCACGTTTAAGTATGTAATATTAAAAACCACTGTGGAAGCCTAGACCCAACATTCATCTCTTAAACACATCATTCAAACACATTTACAAATCTTTTAAAAAGCATTTTATTTTTTAGCATTTACTAATACATCCTTAAAATCAAAAGTTTTAGTGTAAATATGACTTAATGGACCTGAACTATGAACTAACACTGTATATAGTTGTTTTTTATTATCTAATGTTTACAAAGATTAATAAATACCCAAACAAATATATTTCTCATTTTCAGTTAAAGAAACACTCCACTTTTTTGGAAAATAGGCTCATTTTCCATCTCCCCTAAAGTTAAACAGGTGAGTTTTACATTTTTGAATCCATTCAGCCGATCTCCGGGTCTGATGGTAGCACTTTAGCATAGCTTAGCATAAATCATTGAATCTGATTAGACCATTAACATCTCACTCAAAAATGACCAAAGAGTTGCAAAATTTTTCCTATTTAAAACTTTTTTACTTTTTTTACTCTTCTGTAGTTACATTGTGTGCTAAGACCAACAGAAAATTAAAAGTTGTGATTTTCTAGGCTGATATGAACTATACTCTCATTCTGGCATAATAATCAATGAACTTCACTGCCGTACCGCCTAAATATATTAGTATTAGCTTAGTGCTGGTCACATTGGAAGTTACCTAGCTGGGGACTATTTTCAGGCACTGTGTAATATTGCGCCTGCTGCACCCATGGTATGGCAGGAAAGTTCCTTGATTATTATGTCGGAGTGAGAGTATAGTTCCTATCCATATCAGCCTTGAAAACTGCAACATTTTCTCTCGGTCTTAGTACACGATAACTACAGAAAAGCCAAGTTTTAAATAGGAAAAATATAGAAACTCTTTGGTCATTTTTGAGTGAGGTGTTAACGGTCTAATCAGATTCACTGATTTATGCTAAGCTATGCTAAAAGTGCTACCGTCAAACCCGGAGATTGGCTGAATGGTTTCAAAAACGGTAAAACTCATCTGTTTAACTCTAGGGGAGTTGGAAAATAAGCCTATTTTAAGAAAAGCGGAGTGTTCCTTTATTTAGGCCCCTATGATTTCCGGAATGCGAAAAACGCTGACGGAATTGCGGAATCAAGTAATAAAAATGGAATTTACTATATAATATGAATTTGCTACATTTTGAAAGTATAAATCAAAACTAGGTCAGTATTTTAATGCATGTCTGTGTTTATTAAGTAGCAGAAATACTATTTAAATATAAATCCTGCATGTTCTACGTGTCTCTATGTCAATGAATGGCACAGACGTGCAATTTTGTTTACTACACACATACTGAAGCGTGTGATGCTCACAGAGATTTCAACTTCTGCCACCTCACTGCTCTGAGAGTCACTTCTTTAGTATTTTAGTATCATATCATACAAACAGAAACTTGAAGATCTTCACAGCAACCCATCTAATATAAAGGTTATGTTCAACAGTGAAACTGTGACACAAATATATTACTTGCTACTAAGTTGCTACTACTGCTACTAATAATAAAATGATTAAACATTTTTTTAACCCCATCAGACCCTGTGTCCATTGAAATGGACATCACAATGTTTTTTTGTTTAAAATATTAAAATTGTGTGTGTTTATAATATGAGCAATGCCTGGTCACTGATTGTTCCCTGAAGATATGATGAAGATATGATTCGTAACTTAATCTGATTGGGCTACAGGCATCACAAAAAAGAGACATGACTAACAAAATAAGTGACAGGAATAGACAGGAAAAGGAGGAAACCCACATTTTACCTTTTATATGCAGATTTATGTTAACGGTAGCCTCATCAACTTGCATCTATTATAAAATTAAGACTATCAAATGATAACATTCACAGTTATTTTGAAGATCTTTCAGAGTCAAGTTTTTTTTTTTTTAATTGAATGTCCATCGCTTCTTGAACGATGTCAGCAGGAATCTCATGAATTAGTTGTTAGCATTATTTCAAAGCTAAATACAGAGCTACAAATTCTTATGTTAATGTTTTATGAAAACTGATGTTAATTAATGAAATTAATATTAGTATGATTTCATTTATGTCTTCAAAGTGAATATAGCCTGTAAATAATTTTTTCATTGGTTTTAGTGAGATCAGTGAATACACAGCAATACACCCTGATGCCTTGATTCAATAATGCACACAATCATATATTCATCAAAACAAAATGACAAAAATGTATTTCTGGAAAAACATAAATGTTATATATTTTTGTAATAAAATTGATTAATTAGAAATGCATTCAATTTATTTAATGAAGCAAATAAAATGGCAAAAAATAATGGAAAACAGAATTTGGTAAAAAATAAAATTTGAGGGGAAAACTTTTTTTTAAATACATACACATACACATTTTTTTTACATAACATACACAGTTTCACCTAATCTCATGTTAATCCTGAGTACCAACAGAGTAGTACTGTTTCCTTAATATCTCCAAAAGGTCTTTAGTTTTATCATATTTCTAAAAGAAAAATACAGCTTTCCGATTTTCTTCGGAAAAAGCTGAGCTTCTGGAGGCGCGCTGTGGGTGGAGCTAGTTCGACGATCACTTGCACTGGGATTGCCAATAAAACAGACATCTGATGCCGTTTCACTTACCATCTGCAGTTCTGAATCATGACCGGGATCTTTTATAGCTGGGACCGCTCCATCTTTCAGTATCAAACAATGTGCAAATCCAGCATCAAACTGGGCCTTGTATATGAAACGTTCGTCAACAAGCACGCACTTGCAAAACTCTTTTTCACACATTGCTGCCGCGAAAAAAGGAACCGCATCCACTGTTCACGTAACGCTGGGTTCTTCGGGAAGCTGAGCAAAGTAATCTTTGCCTTACAACCAAAACCACACTTTTTTAGAGACATTCTTCCCGAGTGAATCCCTTGCAGCAGTGCAGCCGAATGAAGAACGTTGATGGGTGCCCTCTCTTTCTCACGTTCTAGTCGACGTGATCGCTTTTCCGGGAGAAATGCTCATATAAGGAGTTCCACCACCGATTATGTCATTAAAGCCATGATCGAAAAAAAAAAGGGGAAACTTGTACCAACCCGGAAGTAAGATTTTCAGCAAAGAAATTCTGTGTCATTCATCTAAATTATTTTTTTAAACTTTGGCCATGTTTAGCATGAGAATCCAACTCTTTAACACTGTAAACAACTCTGAATATATGAAACACCATTGTACCCCCCTTTAATAAATTGCTGTTAAATTGTGTACGTTTCATGATTTCAATTAATTCGACATTTTTTTTATTTAATATTTCTTAATTTAACCATTAAAAAAAATAAAAAAATAAATTCAGAAAAATTAAAATGGAAAAAAAAAATAATTAAAAAAAAATAATAATTAAATGGAATTTGGGAAAAAAATAAAACTATTTTCATAGGTCTCTAGATAATGCATTAATTGATGTTATCATTTAATTTTGATTCAAGTAAAAATGTTCTCCTTGTCGTCCCTCAGCTTTATTGGCACTGGAATCCAGTACTGCTTCACACGCAACCTGCATATCTACTCGCCACACTTCTACTTCAGCTATTTTTTGCGTGTGTTGACTGGAGCTCTAGCCTGCATTTTCCTGTGTGTGTCTGTGGACCGCTTTGGCCGCAGGGGGATGTTGCTGCTGGCAGCCATTGTCACGGGTCTGTCTTCACTGCTGCTGCTGGCCCTCACGCAATGTAAGCTCCTGTTCAAGCTTGACACAATGACCAAATGCTGTTCCAAAAGTGAATGCCTTTGGATCTTATGCAGAATTGTGTTCCAGTCTGTCCTATGATTTTGGTTAGTTTTTGTTTTACTGACTCTGCCTTTGTCTTCTTCTTTCAGACCTGCATGGAGGGCTTGTTCTGGTTCTGTCTGTAGTGGGTCTCCTCTCGTCGCAGGCTTTGGCCATGCTCAGTGTGTTCTTTGGCAGCGAAGTCATGCCAACTGTGGTCCGGTAATTTCAATCTCCACTTTATAAAATAAATCTTTGCTACATATAGTGCTGCTTGAAAGTTTGTGAACCTTTTAGAATTTTCTATATTTCTGCATAAATATGACCCAAAACATCATCAGATTTTCATATAAGTACTTAAAGTAGACAAAGGGAACCCAGTCAAACAAGTGAGAGAAAAATATTTTCTTTGTCATTTATTTATTGAGAAAAATTATCCAGTGTTACATATCTGTGCGTTGCAAAAGTATGTAAATCTCATGGACTAGCAGTTAATTTAAAGGTGAAATTAGAGTCCATATGTGCAGATGTGTTTTCAGTCAGTGCAATGACTATCAAAATATCAGTATGTGACCTTTTTTATTCAAAGAACAGGTCAAAGTCTGATCATGTTTGTGGAAGTGAATCATGTCACGAACAAAAGAGATTACTGAGGACCTCGGTAAAAGAGTTGATGTTGCTCATCAGGCTAGAAAAGGTTACAAAACCTCAAAAGAGTTTGGACTCCACAAATCCACAGTCAGACAGAGTGTGTACAAATGGAGGAAGACCACTGTTACCTTCCTGAGAAGTGGTCGACCAACAAAGATGACTCCAGAGCAGAACATGTAATAGTTTAAATAGTTGCAAAAGTTCCCAGGGTATCTTCTAAGCAACTAAAATCCTTTCTCACATTGGCTAATATTAATGTTCATGAGCCCACCATCAGGAGAACACTGAGGAACCACGGTGTGCATGGCAGAGTTGCAAGAAAAAAGCCACTGTTCTCCAAAAAGAAAATTGCTTGCTAAAGATCATGTGGACAAGCCAGAGGACTATTAGAGAAAGGTTGAATGGATAGATGAAACCAAAATAGAACTTATTTGGTTTAAATGAAAAGCTATTATGTTCAGAGCAAAGAACACATTGTATTCCATCTTAAGAATCTTATCCCATCTGTGAAACATGGTGGTGGTAGTATCATAGATTGGGCCTGTTTTGCTGCATCTTGGCCAGGACAGCCTGCCATCATTGATGCAACAATGAACATGGGTGATGCAACAAGACAACAACCCCAAGCACACAAGTCATTCTACCAAAGAATGTTTAAAAAAGAACAAAGTTAATGTTTTGGAATAGTTGAGGCAAAGTCCAGACCTTAATCCAATTAAAATGTTGTGGAAGGACCTGAGCAAGCATTTCATAGGAGGAAACCCACCAACATCACTGAGTTTAAGTGGTTCTGCACTAAGGAATGGGCTAAAACTCCTACATGTTATTGTGCAGGACTGATCAGCATTTACAAGAAACTTTACCTTTAGTTACTGCAGCAAAAGGGGGCTCACACCAGATACCGAAAGCAAAGGTTCACATACCTTTGCAATGCACAGATATGTAACACTGGATCATTTTTCTCAATAAATAAATAAAGAAAATATTGTTCTTTCACTTGTTTGATTAGGTTCTGTTTGTCTGCTTTCAGGACTTACATGAAAAACTGATGATGTTTTGGGTTATGTTTATGCAGAAATATAGAACATTCTAAAGGGTTCGCAAACTTCACAAAGCAGCACTATATATCTGTAGCCTGTTACACAAAACTAGCTGAACAAACTCTTGAGTCTCAAATATGCTTGGAGTTAACAAAACTTAAGTCCAGCCCAGTTGACATGGGGTTCACAATACTCACAGTAAACTTTGTCAACTCATGGTTAATGCAAGAGAACCAACAGAAGTCACTTACTGAATAATTGACATATGTTCAAAAAGAGCTTTAATTTAAACTTTTAGCAGCATGTTAACAAGTTTAGCAACTTTTAAAGCTTTACAGTTGAGGTCAAAAGTTTACATCCCCCTTTCAGAACCTGCAAAATGTTAGTTGTTTTACCAAAATAAGAGGGATCTTTAAAAAAAAAAAATGGATGTTATTGTTTTAGTACTGACCTAAATAAGATATTTCACATAAAATATGTTTGCATATAGTCCAATGCATTAAGGATATAATGTGTATAACAAAATTTTGGCTTGCTTACCCAGAATAAGACATGGCATTTAGAGTAAAATTACCATGATGATAAACAACAAATAAAAACCAATCCAACTTCTTGAACTCGAAAAATTAGAGTTTGCTCAAACTAAACTGAAACAAGCAAACACACAGACATAGTGGTGCAGTAATACTAATCAAATGAGATCACAAGGCTATGTTATAAGGAGTATTTTACAGCTGCTTCGAATGCAGCTCAGACAGTCATAATCAAGGGCCAGAAACATCCATTTTATAAATCAGATTTTGGTGTGTAAACTTCATATTAATAAATGTTGTAAATAACACTAAACAAATAGGACAAATACAGAGTTCATTTAGCATTTTTACAATAAATTTGAAAGCCACAAAAAAAGTAGCTATAAAAATAAGGGGAAAAATATAAAACTTCCACTGAAAAGTTTGGAATAATTTAAGATTTTTTGAAAATATTTTGCTATATTATTCTAATATTATATGAAGGCTGCATTTATTTGATCAAAGATCAAAAATACAGTTAAAACAGTCATATTGTAAAATGCTGTTACAATTTAAAATAACTGCTTTCTATTTTGAAATATTTGAAAATGTAATTTATTTGTTTGGTGATATTATATTTATATTATATTATACACTACCAGTCAAAAGTCTTTGAACAGTAAGATTTTTAATGTTTAAAGAAGTCTCCTCTGCTCACCAAGCCTGCATTTATTTGATCCCAAGTACAGCAAAAATAACATTTTGAAATATTTTTACTATTTAAAATGACTATTTTCTATGTAAATATATATGAAAATGTAATTTATTCCTGTTTCAAAACTGATTTTTTTAGCATCATTACTCCAGACACATGATCCTTCAGCTCATTCTAATATTCTGATTTGCTGCTTAAAAAACGTTTATTATTATTATTATTATTATTATTATTATGTTGAAAACAGCGGAGTAGAATTTTGTCAAGTTCACTGATTAATATAAAGTTCAGAAGAACAGCATTTATCTGAAATAGAAATCTTTTGTAACATTATAAATGTCTTAATCATCACTTTTGATCAATTTAAAGCATCCTTGCTAAATAAAAGTATTCATATCTATTTCTTTCCTGGAGGAAAAAAAAATAATATATATATATATATATATATATATATATATACTGACTCCAAGCTTTTGTATACTTTAGAATGATACAAAAGCTTTTTATTTCAGATAAATGATGATCTTTGGATCTTTCTGTTTGTCAAAGAATCCTGAAAAAAATAATAATGGTAATAGTAATAATAATAATAATAATAATATTCTTGAACAGCAAATCAGCATATTAAAATATTTCATAATATTACTTTTGCTGTATTTTGGATCAAATAAATGCAGGCTTGGTGAGCAGAAGAAACAATAAAAAATCTCCCTGTTCAAAAACTTTTGACTAGTAGTGTATTTTATATAATATTTATATTTTTTGTATTATAAAGACATTTATATTTAATACAAAAGCATTCTGTTTTTTTTTTACTTTGTCCATCACGTTTCCACAATTTTTAAGCAGCGAAAAGTTTTAAACATTTGATAATCATAAAAATGATTAATAATTAATAGGTATTAATTACTTAACATCATAATTGAGCACTAAATTATAATATTAGTATAATTTCTGAAGGATCATGTGACACTGAAAAGTGAAGTCTGCTTTACCATCACAGGAATAAATAAAATTTTAAAATATATATATATTTTTTTAAAGAGTACAGAAATACACAAATCAGTATGTGAAAATGGTGACACTTTTAAATTGTACTAATATTTAACAAAAATTGCTGTTTTATTGTATTTTACATCAACTAAATCCAGCACACGAGACTTCTTTAAGAAACCTTTTAAAAATCTTTTAAAAAATTATTCCATCAGTTGACCATTAATACATAGCATACGGATTGTCATTTGAGTGTTGTTAACTGTGTGTCTCCCTCAGTGGTGGTACGCTGGGTCTGATCATGGCTGCAGGCTGCGTGGGAATGGCTGCGTCCTCTCTAATGGAGCTGCAGAATAACGGCGGCTATTTCCTGCATCACGTGATCTTCGCCTCCTTTGCTGTTCTCTCCGTCCTGTGCATCATGCTGCTGCCAGAGAGCAAACACAAACCACTGCCAGACTCACTTAAAGACGGAGAGCGTCAACGGCGTCCTCCTCTCTTCCTCTCACGCATTAACCGGGATAACCCGCCCTTACTGCGCACGCAGCCGCACAGCTCCGAGTACAACCGGGATAATTACTCCCGTCTCGTCAGTGCCACCAAAAAGATGCTCACCAAAGATACTCTGCCATACAAGATCTCCATTTCACCACAAGCACCTCTACTGTCTAGTAATGGCACTGCTCCAGACGCCCATGAAGACTCGTCCTAGCATTTCACCAAAGCTGTTTTTGACACGCAGGACCTCATCTCATAGGATGGCCAATTTGGCCATTGCGTCTTTTCCCAGAGAAGACGTCGTCTTGGTGCTTAAACTGTAGAGTATTAGGTTCATAAATGTGTGAATTTATACGTTTGTGTTGTATTGGTTAGGAATCCAAAGTCTGTGCACAGATGTTGCTGGGAGACTCTGTCCATAGTTTATATACTTAAACATCACATCTCTCCGACGAATGAAGTTTAGTACCGTACCCACTAATAGTCACCTGAGAGCCATCGTCTGTCCACTTAGCGGGTGCATCTCATGCCTCTCATTAATGTAGTCTTGTGACTAAAGCAGAGGTACCAGTTATCCTCATAAAAACGTATTTAACCTCACTAACTGATGATTCACTGAGGAGTGCTTAAACATCCACTCAATATCATAGTTTTATTTTCTTTAGAGTGGAATGAATAGCACTTGATGACGTCAGAATCACTAGGGGAAAGTCTACTCTTTAAAATGTTGGAATGTGATTTATTTCTGTGGAATGGTAGCTCATCTCATTTCTTCCTTGTGTGGAGTTTTGTCGCATCACATTCCTGTCTTTCAATGATTTCGTCTAAATGTGAAGTTGTGTTTTTTTTTTCATCTGTGAAGCAGAGCTACAACTGAACCAAACCTGACAAAGCAAGGGAAATGTTTTTGTCATTGTTTTGCTTTCCTATTTCTATTATGTGTTTGAAATGGAAATAAACTGTTTACTCTACCAAGCTGAAGTAGTATTCCTTGTATTTTGGATCCTGAAGCTAATGTTTGAATGAAAACGTGAGCAAATTTGGACACTGGGTGTGCCAGAGGGCTGCTGTATTTGCATAGGTTGTGTTTGCTGTTTGATAATAGAATTACCTGCACAAAATGTTTACCACCACATTTCTCCTCTTTGCCAGAGATGTGGGTATTTTCTAGCTGTATAGTGTATTGGTTGTGCATTATGGCAGTGGTTCGTAAACATTGTAGGACTATTTTGAAGTTGAAGACGAAAACGAGATGGGAGTTTTTGCGACATACCCTAACTGTATTAACTCGGTTCACACAGACTATGCATGTGCATCGCAGAGACGAGACAAGCTGAGCATTTGAAGTTAGAAAGTATAAAATTGTCAATTTGTTTAGAAATAAACGTTTGTTTCGCTAGATAAGACCCTTCATCGTCATTTAAGACTATGTTTATGAGGTAACTGGTCAAAACCTCGCATTTTGACATAATTGTGTGTGTGTGTGTGTGTGTGTGTGTGTGTGTGTGTGTGTGTGTGTGTGTGTGTGTGTGTGTGTGTGTGTGTGTGTGTGTGTTTTCGTCCATTGAAGCGCTAACTGTGCACTGTCTGAAGCGACTCAGCGAAAACGTACAGCCGAATGCGCAACCTTTCAAAATATACTTCACTGTTTAGGTGGCATAACACCAGGGGCCGGTTGCATAAAAGGTTTAGACTAGTCTTAAAAAGTTAGACTGGTCATGTTTATTTATTTTTTTATTCAGTTACAGAAAAATGTAGATTGGTCCAAGTTGAATCCAAAAAATAAGACTGATAATCCTTTGATTAACTGATGGTTGTTCAAACTAGTACTTACGACACTGTCTTAACATAGAGGTTAAGTTTATGCAACTGGCCCCAGGTATGTGTCGACACATTCTCTTGTTATAAGAAAGTTAATCTTCCGAAATGAAGCAGCAATGTCTTCAGGTAAAAGTTATTAGAACCGTGTCGAGGGACAAGCTGGCCATCACACTGCTCTGACCTTATCAGCTCTGTATCCTATTATTTGATTCGCTCTTGTCACTTATGACAGAACATTGCTAAAACATTTTACAGTGGAAATATGTGCTGTAAGCAAGTCAGAAAACAAACATAATTTTCGACTTTATCTATCTATCTATCTATCTGTCTATCTATCTATCCAGGGATTGAAATTAACTTTTTCACTCGCCTACTAAATTTGGCTACTAAATTTTTAAGTTACCAGCCATTCATAACTTCTACTAGCAAAAAAACAAACAAATAAACCAACAGCTTGAGTTTGTCTACATTGGACGTGACAAGGCAACAAGTGTGACAAGGCAAGGAGTGTGCGATATTGACAAAAAATCTCAATATTTTCTTGGATTGTATCGATAAAGATCTATTTAGTGTGTTATTGTGCTAATATCCTAAGGACCTTGTACAGACTCCTAAAGTTTTTTATATTCTATATATTCTGTGTGGTCAGTTCACAGCAGTGATATAAATTAATATTTTCCAATAAGTTTAAATGGATTTTTACGAAATTTTTTTCCCCACAAATTCTTACATTAATCAGTCAATTATAATAATACATTTAGGGTGTTACTAAACAAATGAAATCACTATCAACAAAATTCATCTTTGCAGAAGTTGAAGTGGAATTTACATGTATTTGCACGTTAATGCAGTTTAGGGGGACATGGAATACTTTAACCTGCAGTTACAAATGCATAAATAACACGCATTTTGATATTTTAAACATAAAACACTGAGTTTAAAATATCCACTTTCAAACCTGTTTTTGCAAATGAACTCTTAATATAAATGTATCAAATATAATTCTTAATTTATTTTTAAATATTTAGAAGATTTGATCAGACACAAATACATATTATGGGTGTTCAAAGGATCCCCTGGAGCACACTATTACAGACTGCTTTATTTAAAACTTTCCTAGTGTTATACAAACTTCTATTTATTTATTTATTTATTTATTAATATTTTCGCTGACTTGATTAGCTTGGTTAACTAATTTCTAATATGCTTGTGCAAAAATGTCATCTACAATTCTCTTAAGGTTGTATTGTTTTGAGTGTTTGTTGAGTGTTAGTGTTTTTTTTTTTTTGTTTTTTTTTTTGCTTTGCTTTGCTTTGCTTTGCTTTGCTTTATTGATTTATTTTAATGACTTGATTCTCTTAGCTGATTACTTCCTATAGTTGAAAACTTCAGTATTTTCCTGAAGAAAAATGTTTTGTTTTGTCATTTTAATCTTTAAACCTTCTTAAAGATATTTGTTTGTTTGTTTGTTTATAGATGAATTATTCCCTGGCCTGATTGATGCCTAATTTGTTAGCATTTTACTTAAAGGAATTGTTTTGCTGTGACATTTAAAAGTTTACTTCGCCATTTAACAAATAAATCCTAATTTAATCATGACAAACTATATCGATGGTAGGGGTGTGATGAGAAGCTTATCCCAAGAGACCAGACGAGACACGGGACTGGGTTCACGAGAACGAGACGAGACGAGATTTCTTAACTTTTTTAAAGAAATCCTTAATAATGAAATTATATATGGAAAAATGGTATTTTATTCAAATGAAAAACACAAAAAATATAGGTGCATTTTGATATGAACTTATACTTTATGAAATTAAACTTATATTTTAATGAATCATATGCATTAATAAACGTAAACTTATGCTACATGATTCTGGATAAATTAAAAAACACGATTTTTAAAAAAAAATTGGAGACCACGATTCTCTCATGATTCTGATAAAATAACAATTTACTAGTGATTCTGACACAACATTCATTGCTCAAGCCTTTTTTAAAAATTTCGATCAAATTAATTAATAAAGACTTAATTTACTATTGGAATCTCCTGAATGAATGATTCATTGATAAATGCGCTTTACACGTGCAGTTGTCGCCACCTCCTGGTGGAAGAAGATAAACATTACAGTACATACACGTTTTAAGATAATTTCGTTTTGATCGCTATTAGACATTAAGTGTTTATCCCCAAACTATAAACTTTTATTCTAGTACTTCTGTTATTTAAATGTCTGTAACACAGAAATAATGATCATTATGCAATTGAAAGACAGAAATAAGATTGCTTTGGAGTTTGAACAGAGGTCGCAATCTTTTTAGGATTAATCGTGCAGCTCTAATGTAAACACTGCACCTACTATCACGTTCTTGCGACACCAGACACATCGGATCTCGTGCAACGAGATCTGGTCACATCCCTAATTGATGGAAAGGTCTAAGACTACTTAATAGATATTTTACCATTTTTTGTGTTACAAATTTTGAAAGAAAAGTAATAGATTAATTTATGACAAGAGTGCACCTTAAAAATCTACTTCATAACAGGAGTTCTGACCTGTGTCACAAAAATTCTCGTTGCTTTTTTCCCTATCACGCTTCAAAAATCATAAGAAATTATATATCATTAGAAAATGTTAAATCTCAAAATTCATCTTTTGAAAACCATTTTAAAATCAGACATTGCATTACCATGGAAAATGTACATCAAAATCATATTACAAAATGTTTTGTTCATGAATAATAAAAAATTAAGTTTGAATACTGCATTTCAATCATCATGTCTATGTTAAAAAATGGGAGTGACAGTTAAAGGGTTAAATAGTTAATTTATTTATTTATTATTTTACTGATTTATTTGTCTTTTTGTCACTTAAAAATTTGTGTTTATATTTATGTTCAAAAAATAAATACATTATTCATTATTTATTTATATTTTAGTTCTTTTTTGTCATTTAAACTTTTTAAAGTAATAAATAATATTTATTGTCATTTTTATGTATGTATTTATTTAAATATTATAAATTAGTATAAATATGTATATTTATCTAAATATTTAAATATATTATTTTTTATTAATTTTCATATTTTTTTTTTAAGTTGTTTGTCATTTATCACCTGATCCAGTGTAAACAGCATTGCTATTATTTATTTATTTAAAATTATAAATATTTATATTTACCAAAATATTTATCTAAATATTTAAATATAACATTATTTGTTTATTAATTTTTCATTTATTTTTGTATTGTTTGTCATTTCAATTTTATTTATTTATTAATTTATTTAATCTATACTTTTATGTACTTCAGGGTTCCCACTCTAAGCCAAGCCTGACTATTTCCTGACTTTTACTGACTAAAAAGCTTTTCTTTTTTTTTTTCCTTTTTTTTTGCTTTTAACAGTTAAATGCACTTATTATATTATATTTTTCTCTACAGAAATTCATTTATGGTTTTTATGCTTTCAGGGAAATGCTCTGAATGATTTTGTTTGTCATAGCGCGCGTGTGAAGGTGAGACCTGAACAGCAGAACATTGCTATCTGTATTTAAACTTTAAGCTTTGTCAGTTTAAATATTTAAGAGCCATAAGACGATGTGTGCAATGACAATGTGTGTGCGCGCGCGCTCATCCGAAGATGAATAGCTTTTGTAACTTGATTGAATAGCTTTTGTAACTTTAATAAAGATTAATGTTTAATTGATACTGTAAAACAGTGGGTCCCAATTCCAGTCCTGGGGACCCCCTGCTCTGCACGTTTTGCATGTCTCCCTTATTTAACACACCCGAATCAGATCATCTGCTCATTAGTTCAGTTAATGGCTCTCTCCCCTAACAAGCTGTTGATATTAATCAGGTGTGTTAAATAAGGGAGACATGCAAAATGTGCAGAGCAGGGGGTCCACAGGACTGGAATTGGGAACCACTGCTGTAAAATATGCAATGTTATTTTACATTTGATTATTTAATTTAATTTCTGTACCTAAAAACTAATGTTAGACCTACCTAAAAAAAAAAACCTGAAAATCACTGTTTATTTTATTTGTATCTTTACTCTATTGTATTTATTTGTGTTGTTGCTTGTAGTTAGATATATTATCTTATTTCTTTATTTTTATTTGACAGTGTAGTTTTTTTCCCCTAAACATAGCACATACCGAACCATGGCTGGAACTCTCAACTTCTTCACGAACTCCATTTCCCATAACCCCTTTCCCGGCTGATCACCTGCACAGGTGTCGGCCATTTCCCCTCATTTCACTCAAACTATAAATAGGCCACCATTACACTCAGTTCTTCGCAAAGTCTTGTATTGCCCTGGTTACAATTCCGAGCGTTTATTTCCTGTGTTTGTTTTCCTGTTGCTGACCTTGTTTGTTTCCCGTTATTGATTGTTCTCTGCCTGCCTATTGGCCCCTGCTTGTTTACTGGACATTGACCATTCTTTAGCCCTGTCTACGTTGTTTCTATCTGCTGATTCTCAACCCTGCCTGTTGTACCACAAACTGTTATTAATAAAGTTGTGTGTGGATCTCCACTCCGCTGACTCCTTGTTACACTACTAACCATAACAAGAGGCAAAACGCATAAAACACAAAATTAAAAAAAAATAAAAAATGGTATAGAAAAATAAAATTTTGATCAAATTTAAAGCAACAAACAAAAATCCCTGATCTTTAATGTCTGGAATAGATTCCATGATATTCCAGAAATTCCATGACCCGTGGGAACCCTGGTACTTATTTAAAGAATTTGATTTGCTTGGTTAATTTCAAATTTATTACCGATTCACTTGCATGGAATTGTTTAGCTCTTTTTTTTTAATTGTTTAAAACTTTCTTATTGTTCTTTTTTTGTTTGTTTATCCCTATTCACACACTTATTCATTTGAATATTTTTCCAAGAATTGGATTTGTGTCGTTCATTAAAATCTGACTTGTTAAAAAAAAAAGAAAGAAAAAAAACAATTTCTTGGATTTTTGGCAATCTAGCGTGTGCCGTGTGTCCCACCCCCCATGACCTTACAGGACACACACTAGTCCTAACTCCAAGTGATTCCCCTGGGGTGAACTAGTAGCGTTTGCACACTTTTCAGAAGGTCATTCTATACACAAACCTGTCAAAACCTGCTTGTAAACCACACGCACAAGGAGGAAGATCACAGTTCAAACAGTCTTTACTAAATCAATACCACACAATAACTAATGAATATACACAACTACACTGATGATACCAGACAAGACAAGATGAAACACAAGGACTTAAATACACAGAACAAATAAAGACAACTAATATGACACAGCTGAATAAAATGACTGATCAAATCAACAACCAAGGTAACAAATAACAAAACTGACGAGCAGGGAGAAAGAAAAGACAGAAAACCAACTTAACCTGAACATAACTGAGACAAACACTAAGCTGTAGGATCATTGCGCATCATCCAGAAAACATTTACCACAACCTACATCCATCTCCTAATCCTTTACCTGGGTGAACAGCCTCACCCAAATACAGCAGTTACAGGCAATAGAGTTAGGAACCAATCCAACCTAAAAGGCAATTCACTCCACATTTTGTCTATTTATTAAATTTTTTTGAAGATATGATTGGTTAATTATAATCATATTTGTTAATGATCTGATTTGATTTTAAAAAGTAATTTTTGGCATGTCTTGGCAGTCTAGCGTGTGCCCTGTGTCCCACCCACCACGACCAATGAACACATGATAACACAATAATAATAAAAAAAAAACATGATTTATGAGTTATCTGTTTTTGCAAATGAACTCTTCATATGATTTAGTAAATTGTATGAATGCATAATAGGGAACCAACTATTTTCAGAAAAGTTAAGATGATATTTGCTTGTCATCTTTCAAGCACATCACTGCTTTGTTTAAAGTGGTTACCAGGTAAAAGCTCTTTTTCTGCTGTTCCATAAGCGCCACCTGCTGTCAGTCAGTGGATATACTGTTTTATTTAGCCTGTCTGCTGTTTTTGTTCAAACCAGACTAGACCAAATTTTTGTTGAAAACCTTAAACGATCAAGAAAAAATAGGTTAAATATAATTATATGTAAAATATAGATAAAAAATTATAGATAAAATATAATTTCTCATTTCAAATCGATTTTTTTTTTGTATTCTGCATTCCAAGAAATATCAATCCAACCACAGTTGGGTTGTTTTCATTAATTAATAATGGTCTTCCATAAGCGCCACCTGCTGTCAGTCAGTGGATATACAGTATTATTCAGCCTGTCTGTGCCATTTTTGTTTTGTTGTGAAAACTAGACCAAATTTTAGTTGTAAACCTTACAATCAAGGAAAAATAGGCTAAATATAATTATGTTTTATTAAATATGTAAAATATAGATAGGCCTAAGTCAAATCAATTAATCGCAATCGATCACATCCAAAGTAAAAGTCTGTGTTTACATAATGTGTACTTTATCTGTATATAAATACACATACATGTATGTATATACATATATATTTAAGAAATATGAGATATAAGAGAACAGTAACCACTGTAGCATGGAAACATATTACAACTAAAATTGAAGGGATTGGAGATTGCCCCCAAAGGGAAATTTCAAAACGTTTCAAAACAGCGTGAACCAAGTCCATGAGAGAAATGCAAAGAGCAGATGGAACGTAGATCTTCCTCTCAGGACAGTCCAGTGAAGCGGGCTCAGTGCATTTTGCCTTGGTTACCTGACTGTCTTTAAAATGTGTAAATGATTAGGCCTATTTTAATAATATAGTTTTCGTCATGTAATATTACAATCAGTAATGGACTACAATTTGTAGACAGTATTGCTGTTTGGATCTATCAGATCATATACAGATGTTTCTTTCTGTTCTGTTTTTCCTTTGTTACATTTCTATTGTATAAAGTGCCTTTCAATGACAGCTGTTTCTCACTTTCTCCATGTGATGGCAGCAGTGAGAGGTGACAGTGTTTACACATCTCCTCTAGTTTATAATCATGTTTTTTGAAGTATCATGTTTACGCAAGTTGTCAGATAAGGCCTGAAAAAAAACTTTATATTTTAAATTAGTCATTAACAGAAGAACATGATCAGAGAGTTAGGTACTAGATTGTCATGGTACATTAGAATCTTCTTACAGGAACATTGATACAGATAAAGAGGGATGGAAAACTTTACCGAGGTAGAGCGGGTTGAGGCATTGTCATGACGTTGCAATGTAAGCGGATATATAAACAGACATTACAAAACATCACAGCAGCCTATGTAAAATTAAGATTTATTACATTTTTGAAAGAAGTCCCATACTCACCAAGGCTGTGTTAATTTATTCCAAAATACAAAACAGTAATATTGTGAAATATTATTACAATGTAAAATAATTGTTTTCTGTTTAAATCAACAATGACTGTATGATTTTGAGATGCATCTTTTTATTTTCTCTTGTGGACTATATGTAAATATCTTTTATGTGAACTATCTTATTTAGGTCAGTACTAAATAAAAAATTGCATGCATTTTGTTTGATTCCTCTTATTTTGCTAAAACAAGGAACATTTTGCAGATTCTGCAAGGTGTATATAACTTTTGACCTCATCTGTATTTTAAAATGTAATTTATGCCTGTGATGGAAAAGCTGGCAGGTGGCAGGTGGTGGGATTTCTGATCATTCTAATTATAAGTTAAAAGACTATAATTTTGTTAAAAGAATTACAATTAAAATAAAATAAAATAGTTAATTATGTGACATCTGTGGTTCAGCCGTAATGTTATAAAGCTACGAGAATACTTTTTGTATGCAAAAAAAAAAAAAAAAAATTCTTCAACAATTCCTTCTCTTCCGTTCGATTTCTTAGCTTCATAAAATTAGAGTTAAACCACTGATGTCACATGGGCTATTTTAACGATGTACTTACTACCTTTCTGGGCCTTAAACAGTAGTTGCGTTGTTATCTATGGAGGGTTAGAAAGTTCTCTGATTTCATAAAAAATATATTATTTTTTGTTTCAAAGATAAACTATGTTCTTACAGGTTTGGAACGACATGGGGTAAGTAATTAATGACTGAATTGTTTTTCAGGGGGTGAACTATCCCTTTAATTTTTCATACAAACACATACAATGCTACTGTGCACTCACACTTTAAAAATGTACAGTATTTTTTCACTGTTGTTTTCAGTACAACAGTCTCAGTCTATTCTGACAAGTTATTTGCCCTATTTTAAGGTAGTGACTAGTTAGCTCAGGCATTTCTTGACAAATTGACTAACCGTCTTGTCATGTGATATCATAAATATGACATCATTAAAGACATGTGATTTGTCCACCTAAGTGACGGGGGTTTCCCCTCATAAGCTGTTTTCCACTGGCGACCATGTGACGTGTGGCGTCATGGATGAAGTCACGTCCAATGCGGAAGTAAATGCTAATTGAGCAGTCGCCCAACCATTCTAGTCGAAACCGACTCTTTGCCAGCGTCTGAAGAGGAACTCACATGTAAATATGATATTTATTATATGATTTATATTGTATTTATGTGATATCAAAGACGTTATGATGATTTGTCAATATATGTAGGTTCTTCGGGGATTTGTTTACTTTCGTGAATTAGCTCATCTAGCCGCTAATCGAGTCTCTTCCTGGTTTGAACAGTCAGATTTCTGACAAGCCGAAACTAGCTATAAATATAGTTTGTACGTTCAGTAGATGTTAGTATAGGTGCATCGAAGCAATCAATATAAGTATTAACAAGTAACTGCTTGTCAGCTGCATTATTTCTCTGTTTTGTCTCGTGTTTACTCTTGTTTTGGCTAACTGTTGTGACATACTAACAGTCAGCATACCTAAGAGAATCGAATTAACAAATGATCCTGTTTCTGAATAGGTAAGAGTGTAACGTTAACCAACAGAAAGTGCCAGATTATTACTATATTTTGGACAAGTACCATTTTTGTAGTTCTAGTGTAAATGCCATGATAAATCATTCAGCACAATAGTATGTGTACAGAACTGTATTTTCATGATCAGATACCATAGTACTGCCATTGTTTTGTTTTTTTGACGTAGATGATTACACTGTTTATTGGGTTCCTAGACATAGGTAAAGTAGGTTACCAAAAGCTGACTTGTGCTGTTGTCATAATATGGCAGTGACGTCACTCACCAAACAGGAGGCATATCTCGAGTGCAAATCTCTATATATGTTTGAGCTTTATTAACAGATACCTGTGACACTGTTACTTTCAATTTAAGACTTTCCTGCCATTTTTACCTGATGTCTGGCTCTTGATGTTTTGCTCTTGACATTTCTCCACAGAGCTCCATCATGCTTGGTGGAGGGTTTAAATCCGAGAGACTTCGTGTCAATCTCAGGCTGGTCATAAATCGCCTCAAACTTCTTGAGAAGAAGAAAAGTAAGTTTGATTGTCTACAAGTTGCACATATTTTAAGCTGTTTTTTTTAAATGTTATGTTTAGTTGATTTAACAGATTTAAACTCATTTGTTCTGAATAGCTGAATTAGCCCAGAAGGCTCGCAAGGAAATCGCAGACTACTTGTCGGCAGGCAAAGATGAGCGTGCAAGAATCAGAGTGGAGCACATCATCAGGGAGGATTATTTGGTGGAGGCCATGGAGATCCTGGAGTTATACTGTGATTTGCTGCTTACCCGTTTTGGCTTAATACAGTCTATGAAGTGCGTAACATTATATTTTTTATTATGTTAAATAAAAAAAAAAAATAAAAAAAAAAAAATAAAAAAATAAAAAAAAAAAATATATATATATATATATATATATATATATATATATAATTTATTTCTTTTATTTTTTTTTTTTCTATCCTCTTTTCAGAGAACTGGACCCTGGCCTACAAGAAGCAGTGTCAACACTCATCTGGGCTGCCCCTCGACTTCAATCAGAAGTGGCAGAACTGAAGATTGTGGGTATCATTTTGTGTTTGTCTTTAATGTGTTTCTGGGCTGTAGTTCTGGTATGGATCATTAATGTCTTTTTTCTTTCATTCACAGGTTTCAGATCAGCTGTGTGCGAAATACAGCAAAGAGTATGGAAAGCTATGCAGGACAAACCAGATTGGAACAGTTAATGACAGGGTATGATGAAACATGTTTGTTTATAGCTGGTTGGCACAAAATAAACTCATAGTGATGTGTGCCTAGGCAAACATTACAGTAACTTTGTGCTCATTCTCAATTTAAAGTTAAAGTATTAGATTTTTGGCATGTAGCAGCACACTTGATCTATCTCAAATCATACTGCTTTGATAAGAAGTGTTTTGTTATTTTCTTAAAGCTGGAATAAAACTACATGACTTTTGCCAAGATTTTTGCACCAATTTACTTTCTAGAGGAATCAGTGTAGTTGCAGAATATCATAGCCAGTCATAGCTTCAGCTTATGATTCCTAGTTTAAAAACATCATTTGGTATGCTGAGCCAATTTTAGAATACATTTTGTTTTCATAGCAATGAGGCACATTTGTGACCCTAGACCACAAAACCAGTCATAAGTCGCTGGGGTATATTCGTAGTAATGGCCAAAAATATATTGTCAAAATCAAAGTCAAAATGATAGATTTTTCTTTTATGCCAAAAATCATTAGGATATTAAGTAAAGATCAAGTTCCATGAAGATATTTGTTAAATGTATCAACTTTATATGCATTGCTAGAACTTCATTTGACAACTTTTCTCAATATTTACATTTTTTTGCACCCTCGTTTCCAGATTTTCAAATAGTTGTATCTCGGCCAAATATTGTCTTATCATAACAAACCATACATCAATGGGAAGCGTATTTAGTCAGCTTTCAGATGTTGTATAAGTCTAAATTTCCAAAAATGGACCCCTATGACTGGATTTGTGGTCCGGGGTCACATTTCTGTTTGTGTTTGCTGTGTTCATAGCCAGTCTGGTAATGTGTGATTCTCATTTAGTGTTTGATGGCCAGTTTTTTTTTTTATCTCTAAGCATGCTTAAATCTGTTCAGTTTTCAAAAGTCATGTAGTGTGTTCCAGACCTAAGCACTTGACTTTTACCTTGAAAAAATTCTCTAGTCTTAAACTCATTCACACCAAGGACCATAATGTGTATGTTTATGTAATACATACAGTACCAGTCAAAAAGTTTTTGAACAGTACGATTTTTAATGTTTTATTTAAAGAAGTCTCATCTGCTCACCGAGCTTGCAACAGTAACATTTTGAAACAATTTTTGCTATTTATAATAACTCTTTTCTATTTGAATATATTGTAAAATAAAAAAACAAAAAACATTTATTAATATTATTATGTTAAAAACAGCTGAGTAGAATTGTTTTGTTTTTTTTTTTCAATTTTTTTTTTTGATGAATAGAAAGTTCGGAAGAACAGCATTTATCTGAAATAGAAATCTTTTGTAACATTATAAATGTCTTTATATCACTTTTGATCAATTTAAAGCATCCTTGCTAAATAATAAGTATTAATTTCTATAATTTCTTTAAAAATGTATACTAACTCCAAGCTTTTGAAAGGTATAGTGTATACTGCACTATGTGTACTTGTATACAAAAGCTTTTGATTTCAGATAAATGCTGATCTTTGGCCCTTTTTATTCATCAAAGAATCCTAAAAAAATTTACTCCACTGTTTTAAGTATTCATAATAATAAAAATGTTTCTTGAACAGCAAATCTGTTCAAGCAACAGTAACATTTTGCTTGCAACAGAGCTTGCAACAGTAACATTTTGAAACAATTTTTGCTATTTATAATAACTCTTTTCTATTTGAATATATTATAAAATAAAAAAACAAAAAACATTTATTAATATTATTATGTTGAAAACAGCTGAGTAGAATTTTTTTTTTTTTTTTCAATTTTTTTTTCAATTTTTTTTTTGATGAATAGAAAGTTCGGAAGAACAGCATTTATCTGAAATGGAAATCTTTTGTAACATTATAAATGTCTTTATATCACTTTTGACCAATTTAAAGCATCCTTGCTAAATAATAAGTATTAATTTCTATAATTTCTTTAAAAATGTATACTAACTCCAAGCTTTTGAAAGGTATAGTGTATAATGCACTATGTGTACTTGTATACAAAAGCTTTTGATTTCAGATAAATGCTGATCTTTGGCCCTTTTTATTCATCACTGTTTTAAGTATTCATAATAATAAAAATGTTTCTGAACAGCAAATCAGCATAGTAGAAATGATTTCTGAAGGATCATGTGGAATCATGATAAGGATCACAGGAATAAATTTCTTTTTAAAACATTAAAATAGAAAACAGTTTTTAAATAATGAAAATATTTCAAAATTGTAATGTTTTTGCTGTACTTTGGATCGAAAAAATTCAGGCTTGGTGAGCAGAACTGTAGTAGTTGACTAGTAGTGTACACACATGTGAGTGTGAGTGAGAGAGTGTTTTGTCTGCTGCTTGTAATGCACAAGTGGATTCTGATAAGAATGTTTTTATCATTCATTAGCTAGAAAAAAAATCATTCTAAAGGTGATTCCAGTGATTTAATTTCTCTGTGTCGTTATCGTTATAGCTAGTGTGGACTTCCCTATTCTTATAAAATTAGAATTTAAATAATTGTTAATTAAAACTTCATGGTTACTGTTATAGTTATGTTCCTTGGTGTGAATGGTCCTTTACATTGCTTGAGCCAAGCCAAATTCACTATATAATAAATGCAAAAAGTTCTACAGATCTACTTTTAAGCTGTTGTAAGTTCATATTGCACCTTATTTCTGCAGCTTATGCACAAACTGAGCGTGGAGGCCCCTCCCAAGATTTTGGTGGAGCGCTACCTCATTGAGATCGCCAAAAACTACAATGTTCCCTATGAACCTGATGCCATGGTTCGGGTAGGAATCAATTTCCTCTTCCTTTCCAACTTTGTCATCTCTTCAAGCAGATGTATCAAACGCTCCTCATCTTTATCATTCACAGCCAGAGGTGTGTCCAGGTGAAGAGGCCGATCTGATTGATGTGGACAGCGACTTCAAGAAACCAGGAGGCGGCGGAGGCGGTGGAGGAGGGTTTACTGCTCCCGCAGTAGGCATGCCTATGCCCATGCCAATGCCTATGCCCATGCCCACAGCTTTCAACTACCCAGTACCCAAAGGAGCTGTAAGACCAACCTCTGACTAACTAATTTTACTTGAAGTCTAATTGAATCTTTTAAAATCATTTCCACCCTACAGGAGCCCTTTAATGGTCCTATTGGCACCTATGATGGCTTTAGCAACTTCCAGCCTCCAGTGAGAGGAGGGCAGCCCCCACAACTGCCCAGCTGCCCACCCACCTATGAATCTGTAAGTTCAAGTGATCACCACTCCTCCCATCCTTCCAGACAGATGGAGACGACCTGTTCACCATGCAGGGAAGAGTAGTTTATTCCAGTTCACATGCTGTTTTAGTCCCGCTCCGTTGTCAGTCTTCTGAACTCAAATGGGGAGCCTCCACAGGCATGTGCTATGGGTTGCAAAGGATCGAAAGCACTACAGTCTGATCGCTCTTGCACCAAGTGTATGGCTTTTGGGGATTTTTGGGGAAAATGCTTTTAAGTATTTAAGTTGCCATATGCTGTATATGAGTCATATGGAAAACATACACAAAAATGAAATGTATATTAAGATGGTGAACCTCACATAGGTTGTCAAAAACATGTCTGGCAAAATGAAAAGATTTTTTAAAAACTATTTAGCATGAAGAAAATGAAGCATTAAAAAAAAAAAAAAAAGAAATTTTTTTTCCTTTTAATTTTGCCTTTTTTAACATTCACCTTGAAGCATTTACCCCAACAAATCCTCTATCGTACATGGACACAGGAAACCTTCCTGTTGACAAACCATTTTGACAACAGGGTCCTCATTTATAAAACGCACAATATTAGATTTAATCCTAAATTCCATCCCATATCAAAAGTGAGGAACAATTTGCGATTTATAAAGGCAAATTGTTGTACTTTAACATTTATGATTATTATGTGGATGCCTTTATAAATGAGACCCAAGGTGTCCAAATATTCACTACATTCACTCATTAGGGTGGTTTGTTCTAACTCACCGTGCACGACTCACAATTCTAATCCATCACAGTATCAATATAGCATTGTTGATTATTTCCAGGAGTTGCCATATACAGTCAAAATTTACATACACCTTGCAGAATCTCAAAATGTTAATAATTTTTCCAAAATAAGGGATCATACAAAATGCATGTTGTTTTTTATTTAGTACTGACCTGAATAAGTTATTTCAGTAACACTTTACAATAAGGTTCATTAGTTAACATTAGTTAACTGCATTAGTTAGCATGAACTAATAATGAACTGCACTTACACAGCATTTATTAATCTTTGTTAATATTAATTTTAACATTTACTAATGCATTATTCAAATCTTGTTAACATTAGTTAATGCACCGTGAACTAACATGAATAAACAATGAACAATTAACTAACGTTAATAAAGATGAGCAAATACAGTACCAAATGTATTGCTCATGGTTAGTTCATGTTAGTTAATGCATTACCTAATGTTTAACTAATGAATCTTATTGTAAAGTGTTATCGATATTTCACATAAAAAAAAACACATACACATAACATACACTTGATTCTTAATACTGTGTGAATGAGCCACAGCTCATTTTTTTGTTTAGTGATAGTTGTTCATGAGTCCCTTGTTTGTCCTGAACAGTTAAACTGCCCACGATTCTTCAGAAATATTCTTTAGGTCCCACAGATTCTTTGGTTTTTCAGCATTTTTGTGTGTTTGAATCCAACAATGACTGTATGACTATTACAACTATTACAGAAGGTTCAAATGCTCATTGATGCTTCATTAAGGAAACCTGATGCATTAAGACCTGGGGCTGTAAACTTTTAAGTGTGTACATTTTGCTTTTTACACTTTTTTTTTCCATTTAGTACTGTCCCTCAGTAGCTACAGAAGATACTTGTTTCCCAGATAACAAAATGTAAATTTATCCTGATCTTCAAACTCAAAAAGTTTTCAGCCCCAGCTCTTAATGCATTGTGTTTCTGTCTGAAGCATCAGTGAGTGTTTCAAAGTTCTGTAATAGTTGCATACGAGTCCCTCAGTTGTCCTCAGTGTGAAAAGATGGGTCTCAAAAGCATACAGTCATTGTTGGAAAGGGTTCAAATACACCAAAATGATGAAAAACCAAAGAATTTGTAGGACCTAAACAAAAAAACAACAACACAGCTGTGGATCATTCAGGTAACAACACAGTATGATGAATCAAGTGTATGTAAACTTTAAAACAAGGTCATTATTAGAAATTTGACTATTATTTTCTCTTGTGGAAGAACCTCTCTTATTTTGCTAAAATAATTAACATTTTGCAGATTCTGCAAGATGTATGTAAACTTTTGACTTCAACTGTATGTATAGTAGTTGGTTAACATTTGTGTTCATGTGTTTTTCATGTACCAAGATCGATGAGTTGTCTGTCAAACCCTCTAATCATTCCCAGGTTGTCCCAGGTATGTGCTCTGTCCTTATATGATTTTTTTTTTTTTAAATCACTCCCATTGTGGTATTTTTCTTTCTAAAAGCTCTGTTTTCTCTCTAGGCCCAGCCCCGTCTGCTCAGATCTACGACAACTCTACCCTTCCCGAACTTCCATCTGTTCCTGACACGCTCCCGGCCTCCTCCTTCGGCGCGAACGCCAACACATCAGACGACATTGACTTTGATGACCTGTCACGACGCTTTGAAGAGCTCAAGAAGAAGACCTAATTACAGAGAGCACATCTGGGAGTCAGAACATCTGTCTCAGCTGCCACACGAGAATAATTCAATGTACCCTGTCCATATTCACATATTCACAAGTCTTCTGGTGGAGGTGTAATATAATATTTGTTAATTAACACAATGAAGGATCGGATGCTGTATAGACACTTGTGAATGGCAGTGGCAGAAATGTATACGCTCATTTTAGACTTTTACATAACATGGACTGTTGACAAATCACCTACCCTTTTAACAAGCACTTTGCTTAGAGGGCCTTGCTGACAGCTAAAACTAGTTAATCATCTGCAGTGTAATCTCTGCTCCTTGAGAAAATCTATTGAATATTTATATTATAGATTAGCGTATAAGTCTGTCTTATTCATTTTCCCCCTTTTTATAAAACAATATCTAAGTTTTTCCCCAGCAAACAAGAAATCTCTACGAGTCCTCTTGGAAAAAGCAGGTATAACCTGTTGCCATTATTCACACCCAGAGTTGTGCAACAAACTTTTGAATGACTATGAACCTGCAACAATTGTATGATGTCATGGATTGTTAGTGGATCACAATGTTTGTACAAAGTGACTCAGCTTTTTGTTACTGAGAGATAGAGTTCCTGGTGTTCTCAAGTGAACACCAAAGATTGCTTGTTTCTGGTGACCTGAGAGATTCCTTTATTTCAGCCTCACAATTAATGAGTCATCTCTGTGTCCTAAAGTTAGGCATTTCTTTTTTATAATTTCTGTTAATGTAGTTACTTCTGTCAGCCACCTTAATTTGACTTTTAAGGAAAGGCTTGTGTCTACAGTTAATAACACTCCTGTTTCTAGTCCAGTCTGTGTGTGTTTCTGCACTGAATTTGCCTTAGTTTCCACATCTCAAGCTGTGGCCTTGCTGTTCCACACCTTGCTCTGGGAAATGTGACTTTCCTGACAGCTTGTACCATGGACTCCACATTTAAATAAGTATTTACATGCTAATTCTTCTCTTTGGTGGGGGTTTTTACCATATATCATTGTCTTATTTGTTGGAAGACTTGACTGTTTAAAGTGTCAGTGTCTTAAGTTTTGAAAGCGTTGCTGTGGATGCTATCCACTTTATAACACTAATTTGTGTTTTCTTTTCTCTAATCATCCAAATACAAATCTGGCAGTGTTTAGGTATGTTTGATACTTATTTTAGCTTGCATTGAAAACATATCTGATGCCATGTAATAAAGTCTTATTTGCTCATAACCCTTCTACTTCTCACCCAAATAATGATTTACTGATTGAATCTTAAGATTTGTCCACAACATGAACATGATTTTTCCATTAATGAATACAGCCCTTTTTATAAAGGTTTGTCTGTACTCGGGATGGGACGTGATCCGCTTTTACACTTCATAACCACCAGAGGGTGAAGTAATACAGCTAATCTATTACAGTTTTTCTTCAATGCTTTATTCAGCACTCAAATTATATTTTCCCCCTCAAAACAAGATCAGTTTATTGGTCGTAGCTGATTCGAATTTGATCAATTTAAGCACGTTTTTGCGTTATAAAGTAAGTTAATTTCTTAGTGAAAATGTCATGGACCTACCTACTGTTGAGTGTCAAAAAAAAAAAAAATATATATATATATATCTATATATATATATATATACAGTTCTTTCCAGGGTTGACTTTCACAGTGGGAAAAACCTGTACAGCTCGCATGATAAAAAAAACCTTTACATTTTGCTGGTCTAGGTTTGAACAACTATCACTAAACAAAAACACAGTGTATGTAACTTTTGAACAGGGTAATTTTTTATAAATTCAACTATTTTTTGTGTGGACTATACACAAACGTCTTTTATGTGAATGATCTTATTCAGGCCAGTACTAAAATAATAACATGAATGATCCCTCTTATTTTGGTAAAATAATTAACATTTTGCAGATTCTGCAAGGTGTATGTAAACTTTTGACTTCAACTGTACATTTTGCACCTTTTTTTACAAGATGTAATATACAGGTATAGCTCAAAAAAATTTAATATTGTGAAAAAGTTTTGTTTGTGACTTATTTAAAAAAAAAAAAAAAAAAGAAACATTCATATATTCTATATTCATTACATGTAAAGTAAAACATTTCAAAAGTTTTTTGTTTTAATTTTGGTGATTAGCCCATGCAGCTCATGAAAGTTAAAAATCCAGTATCTCAAAATATTAGAATATTTACATTTGAGTTTCATTAAATGACCATCCCTACAGTATAAATTCCGGGTATCTCTTGTTCTTTGAAACCACACTAATGGGGAAGACTGCTGACTTGGCAATGGTCCAGGAGACAATCATTGACACCCTCCACAAAGAGAGTAAGTCACAGAAGGTCATTATTGAATGGGGTTGCTGTTTACAGAGTGATGTATCAAAGCATATTAAATACAAAGTTGACTGGAAGGAAGAAATTGGGTAGGCAGAGGTGCACAAGCAACAGGGATGACCGCAAACTTGAGAATGCTGTCAAGTAAAGCCGATTCAAACACTTGGGAGAGCTTCACAAGGAGTAGAATGAAGCCGGACTCAGTGCATTAAGAGTCAAAACACTCAGACATCTTCAGGAAAAGGACTACCAAGCCACTTTTGAAATAACATCAGAAGCATCTTACCTGGGCTAAGGAGAAAAAGAACTGGACTGTTCAGTGGTCCAAAGTCCTCTTGAACCCCATTGAGAATCTATGGGATATTTTCAAGAGAAAGATGAGAAACAGTTGATCCAACAATATACAGATGATCTGAAGTCTCAATAGTGTCTCAGCAGTGCCATAGGCTGATCACTTCCATGCCACACTTCACTGATGGTGTAATTTGTCTGTAATATGTGCTGCCGACCAAGTATTGAGTGCATAAATGAACATACTTTAAAGAACTTGAACTTTTCTGTTTTGCAAATACATTTTTTGATTGATCTTAGGAAATCTTCTAAGATTTTGAGATACTGGGTTTTTGACTTTCATGAGCTGTAAGCTCTAATCATCAAAATTAAAAAAAAAACAAAAAACTTTTGAAATGTTTTTCTTTACATGTAATAAATCTAGAATATATGAAAGTTTCAGTTTTTGAATCAAGTTACAAACAAAAAATTAACTTTTTCACGATATTCTAATTTACTCTACACCTGTAAGACCTGTGAAGTTTCAGCTCAAAATACCCCACAGATCACTTATTATATAATTTTGAAAATGACTATTTTGAGTGCATGTGCACAGAAAGTGGCTGTCACATGGCGTTTGAGTACTAAACTAACTACTTAACTACTTCTCTCTCCTGTCTTATTGTTTAAACTGTCAAATACATAAGTTACTAAAACATAATCAGCTATGTCTGTGAAGGTAAACATCTGAAAATGAAATTGCATGTTTATATTCATTCACATGTTAGACAGTAAGCAATATGGACAGCACCGGCTCTCCCGTTCTGGTTTGGAGGGGAGGATGAGGTGTACAGAGACAGAGACACGGGACACAAACCCACTGCCTGTGAGTGTTCCTTCAGGATCTCACCTCTGTGAAGTATAAACACAGACCCAGAGGAGATTTCAGAGGCCAGGCATAGTGAGAGAGCGTCTACATGTGACTGCTAACAAATGTGGCCTGAAGCAGGGCACAGTGAGAGGGCACAGTGACGGCTGCGGCTGGGATGAGTGGATGTACAAGTGAGCCAATGACACACCTTCCTAATAATAGTGCGCTGAAGTGAAGGCTATAATTCCTGTTTTATTCGCAAAAAGGTCTTGCATTGCCAGTACCAGCTAAATGTTTACTAGCTGGTTTGTAATTATGGAGAATTTTACAACTGTTATCCACTGAAACTATGGTATTGTCTATAATGATTTTATAGATAGAAAACACATGTTAAATTGAGTAAATGATGACTTTGCAAAGAGTTGTTGTACATGATAGCTATAATTGGTGCGTATTGATGTATGAAAAACTATGAATATTAATAATAGTTATTATTCTTTAATCAAAGTTGAAAACAGCTGCTGCTTCATATCTTTATGGTGTGATACAATATATGGAAGTCTTTTTCTGCCACTAACAAAAAAATTAATAAAAAAATAAAAAAATAAATTAATTAATACATTTAAAAATAAATAAATAAATTCTGACTTTATAACTTGCAAATGCAACTTTTTGTCTCACAATTCTGACTTTTGTTTTCTCAATACTACATGATACAAACTTGCAATTCTGCATTTTTTTTCTCAGAATTGTGAGATGTAAAGTTGCATTTGCAAGTTATAAAGTCAGAATTGTGAGATAAAAACTCCCAATTCAAGACTTTTTTCTCACAAGACTTTTTTTTCTCAGAAATGTGATACATAAACTCACAATATATATAAAAAGACTGAGGAGACTATTGAGAAAATTAGACTATGTTCTCAGAATTGTGAGTTTATATCTTACAATTCTGACTTAACACAGAATTGTCAGATATAAAGTCGCAATTGCGAATTATAACGTCCATTTTTCAGGAGAAATAAAGACTGATATGTTCTCAGAATTTTGAGTTTATATCTCACAATTCTGATCTAATTACTTGCAATTGTGAGTTTATATCAGCATTTCTGACTTTGTATCTTACAATTCTAAGAAAAAAGTCAGAATTGTGAGATAAACTCACAATTGTGAGAAAAAAAGTCAGAATTGTGAGATAAAAAGTCACAATTCTCTTTTTTTATATATTTTTATATTCAGTAGTGGAAACAAGTTTCTGTAACTATCACAAAAAAAAGTGTTTTTTTTTTTTTAAGTCTCTTTTACATTTTTTAATTGTTTAAAAAAAAATGCGTAATTTTTTCCATAAAAATATTAAGCAGTAAAAACTGAAGTAATGCCTAATGAAAATTAAGCTTTGCCATCAGAGGAATAAATTAAATTTTAAAATATATTTATATAGAAACTATTATTTAAAATGTTTTTGTTTGTTTTTTTAAATGTGGACCTGGTAAGCATATAAGATGTCTTTCAAACAATCCAAAAATGATCTAAAATCATTGCATTGAATGTTGAATATATTTTGATTGATACACATAAATGTGCTGGAAAGTAAGTATTTATTGCAGGTATACTAAAATACATTTTATTGAGATTTATACATTACATGGATTGAGACATAATAGTGAATATTCAGTGATTTTTAAATATAACTTCAAAATTGAGCTACTACCTCTCATACTGAGATGACACAAAGCAAAGCTCAAAAATTACAGCAGACACATAGCAGTACTATTTACTGAACAGTTACCAAAATTTGCTTTTGGAGTAAATTAACCAAAAATCGCAATGTATAGAATGACGCTGCCCACCAAAATGTATATATGTATTGTCAGACAGTAATTTTTTTTTTAAAAATAACATAGCATGAATCTCAGTATGATATTTGACATGGCTGTTGTTTTTTGAAGTGACATTATTGCCATAATCTATTAGAAAACCTATTTTTTGTTTTCTGATTTGATCAGAAAAACAAAAGGTAAAGAAATCTTGAGCGTGCTAAACTATACACCATTGTTATTGTAACAGTATAGAGTAAACCACTTAGATAATATATTTTGCTAGATTTTGATACAAAGTTCTGTACACATATTAATAGTTACTAAAATATTAACATGCAAAATAAAGTCTGCCTACACAAGTGGATTATAATCTGCAAGAGACAGTGAGATGGCAATCATTTGCATCGACATGAAAATGGCATCCTCTGTTCCCGACACCAAAATCTAGAATAAAAATGAGTGTGTTTGATGACTTCTCAAATCAAGCATCTTCCTTTACAATTTGAGTCCGAGGTGAGATGTAATCAGGATATTGACCTCCCAGCGTGTTCCTCGCATTTTTTCTTTTGCTCTGTAAAATAGCAATAAAGCATTATTGAGAGCACTGTTTGTGTTCAGAAATACTGTTCTGATGTTGACAAAGTTTAGTTTTTTGGTGTGCATGTTCATACCTTGCAGGAGGAGTTCGACTTCCTCATTGTTCTCCACAGCTACTGGCCTCAGGATCATGGCAAAGAAGATCGCCACAAATATCACCTGTCATCCATAACAGTTAGGAAGAGAAAATACACATAAGAAATCACAAATGAGATTCTTTCTCCTAGACATCAGGAAAATGAAATGAGAGCAATCTGAGACTGCTGTTTAAGAGATTAGTTCACCCAAAAATAAAAATCATCAGTACTCATATGCATTACTCACATGAAAACAAACTAAAAGAGAAATTTTGAAATGTTCAAGCTGCTCGTCTTTTTAAGTAATAAAAGCATACCATTGTTAAAAAAAGCAAACCTAATTTTATTTAATGTGTACTTGTAGTGTACTTTAAATCTTAAAAAGTATTGTACTAGCAGATAATATCTATCACAATGAAAAATACATTTTATTATATAAAATAAAAGGCTACTTAAGTGTATTTGACCTGATACACGTTTCTTTACACACTATTAAAAAGTGCATTTTGTAATAATGTCAAATTAAAAGTAGTGCTGGGCACTCCCTCTCATTTAATGTTTTTTTTTTTTTTTTTTTTTTTTGCTTATCAAGGCTGTTTTCACTTGATCAAAAATATAGAGAAAAAGGTGTAATATTGTGAAATGTTATTACAATGTAAATCAATGTTTTTTCTATATTAATATACATTAAAATTTTATTTATATGTTTAATTAAAGTTGCATTTCCAGAATCATTACTCCAGTCTTTAGTGTTACATGATCCTGCAAATATCTTTCTAATATGTTGATTTATTATCAGTGCTGGAAACAGTTGCGCTGCTTAATATTTTTTTTTTGGAACCTGTGATTTGGAACCTTTTTTCAGGATTTTTTGATCAATAAAAGGTTAAAAAAGAACAGCATTTGTTTAAAATAGAAAGGTTTTCTAACAATATACACTACTGTTCAAAATTTTGGGGTCAGTAAATTTTATTCTTTCTTTTTTTGAAAGAAATTAATACTTTTATTCACCAAGGATTTGTTAAATTAATAAAAAGTGATAGCATATATTTACATCGTTAGAAAAGATTTATATTTTGAATAAATGCTGTTCTTTTTAACTTGTTATTTATCAAAGAATCCTGAAAAAAGAATCACAGGTTGCAAAAAAATATTTGGCAGCACAACTGTTTCCAACACTGATATTTTTAATAATAAATCAGCATATTAGAATGATTTCTGAAGGATCACGTGACACTTAAGACTGGAGTAACAGCTGATGAAAATTTAGCTTTGCATCACAGGAATAAATTGTATTGTAAAGTATATCAAAATAAAAACCATTATTTTATATTGTAATAACATTTTGCTGTTTTTTTCTGTATTTTTGATCAAATAAATGCAGCCTTGATGAGCATAATAGACTTCTTTAAAAAACATTAATCGACCAAACTTTTGACTGGTAGTGTATATACATGATAAATATACAGAGTACACACACACATATTATTTACACAAAAACTTTGATTTTGGCTGCGATTAATCATGATTAATCATTGCCTAGCACAAAAAAAATTTAAACTATTCCATTAGGTCTCCTGATTCTCAGTTTTTTCTCCTGAGAAGAAGATCCCACTGGTACCTTAAGGGGCTGCAAGATGAAGATGCTTTGGACAAGAGATAATGTAAGAGTGATGACCCACTGGATGGAAGACTCCCTTCCATACTGGAAGCCATAAAGCAGGGTAAAGAAGGTAGAAATACCACTCATGGCAAAAAGCAGGAACCAGCCAATAAACAGAAACCACCAAGGCAACCACCAACCCTGTTTCTTGTTCTGTACTTGCACAGATGGTTGACTGAAACAACAACAACAAAAAAATCTGTTTTAACAGAAGAAACAGAATTTTTGCATTTCAACTAACAAGAACATCTGCTTAGTATTGTATTTTTCAAAGAACCATGCTTTAATGTTAAAAGCAATTACTCATAGTGAATTATGGACCAATTAAACTTTTACATTTTTAACCAATTAAAAATGTTGAGAAGAAAATACAAATAACATGAGATTAGAGTGAAAGAATATGGAAAGACAAGAGTTTCTTGTAAAAATGAATCATTTTTGATACATGTACAATAGGAGGTGCTGCGGTGACAGTTGACAGCTGACCTTTGGGGAACATGCTGGAGAGATGCCATTTCAGCCTTCTTCAGCAAAACACTGACTGTCCCCCTTGCCTGCCGAAGCTCCTCATTAAGGAAATAGCCCTTTTCTCCCACATGCTCCAGTAGGTTAGAAATGTGGCTGAGTGAGTAGAACACAAAGCGGCTGCAGTACGCCCAGTGAGGATCACCAACATTTTCCACTGAATGTAAAAAACACACAACAGAGATATGATCGCATCCATCTGAAGTCTGAATAATGATTTGAGTAATATGCATCACGAGTAAATGACATTGACATAATGCTAAATATTAAAGGATTACTTCACTTCCAGAATTCAATATTTCCTGAGTTTATTCACCCCCATGTCATTCAAAATGTTCATGTCTTTCTTTCTTTCTTTCTTTCTTTCTTTCTTTTGCAAAAAAAAAAAAAAAATGTTTTTAAGGAAAACGTTCCAGGATTTTTCTCCATGTAGAGGACTTCTATGGTTCCCAACAGTTTGAACTTCCAAAGTGCAGTTTCAATGCAGCTTCAAATGGCTCTACACAATCCCAACTTAGGAATCTTATCTATCTTTTTTTTTTAAAAAATACAAAGTTATATGCTCGTCATGTACTAGCTCTGCGATTGGCATGCGTGTCTTCATGCATTGTAATCACGTTGGAAAAATCACGCACAGTTAGTTCTTCGTCTGTGTACTTCAGTTCAAAAAGAACGGGTAGGGCAAAAACATTTTCATTCTCATTTCCTCCTCCAACTTCAAAATCGTCCGACATAACCTTATTTTGTAAAGGGCTTTGTATGTTTGCCTACGTCAAGTGTGCTTCATTACGTAACGTGAGCTCGAGCTAGTGCAAGATGAGCATTTGTGGTTAAAAAGTATATAAATTAGTATTTTTCTTAAAAAAATGACAGATTGTTTCACTAGATAAGACCCTTATTCCTTGGCTAGGTCATGTAGAGACCTTTGAAACTGCATTGAAACTGCAATTTGGAAGTTCAAACTGTCCTCTATATGGAGAAAAATCTTAGAATGTTTTCCTCAAAAAAATCATTTCTGTGCGAAAAAGACATGAAGAAAGACATGAATGTCTTGGATGACATGGGGGTGAGTAAATGATCAGGATTTTTTTTAATTAGTTTATTATCCTTTAAGAACACATAGAAATGAAATGTATGTAATGCTGATCAATGAACCTTGCATAATCTGAAGGACGTCATTCACTTTATTCAAGGCCCAGAAAAGATCACCACTGGTCTCTGGTCGTATCTCTTTGGCAGCCAGCATGTTTTTCGGGCTTTTGCTCAGATGATTTAACAGTCCTATGGTTTCCTAAGGGTAGGAACAGAACATTCACTTATAATAATAATATAACATTCTACTCACAAGTATGTGTTATTGGAAAGAGCAGTTATTATGCTTCAGAACTACTTCTGCAAGAACCTTTATGATAGTGTTCATAGACACAGCAGCAGCTGGTGGTGTTTTCTTGGAGGTGGAAGCCTTGTCTTTGTTAGGGAGAATGCGTGGTTTGATGTGTCTGAAGATGGTAATGATCAGGATGTTGATGGGGAACATGAAAAGGCCACTCTCTATGGCTACCATGAACTCCTGCCATGTCAGTTCAAAAGAACCTGTAATAGAGAGAATATTTTGTGTAAATTTATAAAAGTAACAATTATTAAAGGATAGTTCACACGAAAATGAAAATTCTGTCAATATGGAAGTCAACTGCTACCAGAAACTCGTCAGTGACCCATAGTGTTTATAAAAATCTTCAACTGAAGAAAGAAATTCATAAAGGCTTGTCAATAATGACAAAGTGTTCATTTTTGGGTGAACTATCCCTTTAATTAACTAATATTTATAATGCTGATGTGTAGTGAACATAAATAAAACACGCTCCTCTAAAGCACGACTCTCTCAAACATGATGCATTGCATAAAAAAACCCAAGTGGTGTGACATCACATTTGCTTATTACATAATTTTAGAAAATGAAAAATGCTGCAGGGAAGTTTTCTGACCTATCTTTAGAAGGACAGGAGACTCTTCATCAACAGGAAGGTTCCAGAACATGATGTTAATGGCCATAGTGCAGAGCAGCAGAGACATGCAGCACGACACTCTCTGAACACGTGTGAAAGGACTACGCCGTGGGGGGTCGACGATTGACACCCAGATGTGCTCATCTCGGAAGCCAGAAGATGTCCGGGTCTGGAAGATATTTCTGGGATAGGGGTTGGTAGAGAATGTATATTTATCCAGAATTATTTGAGAATACTTTAAAATGTACATTACCACTCCAAAGACTGATTAAGGTTATATATGTGACCCTGGACCACAAAATCAGTCATAAGGGTCAATTTTTTAATGAATAAATAAGCTTTCCATTAATGTATGGTTTGTTAGGATAGGACAACATTTTTGGCTTAGCTACAAAAAAAAAATAAAAATAAAAATAAAAAATAATAATAATAATAAAAATCAGAATATTGAGAAAATTGCCTTTAAAGTTGTCCAAATGAAGTTCTTAGCAATGCATATTACTAATCAAAAATTAGGTTTTGATATATTTACGGTAGGAAATTTACAAAATTTCCTCATGGAACATGATCTTTACTTAATATCCTAATCATTTTGGCATAAAAGAAAAATAATAGATAATTTTAGCAAACTATATTCAGCTTATTTATTGAGCTTTCAGATAATGTATAAATCTCAATTTCCAAAAATTGACCTTTATGACTGGTTTTGTGATCCAGGGTCACATATAGTGCTGATATTCAGTACAACAGCACAATTGCAAGTGCTATATTGCTTTTATAACAGTTCAATAAATAAGAAGTTAATACTGAGTAATTTATTCAGAACAAAATGGGGCCAATTAATTTTTCTTTTCAACAAAATAATACAAATAGTTTGATTCATTTTATTTGTTGATCGCTACATAATTCCTATTCTTCTATAAATGTTATTTTGTCATTTTAATGACTTTACTATAATATATATTATAGTATATACATATATCTGATATCTGGAAAATAGTATAATATAGAATTAGTTTCATAAATAGTTTCTATAAGAATGCAAGGTAAATTTTTTACCCAAAGCTTGCAATTTCATTCATGTTGGCTGAGTTGAAGGTCCTCTTGCATGTTTCACCTCTCAGCCAGGTGGAGCAAAGAAAGTGTGTGACATCCTGCGTCTGTAAATCCTGCACAGTGATTCTGTCCAAGTACCTGGTGGAACATTTTGTGATGTGAGACATATGCAACTCAATTCATTCATAGGCGTATTGCTTTCACCCATCACTTTACAGATCAAGGGTGTCTAGTCCTGCACCTGAAGTTACAATGTTATTCAACCTTCCCCAACAAACTAGCCAGGATGTTTCTAGTAATTTTAAAGACTTAGTTGGTCCAGTTGAAGCTAAAGACTGACAGATTGTGGCCCTACAGAAACAGGATTAGACACCTCTGACAGCTTCAAAGTATGGTTGTATCTTCAAAAGACTTTCAACACATTTCTGGCTAAAAATGTAGAAAAATCTCCTTGTAGATTTAAATGTAATTATTTATTTTTAATTTAAATGTATATTTTATTGCAATTTATTTATGCGTATGTTCGTTTGCAAAATACAAGGAATAGTACGCAACACTGGCCTCATTTTAAAGTGTACTCTGTTTCCGCCTTGCTATGCAAAAATACGGAAAAGCATGCAAAAGCCAGGACATGCAGACACTTACCAATCAGGGCTTCCACCTGAATTGTCATGCGATATGTCAATGCTCTGCAGTTCTCCAAGAGAAAAGGGAATACTGAGCACAAACACATCCACCCCACCCCTCTCAAACACTGGCTTCTCAGGGTCAGACAAACTGAAGGCTTCACTTTGTCCATCTATGAACTGGAGGGTCACCTTTACCTGACAAAAAAGACTTGAATTAAGCACCTTCTAAACATATCAATGAGTATCACAGGAAAGCCAAAAAGTGCCTTAAGTTGAGAAACATAGTCAGGGAAGACAAGCACATAGACAGTGTGTATCACCTTTGCAGTGGTGCCAGCCCCTCTTCTGTGGCCTGTTTGCACATTTACAAGGTAGTTGTACATGGCACATGGATGGTTGTCCTCCAACAGGGTCATCTTACGCTGTGGACACAGGTATTTTACCACATTACAGACATATGTATCAAGGATCTTGGTGTAACAATGACATCAGTTTAGCATTGAAATTCTGTACTGTGTCAAAGTGTTTAGATAAAATAATACTTTGGTGAATATAAAAAAGTATTCACATTTCTTTAAAGGTGACGTTTTTCTCCTAGCTTTTGAAACTGACTGATAAAATTAACCAAACACAGTAACCGAACTTTGATGACACACACACACACACACACACACACACACACACACACACACACACAAAAGACCATCACAAAACCATGAATGATTTTATGCCAAATAGAAAAGATCATGTTCCATGAAGAAGTTTTGTAAATTTCCTACCGTAAATATATCAAAACTTAAATTTTGATTAGTAATATGCATTGCTTTTTTCAATATTCTGATTTTTTTGCACTCTCAGATTCCAAAACAAACAAACAAACAAACAAACAAACCATACATCAGTTGAAAGCTTATTTATTCAGCTTTCAGATGTATAAATCTTAGTTAAAAAAAAATGACCCTTCTGACTGGTTTTGTGGCCCAGGGTCACATTAAATGACATATTTCTTATTGTCCTATACTATGTAGTGCTCTAGGACACTTAAATAGACCAATATCCTGAAACTTGTTACCTGCAAGTAGTTGATTAAATAAAGTCTAGTTGATTTTCAAGTATGATTATGGCATAAGTAAAGCATACTGGTTTAGGTTAAAGTGATGTGTTGTGGTGACTGAAGAGACATCTCTATGCAACATCAAATGACCATTACATTTTACTTGGAAATGCACTTCAGTGGCTGTTTTAAATAGAGGAATGTGATTTTACTTGTTAGCTCAGGGGACAAAAATTGTTCTGCATTTGGATTTACAAAACATTCTTAAGAATAATATTCTTCTCAACTGCCATTTTCTTATTATTTTCTAGACTAAGTTAAGAATAATTTGTATTTACAAAAATCCTTAATGTTCCTATCTTTTTTCTTAAACATAAGAATTTTTAAATAATTGCTCTTTATAATTAATAATTGATCTTTAACGATTGTTCAATGTTTAAGATGCAGTTTTTTTTTTTATATTTTTATGACTCTGTCCCCTGATCTCCAAAAATGGCTTCTTAACTCAAATGTAACTGGGATTTTGTCAGCTGTTTTATTGTCCATTAGGTGAAAACTGTAGGTTCGGTCATAGCACCTCTCTCCTCAACAAGCCACATGAGTGTGTTATATAGGAAAGTAAATGAAAGCATACTGTACCGTTCTGAGAGCTTTGCGGTCTGCATACCAGGCCCACATTACAACCACCAGGAAGAGGGCAAAGAAGCAGCTGAGTAAAACCACCACTATATAGTTCTCATGTACTGTGGCAAACAAAGCTGCTGTCTGGGACAGATCAACTTGGTTGGGCATCACAAAGAAGGAGCTCCCAAAGAACGTTGTGTGGTTGCACAAACAGTGAGTTAGGTTCGGCATTGTATTATGACCAACCTTTGGATAGACATCATAAAGACCATGAAAAGACTGTATATAACATGGACATATTAAATGAGCAACCATTATAGAGTCTTACCATGCAGCCCTCTCTACTCCAGACTTCAAGTTCGGTGTCCCAAAACAGGCACTTGGTAACAAAAACTGAGACTTTGAAGGACACCTTCTCACTTGAGAAATAATCAATTGGCATTACTGCCACCTTCCAGCCCCCCTCAATTCCCTTTCTCATTTCAGGGGTGATCAGCCAGCGATAATTGTCTGTTGCACAAATAATGCAGGGGAAAGGTTTATTTTATGATGATTTAGTCTTTGTCTCTTCAAATAGTAACATGTGTACTACTTTACCTTTGAAGGTTACATTAGTGCTTTGATTCAAATAGGTGGCGTTTGCCTCCTCTGGTGGGTACAAAGTTAAACTAAGCGTTACGTTTCGATTTGGCCTTGCTGTAACAACCACAGTCACATTTTCATCTGAGATGTTGAATCTTGAGTTGACAGTAAACCCTGGTTTCCAGTCTATATCTGCAACTTCGGGCTCAGGAGCTTCAGGCCGAGGCAGATATATCTGTACAGAGAGAAGCATCAGTAGCTGCTTATTATTTACAATGAAATTTAATTCAATTGCTTAATTCAATTAAACATTTTAAAGCACTTATCACAATCATTTTTCTTTTACAGAGAATAAATGCTTCTGTGTTCAATATTCACATATTTGAAATTGATAAAGTAAGCTCAGTATGGTTCTCTAACTAATATGTAACTAAATGAGTTCTGTTATTTGTTTTCACCTCAATGTTCTCTGGAAGATTGGCGAATTTGACTGGATAGTCTCCATTCTGCAAAGAAAAGCTGCAAGTTGTTCCAGTGATGCTTTCGTTGGACCTCAATTCCAATGGATTCTCTTTAAATTGGAAGAGCTGTAATAAAAAAGATTTGATCATCTTCAAATCATGGTCTCTATATGACAGGGGAGGGGTTAAAAATAATAAGACTGCTTGAACAGGTCAGAAAAAAAAATATATATATATATTTTAGAGGAAGAACAAGTAACAGGATTCATTTTTATGAAGATAATGTGCACTGATGAATCAATCACAACAAAAATCAAAACGTACTATATTTGGGAAGTAAATGGAATTCATTTAGTTTTTAGATTGACAGTACTGTAGAAATATTAATATTCACAGTATGAAAATAAATAAGTGGCTGATTTTATGACTAGGGTTTAAAAACAGGACTTTGATACATCAGTGAATGCCATGTTAGCAAACCTGAACATTGACATTCCCAGTGGGCAGTTGACTTGTCATTGCAGAAAGAGACGGAAGTTGGCAAAATCCCCCATCGACTGAGCCAATGGATTTTCCACCCAGTGTGCTTGAATCTTGCCTATGGAGACACAGCTGTATATCAGATATAAACCACTGCATATGATAACATAGGCCAGTGATCATTCAACTAATATTGACCTGGTGACATAAATGGTGCCTGTTGGAAGTTCCTTTACAATGTTATCATTAGCAGTTAGAGCTTTCCCGTAAATTTGGCCGGCAAGAGTGATGAGTTCCTCAAGCTGTTTGATCCAAAAAAAAAAAAAAAGAAATATTCTCAGATTAAAATATATTTTCATTCATCTGTCCAGACAGACATAATCAGCCTCAAAAACATTAAATCCATTGGTAATTTGACTTACTTCCTCCATGTTGTCAGGTTCACACTCTTGTGAATACAAAAGCATGGCTGCAGTGCTGTTCATAATTTCTTCAAGCTGGTCTGAACTCATTGAAACACCCGTTGCAAGGTGATCATATAAGTTTTTTAAGTATTTGACCTATCCGAGTAAGAAGTGAAAGAAAATAATTTACAATGATACATCAATGTGTTATGCTGAAAATAAATGGTAGAGTATGTTGGTCCAAGACCAGTGTGAGAGTTTCAGGCCAGCTAAGTGAACTGTTTTTTGTCCTTTTGGGCCAATACTGGGATGTCACTACATTTACTTTTGTTGATTATGTACATGTATTAATGCCTAGCAGACTTGATGGCTTGCACAAATGAGGAAACTAACTTGCTGCACACGAGGTACAGAAATGAGGATATTTGTAGTTTTGTAAATAAATAAATAAGTGTAATGTAATTCTAAAAAATTCTAAACCATTACTAGAAATCTTACAGGCCTGATATGCCGGACCAACAGAAAATATGATGTAAATATAATGTATGAATCACCTTATTTTCCTTTGATAGTTCTTCTGTTGTTGTCTCCAAATCCTTTAACATGTTTTTGGCTTTCTGCAAGATTGACAAGAAGGGTTAAGATTATCTCACGAGTTCATGAATTGTTGTTGAGATTGTAATTTACTTTGTATGTTAGCTTTTGTAAATATGTGGATAACTTGGGCCTATTTACACAAACACTGTGTAAATAATATCACCAGTTCAAATGAAAAACATCCATCATGGTATGTAATGAGGCATTTTAAGCAAGCACACAGATGCCAAGTGGTCGTATATACTACTAATATACCACTAATTTCCTTTTAATTTATTTTTCATAAAACAGATCTGGATCTAAAACATACGCTCAAATTCTTTTACAATTGAATAACCTCACCAACCTCCAAAATTGCAGCACTATTTCCTATACTGGTTGTCAATGACGCCAACGTGTCAGTAAGACTTCTGCGTCTCCTTTTGTTTGACTTGCTTGGTGTCTGATGTGTATTTAAATCTGTAACAGTATAAATACATTACATTCTGTTCCATATTTAAAAGAAAGTATGTAGTAATCGATTTCTTGACAGTCCAGTGATTATGATTCACATGATCAAACAATGCTCTTCTATATTATGTCTGTGTTGAGGAGAGGTGATTTGTTTCTGTACCTCGTGTGCAGAGGGAGCTGAAGCTCATACTGCAGTCAGGTGTGGTCACCAGCTGAAATGGATCCTTGACCATATAGGTGCATGCCAAGTGATCTTTATTGGTATCATTGCCATCGTTTTTAACAGAGGAATATGAGTCAGGTTTAAATCCTGTAAACACACCCAAACATATAAACAAATCTTTATGAATGATATAATTTAATTTATTTAATTATATATTCTTCATGTATCATTTTTAATGGTTCTTTACAGCTCTTTAGGATTAGCAAAGAACATTTGTATAGGGATTTTGAGGTGTATTACTAAATGATTCTTTGCAGATTAAATATATTTAATAGGTTCTTCAAATAAACACATTGATTTCTGGCTGCCCTTATTGGCTCTAATCAAACCTTTATTTTTTAGGCAAAACAGTAGGAGACCTGCTAAAATACATCAGTTTAATCAAATGAATTCCTTCATACAAACTCTATTATATGTATAACACAGTTGAATACAAGACTTAGTTTGGGGACCAGTTCTCAATTTTAACTAACTATTAACTATGACTTTTGCCTCAGTAAATTCCTAATTTGCTGCTTATTAGGTAGTTGTTAAATTTAGGTATGGGGCAGGATTAAGGGATATATGGAATGCATTGATAAGAGCTTTATAAGTACTAATAAACAGCCAATATGCATGGTAATAAGCAACTAGTTAATAGTGAGAATTGGTCCCTAAACCAAAGGTACCAAAATCTTAAATCAAAAGTTCTCATGAGACCAGAAATAGCTTGTTACTTTTAACTCATGCCATCTATCAGCACTTTCTATTTTAGGCACAGGATTGTTATATTGTATGAGGGAAATAAACTCTGAATGTTACTCACCACTGATGGAATTTTTGTACATCAAGTCTCGACTGACCCACCACGGTCCAATTTCTGTGGACTGGGTTAGTAGGAGCTCCTTAATTTCAACACTCAAATCCCTTAGAAGATGTCCCCCTTGTTTTTCACAGCTCTTTTGGGCTTCAGCCCATGGCATGGATTCCTGAACAAACTCATACGCTATTCCCCCATGAATTTCCAAAATTCTCCTTCTATACTCGTATTTCTCCTGTCCACTTTCTTCTGGTTCATCCTTACAAGTTGTAAGCGGCATTAAAACAATTGAAATCCAACAATAAACCAGCACTTTCTTTGAGAAAGCCATGACTGATAATCGCTGAAAAGCAACCTTCAGTGTAGGAAAGTCTGTGTGGACTGAAAAACAGGGAGCCTACGTACATCTTAGGCAAATCTGAAATCTCACTTTGTGAAAACAGTGAATGTGAACTAACTTCATTAGGGAAATGGGAGCAGGCACTCAAATACATGCAAAGTCTGACTTTAAACCAAGACTCTCCATTCCAAAACTCTATAATACATTGTTATCCATGATCACAGATTTGTGAAATGAAGACATTTTGATTTCAAGTCTCACAATCCTATGCGGTGATGATGGAAAAGACTTCATTGTCATTTTCTGTATTACTTTATGTATTCATTACTTAACACTGTACAATAGAAGAATAAGGAGAAGCACCCCTTACACAAAGTACCATGGTACATATGTGCCTACTACTAGAACAAAGTGAACAAATATGCGTGGATCATGGTACTTACGTGTTACTCCAAGGTACTTCAAAGAAATAATACCATGGTACATATAAAAAAGTTATATCAGGTCCTAAAACATGAAACGTTTTCATACTATTTTTTAAAAATACAGTAAAATTCTAGTACTAAATATATTTAGTAATAAAATATTATGTTAAAATATTACAATATTATATCAAGTATATTACACGTTTCTTTTTTAACAAAAGCAACTTTAACTGTGTAATTGTCACAATTAACAATATAGTAGGCTACATACATACAATATATGCTACATCTATAATTCCACTCAAATTAACACTTAATTTCACACATTTATCTCTGGTATATAACAAATATCTCAAATTATTTTTTTGATTTTTCCCTCAGGGTTGCTCCTACTTCATTCTCGCGAGATTTCGTTCAGGAAGTAAACTGCGAAGCGCAGCACGCACGTTGTTTGGATGGTGTCATGCAACACTCATGGCGGGACGACTGAAGGTGAATAAGCGATGTATCGCTGTTCTTAGACAAAGTTTTGTGGTATTTTAAGGTGTCACCAGCTCAAGCAGAGCATGCGTGTACAGATAAATGAGCAACGTTAGCACTTTTTATTGTTTTGTTTTTGCTAGCTCCTGATACTCCCAGTTTTTGTGAATATAAAATGCAAGTAAACCCTCTGCAATGACCTGAAATCAGAGTAGAGTCTCAGGTTTATTTAATTGCTATGGTAACTTTAAATGCATTACACGAACAAAAAGCCAGGATAATAAATTTGTTTTTTGGACATTTACCATTGAAATAATCCAAATATATTAAAATGGTGACCATTCAGTACTATAGTATTAAATGGTATTATAACATCACTGATCCATAGTGCTGACCTAGTACTTTTTGTAAAGGTAGACTTTATAGTGGTAACTTATCCTATAATATATGCAAAATTCTAAATATCACTAAAGACAAAATCTTTGAGCCTACATACTTGGTTTTGAGTTTTAGTGCACACTTATAGTGTGTACCTGAGATTGTTTCTTTTAAAATGGGGCAGTGTCTTTTTTTCTAGGAAAAAAGTGTGGTCTCTTGTAACTTGTAAGTATCCTCTCTTGATCTTTGCAGAAACAAGCAAAAGATGCCTTAAAGATCATAGGATGTGGCAGCGCTCTGTTCCTGGGATACCTCACAGCCTCTGGAGATGAGCATTTCTATGCCAGTGCTCTCATGCCTGTGCTGCAGAGGTTTGTGGGAGCAGAGACGGCTCATGTCATGGCTGTCCGTTTGATTGGTCTTGGACTTGTGCCTCACAACAACTACAAGGACCCAGCCTCACTGGTCAGCATGTTAAATATTAGTGATGAACTTCTATATGGATCTTTTTTTACAGATTGCGATGACACATTTCCACAATTATTAACATAACATCTATTTTATTTTTAAATTTAAATGTGCAATTGTAACACTACACTTTGTGTTTTTTTTTTTCACCTTGGCATTAAATTACAGAACAATAGTTAATGCTATTGCATGAGTGTTTCTAATACAAAGGCTGTGAGAGTAAGAGCACATTTAACACATTTCTTTCTTTTGACCATTATAATCAATCTCATAATATTTTGTTTCCTTATTTGTACAGTCATATAATTTTTTTCTTCTTAAATGAACCCCCAAGTCTGGGCTTTGCGTTGGCCAGTTGTGTTTTTTAGAATGTCACTGTGTGCTGGAAGATTTGTAAGATTGTAAGAGTTGCAAGTAAGCATTAAGATATAGATATATAAGATATATTTTTGCTTTAATTACAGAGTGGTTGTCCACATACTTGGCCATGTAGTGTATGAGCATTATATTGGAATGGGTAATTGAAAAACCTGTATCGGCTGACCACTGTTAGTTGGTCAGGACATTGTTTTAAGGGGTTGTTTTTTTTAAGGCAATGTTGAAGTAAAGTTTTTTTTTTTTTTTTATCAGGAAGTGCATGTGATGGGTCGAAAGTTCCAGAACCCAGTTGGGATCGCAGCAGGCTTTGACAAGCATGGTGAGGCAGTGGATGGCCTCTACAGACTGGGCTTTGGTTTTGTGGAAGTGGGAACTGTAACGCCAAAGGCACAGGAGGGTAACCCAAAGCCACGTGTGTTTAGACTGGAGTCAGACCAAGCTGTCATTAACAGGTATGGCTACATTTCCTCTACAAAGATAAACCTACTGTGATATGTCTCTAGGCTCTCAGAATAGACATGATATCTGTTTTTATCGTTTATAATTTAAAGCAGTGTTTCCAACCTTTGTCTTGGGTGTCTTTGTGTAGACTTCAGCCACCTTAGTAAGCTTCATCTTCCCCCTCTGAAGTAATCAATTATTGTTTACTTAGAAGACATATTAGGATTATTTGGAGATATAGTAATCAAGCAAGTCCGCTTGATTAATTACCAAAGAAGCATTTCAGAATTATGCTGGAAAATAATATTTTCTTATTAAAAGTGATGTTTTTTTCAAAAGTGAGTTCACACTCCTGAAAGTTACATAATAAAACTAATACACTTTTTAAATTAAAATGTATATGTTGTTTAATATTATTTCTTTATTTAAACAGAAAAAATATGGTGCAGGTTAAAGACCAAGAGATAAACCAGCAATTTCTTGACAGTTAAAGGTGTTACGTAGCCCACTGAATCATTCTCAGATGTAATTCAGTCAACAATGGAACCAATTGAGAGAGACTTGTTTCTTTGAATAAAAGTAACATAAATTCAAAAACAGTAGACTTGTGACAAGGTCCCTGAATATAAACAGACATTCTAAGTCATTTTAAGCTTTTATTTCAAGAGGAGTGATTGTTAATTGTTAAACTATTGGTAATTTGTGGCAACCATGTTTTTTTTTTTTAGTAACCTAAACCATGGTTAATTTTCGTAAGGGTTGTGTTGTTGTCTGCAGGGTTGCCAGGTTTTCACAATAAATCCTGCCCAATTGTTGCTACTCAAATCTAGGCCAATTGCATTTCGATGGGGGTCCCCTGTTAAAAAACACATTCCAGGGTGTAAAATGTATGTTTTGTGGTTGGGTTCCTCAGGTAAAATTAACATTCCAGGTGCTAAATATTACATTATTTGGGTGGCAGCAACCCACTGCAACAGTATGAAAGTAGCCCAATTCCCCAGGAAAACCACGGACTTGGCAACACTGGTTTTCTGCCTTAGCTCCCTGTAAACCGTTTTTAAAACAATGTGAAAATTTGTCTGCTAATTATTTTTTTTAAGTTCTCGTTATCATTTTGAAAAGCTTATCTTTGCTGTTTACCTCAGGTTACTCTATGGAGGCTTTCTTTAAATTTTTTTTTTTAGTAAGTAAAACAGACAATTATCTCTTTTTGTAAAACGTGACAAGATCGCGAATTGGAAAGTAAAGCATCCAAAGCCCGGCTTATAACATAGCAGAAGAGGAACTCCCATTCACAAAATTCAAATTACAACTAATACTACTGATGAAAAAGAAGGGGTTGAATGTTAACCACTTGATTAGAGTTTATTTAATTCTAACAAATTTTGTAACATTTTTTGTTAAAAAATATATTATTTATAATTTCTGCACAGGAGAGACGTGGTGCTGTTTTTGGTCGTGAGATAGCTTTGAATATATCGTATCTGTATCAGCCAAAATGAAATGAAAAATATCAGAATATCGGCAAAAATCCAATATTGTGCATCCCTACACACAACTGTTAATAAAAAAAAAACTAAGAAACAGTTATTTAAACAAAAAATGCTGAGTACAGTATATTCTGTGATGAGAATAATCCATGCTTTATAGGATGAATTATAGAACCACTTTTAGAAAACATTATAGGAAACACTCCTTTTCTTTTCTTTTCTTTTCTTTTCTTTTCTTTTCTTTTCTTTTCTTTTCTTTTCTTTTCTTTTCTTTTTCTTTTCATCTTAAACAGAACTAAAAATGTTGTTAGAATAGTACCACTACTACAGTTTAAGTTGTCTCAGTGAGTCAAGTTGTACAGACTAGTTGGTGAAAGATTGCATAATTTTAAGTTAGATGGCATTAGCATCTCACAGTCACACAAACAGTGTTTATTTTCTCCATGGAGAATATGCAAATGAGGTGTAGATGAGCCAGCTTCTGCTGAAGGAATCTTCCAGTTTAGCATTCAGTCATGCGCTTTGCTTCAGTATAAGTGTAGTATAGCTGTTATCGGTCTGTTGAATACAAATTTGTTTTAAAACTTCTGTACTATGTCTTTAAACTTCTGAAAATTTTCTACACACTTTCTGTGATACATGTGCTTTTTTTGTTCATACTCTGTGAAAGTCAATTTTGTTCCACATGGAAAATATTTAAATAAGTATATTGTTTTTTCCATGATTATGCTTGAACTTAATCTGAATATCTGGCTGCACATGGTTTTCTACTTTATAAGTGAATGACAAAAAGAGTGTTTTTGGTCTGTTAAATTTGCGGATGTTAACATTAAACAATAAAAATATTATTGATATCAGTCACACACCAATATTGTCAGCCAGTGTTATGTACAGGTTCTTGACAGACATTCAAACAAGGGTGGAGTCCCTTTGGATGGAGTAAATGAGTGGCGTTTGTCCATGTAGCAGGTTTTGAATGCCAAATGCTGCTCGCCATTTGAAAGTTGGACTTTCTCTTTCAGAATGCTTGTGATTTGAACAAACACCTAACCTACATATTAAACTGTAGAAACACTACTGTTTATGCTACAGACATAATGGTTTCAGTTGGGATATTTTATAATAAATTGTACAAAAGACCCATAGGCTTAGGAACTGGCTAGAAAACTAGTAACACTTTTTTTTTTTTTTGTCCTCTAATTCACTTGCCTGATATTTGATAGCTGACACATAAATACTGTGGTACAGTAAAGTGGTCAGATGGAAATGCGATGGTTTTGTCATGATTATCAAACCTAATTATCATGAATACTGTCTGCCAACCACAAACCATGGTAGTACCATGGAACTTCTTTTGTAAATGTCAAATACTTTTCTATAGTGTAAATATTCCGTTAATATTTCATGTATTATAACTGTCTTGTGGTTTATGTATTTCAGATATGGGTTCAACAGTTGTGGCCTTTCTGCAGTGCATGAAAGATTGAAAGCCAGAAACCATGTGCAGTCAGAGCTAACAAAAGGTAAATAATAGAGACAAAACTTCCTCATTTTAGTCATATTTACCATCAAGGCAACGTGTTTATGTGGTGAACTGGGGATACGCTTCCATATGAAGAGTTCAGATGCAAAAGCCTCTAAATCCATCTGACGTCTTTCTTTAAAAAAAAAAATGCATTTTTATCAGGCTCCGATGTATAGGTTTCTACCTAAGCACTGGTACTTCTAATTGGGCTGAGGCTGGGATTTTAGCAAGTTTGAAGTACTTGATGGATGTATATGTGTCGAGAGCATTCACTCAATATCATTATCTCATTTTTGACCAAACTTTTAGGGTTTTTTCATCTGAACTCTTCATGTTTTGTTTTTTTTTCTCAAGAAAAATATTGTGAACATATCTTTACATAACATAATTTCCCTTAATGCCTTGGCAATAACAAGACATTCAGTGTTTTTTCCTACTTATTTGAATACATCTGTTCAGCTGTGCCAGGAAAAGTCCTGCTGCCCTGTTACAGTATAAATTTCCAATATCAGCAGGTAAACCTCTTGGCATCAATCTGGGGAAGAACAAGCTTTCTACAGATGCAGTGTCAGATTATGTGGAGGGAGTGCGGACACTGGGTCCTCTCGCTGACTACCTAGTAGTGAATGTTAGCAGCCCCAACACTCCTGGCCTTAGAGACCTACAGGGCAAGGAAGAACTGCGCCACCTCCTGGACAAGGTAGTTCATCATTCTAGTTCTGAATGCATATTTTAATTGGGGTGGGCAATGCCATACCTTATATAATAATCTTGTATTTTACAGAAATATTGCAATTAAGTAATAGTAAAATAATATATTTTAACATGAGTCAAATAAACTAAAATACTATGTATCATATGTCATTGCATCTTGCTGCATTATTTCACAAATAAAAAAAGAAGCTCACTAGAATGAGTTTTTATTTAGTCCTTAGTGTTAAAGGGATAGTTCACCCAAAAATAAAAATTGTGTCATTACTCACCCTCATGTCGTTCCAAACCTGTAAGACCTTCGTTCATCTGTGGAACACAAATATATACAGTATATAATAAGATATTTTAAATGAAATCTGAAAGCTTCCTGACCCTGCACAGACAGCAATGCAACTGACACATTCAGGGCCCAGAAAGGTAGTAAGGACGTAGTAAGGTCCGTGGCTATAGCTTCATAACATTTTGTTCAACCGTAATGTTATAAAACTATAGCCACAGACCAAAATTACAGTTGAACCACTGATGTCACACTTACTACATTTCTGTATCTTGACCGTGGTACTTCCCTTGCTGCCTGTGCAAGGTCAGAAAGTTCTCAGATTTCATCAAAAAATATCTTTGCAGTGTTGGGGCAAGCTACTTGAAAAATGTAGCTCAGCTAACAGTTACTCTTTATTAAATGAAGCTTTACTACACTGAAGCTGTCCTCCTGGGAAATGTAGCAAGCTAAGCTACAGCAACATGGCAAAAAGTAGTTTACTACATCTAAGCTACTTTTTAAAATTGCTAATTTTTTTTTTATATTGAACCAACATCATACCAAGTCAATGCTCTCTCAGTGATCGATAAAACTGTCAGTCAAGCAGATAGGACAGGCATAATAGTTCCATTTAATTGTTTATTTAACAACTCTTACAAACCAATTTGGCAACAAAAAAATCAATATCCTGTATAGGGCTGGAGTTACCTCATATTGTGGCGTTACCTCATTTGTAGTTTTGCTGTTGCCCGGAAACCTCCTATTTGTAGTATAGGGGTTGGATAATGTTTTTTTTATTTTATTGTGAAAAATGGCACCAGTTTCTGAATACTGAATGAAAAAAAAGGAAAAACACAAAACTTGTAAATAAAATAATTTTATATATAGAGTTTAAAATGATATAGCCTAGCCCTATATATGAATGGGTGTTCGTCAACAGATTGCATGCCGTTGGAGTTTACAGCGCTGTAGTTTTGCTGTAGCTACTAAAAATATTAAAAGTACAGCACACAAATAACATTTTCTTTTATTTGCATTTTTGAACAAAGATATTAATTGATTTCAGGAATACAGGAGCCTGATTTTTGTTTGAATATTCAGAATCTATAGTACATAACAAATAACAATTAAAAAAATTATAATTTGCTGTCAAGACTAAAAAATGTAAGCCAGATTTGTCCCAGACCCTGCTACTATATGGGAAGCAATAAAAAGCAAAAAAAATATTTTCGTAAATATTTTTGTTAACCAACAGTAAGAATATTTAACTGAATGAATTGCCTATTTTTGTTTGCTTCAAGTGAAAAAAAAAAAACACGCTAACATAAATTGTCTTTGAGAGGTAAAAAGTCTTTGAGAGGAAAAATTACATAGACAAGTCAGGTCAGCTAAGTCACATTTAATACATTCAGAAATAATCAGGACTTTACAGCGTATTGTTATAATGTACCAAGATTATAGTTTCCCTTACTCCACAACAAATCCTTTAAATGTAACCGTATTCAGAAAATAACAAAGATGAAATAAAAAAATAAATAAATAAATAGAACTGTAGACAGTAGCCTAGCTGGTATTTTTGTAATAATATAGACCTAGCTATAAACAATCCAAAACAAACTCAAAGTGAAACTGAAAGTAAAGTTGGGCTTACGTAGGCTACCTCTTTCATTTGCTACAAAATCCAAATGTTTCCATATCTGCGATGTATTTGATGCGAAACTATTAGGCTGTTATGTATTGGGTAAACTAGGCTTTGTACTGTGTGTACGACATGTCATGCACGTCGAGGTGTCAGCGCCATCAAACAGCTGAAAAATAAATAGCCTACTCCGTCATTTTTGGTCAAACAGTAAAGGCATAATTCGATGCTGCAAAGTCCAAAGCAGTTTAAAGTTTCAAGAATATTAGCAAAGTTTATTAGAATTATTTTATTAGAACACTCTTCCGTTCTTCTTTCGCTCTGGATCCTGAACGAAAAAATAATATTTTTGCTAAGAATGATCCGAAACGAAAACATTTTGCCTTTCGCCATGCATTTGACAATCCACACCCACCCACTCCCCATCTCGTACTTCTGAGTGGGAGATCCTCCCAGGGCACTAGCTTGCTTTACAGACTAAAGTCAAGGCGCCCACCACTAGTTAAAATTATATATATATATGTATTTTTTTTTTTCATTACCGCCACAACAGGGGCAATACGTGCATTGCATTTACGTTTTCATGAGCTTGCAGATTATACAGTTTTCTGTTGCTATGTGGCAGTTTTTTTTTTTTCCTGTTATTTATCCAGAATATCATAGGCTATTATAAAAGATTCAGCGCTTCGCAAAAGCTATTTGGGTGTGATTTGTCATTACAGGCTAGACTGAGACACTCTACTCCACTCTCTAAATACAAAAAAATGAACATTAGCCTTTATAAATACAGTGCTGCTTGAGTAAAGAAAAACGCTGTATTTGCTCAATTAACAGTACTTTATTTACCTCAAGACTGCAAACAAGCTGAGATTCTCCAAACTGCATGCCGCACTTTATTCTCGAGAGGCGGGAGGAATAATGAGGTTTGACTGACAGTTTGAGGAGCCAATGGCATTACGAGGTTTAGTGGCGGTGGCGTCACTTACTGGTCCAGGATCAGTGATGCTTAGATTTGAGCTTAAAGTATATATATATAAAATATATAGCTTTTGTTGATGCTACTGCACTACTTGATCAAAAAAGAGCTTTGTGCTACCACCATGCTACTGAGAAATGTAGATAAGCTAGTAGCTAAGTAGTTAAAGGAATAGTTCACCCAAAAAAGTCGGAGTTGTTTTAAAATTTATCCTTGTTCTTCCAAGCTTTATAATGCATGCATACGCCGTTGCCGGAAGTCAATGATTTAAGTTTATAATTTAAAAAATAGAAATATTTTAGTTACAAGAACCCATGGATCCGCTTCAGAAGACATATGCTAACCCCCCAGAGGCATATGGGTTAGTTTTACGATGGATATATACGCTTTTTGGAGCTTCAAAATAATAGCCACTATCCACCACCATTATAAAGCTTGGAAGAGCCAGGATAAATTTTAAAACAACTCTGACTGTGTTCGACTAGAAGAAGAAAGTCATATACACCTAGGATGGCTTGAGGGTGAGCAAATCATGGTGTAATTTTCACTTCTGGGTGAACTATTCTTTTAAGTAGTGTATCATCAGCATTACAGATTTGGAACAACATGACAGTGTGTAATTGACACAATTTTTGGATTTACTGTCCCTTTAATCAACTTAATATTTTCTTTTTCACTCATTTTTTTTAACTGCTATCATTTGGTGTTGGTGGTCATTCAGGTGCTTAAAGAGCGGGATTCTTTACGGAGTGAGAACCGACCGCCTGTTCTGGTAAAGATTGCTCCAGATCTTTCGACACAGGACAAGCAAGACATTGCTGAGGTCATCATGGAGGTCAGTCTTCACAGGTCAAACAGATTATGTTGTCAATTCATTTAGAAGATAGGAAAATTACAGGAAATTACTTCTTTTGTGCATTTTTCAGGTTGGTGTTGATGGTTTAATGGTTTCCAACACCACTGTTTCCAGGCCGGACACGCTAAAAGACCCTAAAAGACATGAAATAGGGGGGCTCAGTGGCCAACCTCTAAAAGAGCTGTCAACTCAAACAGTGCGAGAGATGTACACATTGACGCAAGGTACTTTTAAATGTTAAAAGGCCAAAGCCTTATTTTTTATCTTTAAGCATTACATTTGTTGGTATTTGGACTGATAGACTGAAATGTACAAAGTGAATTTGGTTAATGAGGAAATAAGCTTTTTGTTTGAGTTTTTAGGGAAGTTACCCATTGTTGGAGTTGGTGGAGTGGCTAGCGGACAGGATGCACTGGATAAAATTCGTGCAGGAGCTTCTCTGGTGCAGCTTTACACAGCTTTAGTATACAAGGGTCCGCCTGTAGTCAAGAAGATCAAAAGAGAACTGGATGATCTTTTAAAGTGAGTATACCAATATTTAGTTTTTCATTTTTTTTAAGAAACATAAGGGTATTAAACACATTTTTTCCTGTTTTGTTTCCTAGGGCACAAGGTTTTACATCTGTAGCAGAGGCAGTAGGTGCTGATCATAGAGCAACAGAGAAACCTATAAAACCACAGACCTAACAGGAACATTCACACATCAAATGTGATGCGTTGTCAGAGTGTTTGATACTAAACATTCTGCATTTACTGTTGGGCATTAAAATGATAGTTCACATGAAAATGAAAATTCTGTCATTAATTGCTCACCCTCATGTTGTTTCAAAACCGTAAGACTTTTGTTCATCTTTAGAACACGAATTAAAATATTTTTGATGAAATCCAAGAGCTTTCTGACCCTGCATAGACAGCAAGGGTCCTACCATGGTCAGGGTCCAGAAATATAGTAAGGATGTCGTTAAAATAGTCCATGTGACATCAGTGGTTCAACCTAAATTTTTATGAAGCTATGGGTCAGAGAGTGTCAGAAAGCTCTCGGATTGTATTGAAAATATCTTAGTTTGTGTTCTAAAGATAAATGAAGGTCTAACGGGTTTGGATCGACATGAGGATGAGTAATCAATAAGAGAATGTTCATTCTTGCCTGAACTATCCCTTTAATGATCTCCTACATTTTCTCATAGAAAAATATGCTGTGTTTAAACCAATTTTTTTTTTCAGACACCTTCAACATTTCTCACATTATCAGTTTATTTGCTATAGTTTAATAAACGGTTATAAAATATGACAAGAACTCAGGAGTTAAACTGTGTCAGAACAAATTCATCTTGCTAATGTCAGATAACTTTGATAGAAAGGTACATAACAAAACATGGTCAGGTCAGTGTAAAATCAAATTTTTTGGTCCCCAATTTTTTATCAATTTTATTTGGAGTCCACTGTATGAAGAATTTTTGGGTATAATATTCACAGTTTATTTTGCTATCCTCGCTTACATAAATGAACTATAGTGTCCTGCACCCACTAGTAAAAAAATAGCCATCCTAGGTGTATTAAAATTTATCCTGGCTCTTCCAAGTTTTATAATGGTGGTGGATAGTGGCTATTTTAAAGCTCCAAAAAGCGCATATATTCCTCATAAAACTAACCCATATGCCTCTGGGGGGTTAACACATGTCTTCTGAAGCAGATCCATGGGATTTTATAACAAAAATATTTCTATTTTTAAATTTATAAACTCAAACCATTGACTTCAGGCAATGGCGTATGCGTGTTGGCTTTTTTTTTTGCATAGATTGTTGAACCCCCTGAGTAGTGTTGTCAAGTTCTACTGCTACTACTTTAACACTGCTGCTGCAGGTTAAAATGACCCCAATAACGTGACATTTAGCTCTGGAATGCATATTTTACCAGGGGAACCCCTTTCATGTACAGGTCCTTCTCAAAAAATTAGCATATTGTGATAAAGTTAATTATTTTCTGTAATGTACTGATAAACATCAGACTTTCATATATTTTAGATTCATTACACACAACTGAAGTAGTTCAAGCCTTTTTTTTTGTTTTAATATTGATGATTTTGGCATACAGCTCATGAAAACCCAAAATTCCTATCTCAAAAATTAGCATATCATGAAAAGGTTCTCTAAACGAGCTATTAACCTAATCATCTGAATCAACTAATTAACTCTAAATACCTGCAAAAGATTCCTGAGGCTTTTAAAAACTCCCAGCCTGGTTCATTACTCAAAACCGCAATCATGGGTAAGACTGCCGACCTGACTGCTGTCCAGAAGGCCATCATTGACACCCTCAAGCAAGAGGGTAAGACACAGAAAGAAATTTCTGAACGAATAGGCTGTTCCCAGAGTGCTGTATCAAGGCACCTCAGTGGGAAGTCTGTGGGAAGGAAAAAGTGTGGCAGAAAACGCTGCACAACGAGAGGGGGACCTGCGGAAGCAGTGGACTGAGTCTGGAGTAGAAACATCTAGAGCCACCGTGTACAGGCATGTGCAGGAAATGGGCTACAGGTGCCGCATTCCCCAGGTCAAGCCACTTTTGAACCAGAAACAGCGGCAGAAGCGCCTGACCTGGGCTACAGAGAAGCAGCACTGGACTGTTGCTCAGTGGTCCAAAGTACTTTTTTCGGATGAAAGCAAATTTTGCATGTCATTCGGAAATCAAGGTGCCAGAGTCTGGAGGAAGACTGGGGAGAGGGAAATGCCAAAATGCCTGAAGTCCAGTGTCAAGTACCCACAGTCAGTGATGGTCTGGGGTGCCATGTCAGCTGCTGGTGTTGGTCCACTGTGTTTTATCAAGGGCAGGGTCAATGCAGCTAGCTATCAGGAGATTTTGGAGCACTTCATGCTTCCATCTGCTGAAAAGCTTTATGGAGATGAAGATTTCATTTTTCAGCACGACCTGGCACCTGCTCACAGTGCCAAAACCACTGGTAAATGGTTTACTGACCATGGTATTACTGTGCTCAATTGGCCTGCCAACTCTCCTGACCTGAACCCCATAGAGAATCTGTGGGATATTGTGAAGAGAAAGTTGAGAGACGCAAGACCCAACACTCTGGATGAGCTTAAGGCCGCTATCGAAACATCCTAGGCCTCCATAACACCTCAGCAGTGCCACAGGCTGATTGCCTCCATGCCACGCCGCATTGAAGCAGTCATTTCTGCAAAAGGATTCCCGACCAAGTATTGAGTGCATAACTGAACATAATTATTTGAAGGTTGACTTTTTTTGTATTAAAAACGCTTTTCTTTTATTGGTCGGATGAAATATGCTAATTTTTTGAGATAGGAATTTTGGGTTTTCATGAGCTGTATGCCAAAATCATCAATATTAAAACAATAAAAGGCTTGAACTACTTCAGTTGTGTGTAATGAATCTAAAATATATGAAAGTCTAATGTTTATCAGTACATTACAGAAAACAATGAACTTTATCACAATATGCTAATTTTTTGAGAAGGACCTGTATTTTATCTCCTGAAACACGGGAGTCCTCCTCAGAAACTCAATTGGGCTGGTTTTGAGTACTAATTGGGCAGCCCTGCCCATGAGGTAATCCAATGACTAGTCAATTGACTTTCAGAATTCTACAGACTTTATCTTTTATTGGAAACTTTATTCTTGGAATGAATTTATCACATTTGAGTGATTATGGCCTTGGCCAATTTCAATGGAAATTCTGCTTTTGTGTGATGCTACTTCCATATAACTAGGTAAAAGTTAAGACGACTACCATAGTAAGCAGTCTCAGCATAAAGAAAATAATTACTGGTGCTCTTATGATTCCAATTTAAGCAAATGTTGTTTTGAAAATGTTGCACCTGCTATGCCTGTCAGGCATACCAAGCTAAATCCTACACTTGTGGCCCATTAAAAAAGGTATACCATTACATTAAAATGATACCAGTACACCCTAGGAGGGCAAGTGACTTACTGATGATGAAAACGTGCTACTCTTAAATGTTTTGCAGTGTAGTGTAGTATAGTAGTGTGCATGGTACACAAATGTACTGTTTGCATCGATTAACTGGATGACTTGCAGCATTTGTGTAAATATGCTTATAGTGTATATATAGTATACAAGTCAGCAAATATCACATATATATGACATCTGATTGACTTGCTATCTTTTATATATAGCTGGGTAGTACGTAATCAGATTCCAAAAATGAAGTACTTGTAATTAGAGTAAGTTACATTTTAAAGTACTCGTAATCAGACTACAGTTACTTTTTTATGGATTACATGATTACATTTTTCCTTTCTAAAGTAGCCTACCGATTATATACATTCATAAAGTCCAGTTTTGTGGACATTCACACATAGACTTTTAAACACTATTTGAGCATAAGAAACAACATTCATGTGGCAATTAATTTAAGATTTTTGCTGCTGATTTGATATATGTAATTTAATTGTGAGTTCAGCAAGCAGAGATTTCAGGATTCCCCCATTCATTAAGATAGGACTTGGTCTTGTATGAGTTGCCCAGAGGCGTTGCAAATATGGCCACCAAGTAAAGAGACATTCCTTGAAAAGGACTTTGTTTTAATTTTTTTTTTTTTTTTTTTTTATGATTTAATTTAATTGTTAGCTTTTTATTAAACCCACAAACCCTCTGCAGTTCCTGTTCGAACCCTAGTTTGGGAAACCTTAATGTAACAAAATGCTTAATGCACTTCATGTTGTAAATTACAATGAATGGAACATATTTTCTTACTCTTTGCATTTTTTTTACATCATTATGCTACAAGATAATCCTATTTAAATCAATGTGATAAACGCATTGTCAAAAGTAATCTAAAAGTAATCAGATTAGATTACCTAAAATATGTAATGTAACTGATTACATTACTGACTACAATTTTTGTCACGTAATCTGGAATCAGTAACTGATTACAATTTGTAAGTAAGCTACCCAGCTATATACATATAAATATATATATATAAGGATTTTAATACATAATCTGAAAGCTGAATAAGTAAGCTTTCCATTGGTATGGTTTGTTAGGAAATGACACTATTTGGCAGAGATACAACTATTTAAAAATGCAAAAAATCTAAATATTGAGAAAATCGCCTTTAAAGTTGTACAAATGAAGTTCAATGCATATTACTAATCAAAAATTAAATTTTTATATATATAAGGTAGGAAATTTACAAAATGTCTTCATGGAACATGATCTTTACTTAATATCCTAACAATTTTTAGCATAAAAGAAAAATCTATAATTTTTACCCATGCAATGTATTTTTGGCTATTGCTGCAAATATACAAGTGCTACTTAAGACTGGTTTTGTGGTCCAGTCCAGGGTCACACACACATATAAAATCTGTTTTTAAAGCAGTGTACATAAAAAAAGTGTACTCTGTAAATGACATCAGGACTTTTGAGGACATTTGCTGCAGCATGACCTGAAGGCTTTGAAATGCACAGAGGGAGCTGTATCAGAACTCTTCATGACATCTGTCCATACTGAAGCTGACATGCAATTGGGTTATGCAAGAAAATAGCTAGTCTACCACAAATGTATCCTTTCAAATGGTCTAGTCAAAGGGCCTGAAATGGGTAGTTTGTGCTTGAAAGCCTACAAATGTCACTAAGCTAAGCAGTTCAGGAATGCAGTGGGTCAGGAGTGGGACAAAAATATTTTTTTTCTGGGCAACTGGTTGCAGTTATTGACTTATTGAGGGAGTAATTATTTTTTCACATAGGATGTTATATAACATTGAAGATCAATTTAAATATATCACTCAGTCCAATGACATGCAACTGTAAGATACATTTCTTTAGTAAAGTTCTAAATTGTAAGAAGCTGGAGCCAAAGCTTTATGGAAACAAGACCATAAAATTGGCAGTGCCTAAATGTTACACCTTGCAAATACACACTGCTACTACATGTTCAGCTAAACAAATCACCATTACCTTTACCTCATGGAAACAGAGACATTGTTTCCATGAGGCAACCAAAACCATTTTTTTTAATCCTTGGTTGGATAGGTGTGTTCTCCTCTGTTGTTTTAACATTTCCAAATCAATCTAGCTAATCCTTATTTGTAACAAAATGTGAGGATTTAGAAACGCCCATAACCCAATCTTCAGAAATGCTTAAGCCACATTGTGTTCTGGCTATAACCATCCTAGTTTTGACTTGATTTTATGATGTGTTTATCATGATTACCTCACAAATTAGTGAATCAAGTAAAACTCAAAACTTTCCTCAAAATTACAAATACTGTTGCGTTGCTATAATGTTTACTGCTGCCACAAAGATTTGTGTACGGTTTGTTACACCTCAATATTAACCAGGCATACAAAGAGAAGACAGAGCATTTGGTGGGGTTCACAAATTCTTTATTACATTTATAAAGGACATATTTATAAAGGAATAGCTGTACCGAATTTTACACTTTTGTTCACATTTACTCACCCTTATGTTGCTCTCTCTCTCTCTCTCTCTCTCTCTATCTCACTCACACACACACATAAACAAATAAATATGTAAAGCTTGTAAACAAAACATCTTCAGCCACTGCAAGCAAGAGAAGTGTGAAAATGCAGAAAATAAAAATTATAAAAAAATATTTAATTTTTGATGATCTTATTCACTGTGACTGTTGTTCCCTCTTTTAGCATGTATCAAAACCTCTAAGTGTATCTTATATATGTCATACTTTTTTTTTTTTTAATACATTTTCATTTTTTGCCTCCACCCTTGTTTCTGCCATCATCTCTCAAAGTAAGTTCAGTAGGTACATTAAGGAAACATTAACATTTTCAGGAAAGATGGCATTTGTAGGTGGATAAAAAAAACAACATTTCAGAGGTTATATTCTCAATATGAATGTGTGTATTATATACTACATGTGTCTTGTTGGCTTTGTCACGTAATCTATGGCATCAGCTGCATTGCTTTATTACCATTCACAACTCCTCTCTCAAGGCTTTATGGGATGGTAAAGTTTCCATTGAATTTACATGTTGGCAGAAGGTAGTAAGTCATTCGTGTTCTTCTCACAGACTTTTTTGAATATTATGAGTTCAGACATACTACTTTTTTCACATACTGTATACAGTGGGACAAACAAGTATTTGATAAACTGCTGATTTTTTAAGTTTTCCCATTTACAAAGAATGGAGAGATCTGTAATTTTCGTCGTAGGTACACCTCAACTGTGAGAGACAGAATCTAAAAGCCCCAAGACACAGACACAGAGATCTTCCCACCTCAGTACCCGAACCAGCATAGTCAGATTTGAAGCTCAAGCACAGTTGTTTAAACAGAATTGAACTATTGATCTTCACAAGGCCATACTGAAAGTATATTCAAAATGAACCAAGTGATCCAAAAAAAAGTCACTACTGGTGTTGTTTCACATTAAAGGCTCCATTTACTTCAAATAAAGTGACAAAAAGCTCCAAAACACTTCACTTGTTAACATTTTGTATTTATAGATACACTGTGATCAAATATAGCCTATAACACATGACCTCATCATTCTTCATGGCCTATGCTGTCAGGTTCTTTGATAGGTCCAACTAAACTTCAGAGATATAAAAGAGAGTGACCAGACCTGTTACCTAGGTCTGAGTTATTCATTGGGGCCTGTACTTTGCCGGAGGCACTGGGTAGGCCTGCTCTCTCATGGGTGAAATGTGTGATGCACATGGACCTGGACCTGCTAGACTATATGACACAAAGCACAGAGTCCACAAACAGGTCTGAGGGGGTCAAGGTGAAGATGGAAGCTTGAGATTTCAGGCAACTCCCCATCATATGATTTATTGAGGCTTTTAAACAAAAGTCCATGTCAATTCCATTCTTTCTGTAAAGCTATATAGATTCATGAACTGAAACAGAGGGTGAAATGTAATTTTAAATGTACCATATTTAAATGTCACATTGACAGCCAACAAATTTTGTGTGAATACAGAGCACATTTCCTGTCTCAGATGGCAGTTGTTGATCCAAAAGAGGTACAACCTTAAGGGCATGACATTTATGAATTTAACAGCTTTCGCAATTCCCATTTCCCTCTGGCATACATATGATCACACATGGAAGATTAACATGGAAGATAAAGCATAAGACCACAAAAGTGGTCCATATGCCTTGTGCTCTATATTTTGTGTCTTCTGGAGCCACTTGATATATTTGTGCTATGAACACATGGAAAGTTGTTATTTACTCATCTGGCCTGGTTCATGTCCTAGTTCTGCCATCCCCCAGCACTTTCCCAGATTTCTCCAACATAGTAAGCACTATGTGGTTGCCAGAGCTCTTGAAAAACAAAGTTGTTACGTAATTTGATCTTGGTACCACATGGTGGGTGCTAGACATTTTCTAGGTGTTCTATATGGTTGCTAGGCACTTGCTAAGTGTTACAGGTTGGTATAAATACACTTTTCCAAATCAGTGCTGGTTCATGTTTCTTGCTAGGTGGCCCCTTAATGTTTGTTGAGCGGGCTACTCAATTATCATGGTGATACAGTTGAAGCCAAAAGTTTACATACACATGTTAATTATTTTACCAAACTAAGAGGGATTATACAAAATGCATGTTGTTTTTTATACTGACCTGAATAAGATATTTTGCATCAAAGACATTTACAACTACGTTTACATTTACAGTCAACAAGAGAAAATAATAGTTGATCCAAATGATCCACAGCTGTTTTTTGTTTAGTAATAGTTGTGCATGAGTCCCTTGTTTGTCCTGAACAGTTAACCTGCCTGCTGTTCTTCAGAAAAAACCTTCAGGTCCCACAAATTCTGTGGTTTTTCAGCATTTTTGTGTATTTAAATTATTTTCCAACAAAGACTGATTTTGAGATCCATCTTTTCATACTGAGGACAACTGAGGGACTAATATGTAACTATTACAGAAGGTTCAAACGCTGACTGATGCTCCAGAAGGAAACACAATGCATTAAGAGCCAGGGGGTGAAAACTTTTTTAATTTGAAGCTTAATCATGCAGTCATTAACTTATTTTTGTTCTGTGAATAAAGTACCTTCTAGCTTCTAAAGGGCAGTGCTTAATGGAAAAAAAAGTTATTTAGGCAAAATAAGAAAAGGGTACACATCTTTATTCGGTTCCAAAGTTTTCACTCCCTGGTTCTTAATGGATTGTGTTTCCTTTTGAAGCAGTGAGCAATTGAACCTTCTGTAATAGTTGCATATGAGTCCCAGTTGTCCTCATTGTGAAAAGATGGATCTCAAAATCATGCAGTCATTGTTGGAAAGCGTTCAAATGCACAAAAATGCTGAAAAACCAAAGAATTTGTGGGACCTGAAGGGCAGTTTACCCGTTCAGGACTCGTGAACAACTAGCACTAAAACAAAACGCTAAATTAATATTAAGAATCAAGTGTATGTAAACTTTTGAATGTCGTTACGATGTTCTGATGCTGAGATTTTTATTTGTTTTCAATTTTGTGCGACATTCTGGTTTGCAGATATGATCTCTATAATCCCTTTTCATATGATTTTTCACCAAATTTTTACTATTTGGATGCTGAAAATTTGTATGACAGAAAAAGTATTTTACGTAAGGTGCCCTTATTACAGCGTAATTACATACATGTAAGTACTGAGTAATATTAATTAACAACATGTACTTACTGTAGAAATAGAGTTAGAAATAGAGTTTCAAAAGTCCTAGCATGTGAATAGTGATGAGTTCTTTCACACAGGGAAGGATGTTTTCATCTACAAATCTGTTTATTAATGTCTAGAAAGACAGAGAGAGAATCATTTAATAGTAACTGAGTCACCTGACATTTTGTCTGCTGTGAATACAGAAGTGCTGTTTACTCTTGTCACTAAGGTCACATGGTGGCCCTGAAGTTCTGTGAAGCCGACAGGAACATGGTTTAAGCTCTTATGTGTGTGTTTACTCCCTCCCAACTACAAATATGTAAATCAGTTCATTGGAAAGACTGCTGTTGGCAAGGAGACGGCGAAGGACAGTGTGAGATGCAGCCAGAAGCGCTTTAAAAATAGAGCACTTTCCCCCTTGCTTACCTTTTTTGGCCTAAATTACATGGAGATATATTGTCAAAATAATTATGTACAAATCACCTGTGGCCTTGAATTAGTTTTTTCTATTTTTGGTGACAGTAACGTCATAAAATTGCTCTTGGGGAGAAAGTCATCCACTCTCTCTCTCTCTCACACACACACACTTTTTGTTGAGACATGTTCTTTTCATAGGTACAAAAATAAACGTCTTTAAGATAAAAAAAAAAAAAAAAGCTTGAGTCAGGTACCTTATTCTGGAAACTAAGAGGTCAGGATTTGAAGTGTGTTGTATTCATCAAAAATTCATTTTCAGGGAAAATGGAAATATAATTTTCTGTCTGCAATGCTGTTGTGCTATGTGAAGGATGGTTCAAACTGGATTTAGGTAAATCTATTTTTCTTTTTTGCATTGTGATATAATGTAGACAAAGCTTAACTGCATCTACATATAAAAAAGTGAACATCTTCTCAAAGAATTGTGCTACTTTTAAACTGCTGTCGGAGTTAAATATTTTATGCCAAAGCTTTGATATATTAAATTATATTTATTCAATATATTCAGTATGTCCCCCACCCACCATCTGTTTATAGATATGGTCACTGTAGAGAAGTAATAAAAAGACACATTTAATTTTTCACGATTTACAGTAAGAAGGGCAGATGTGTGTTCTTATGAGAGTGTGATCAGGGCTGTGTACACAGGAACTGAATGTTCTCTGAGAGAACAGCAGAACACCTCTTTCGCCTACAGCTGCCACATGGATTATTCTCCAGGCCATCAACTCATGTCCACAGACTGAAATTAGCGCAAGGATTGCAAATGTTTTAGAGAATAAAAATAAAAAAAAAACACTAAAAGCAAACTATATAATCGAAATTGACCAAAGTAACCCCTAAAAATGCATTTGCATTCAGATCTGCCTCCATTCTTGAACACAATGCTTACATTTTCAATCAACAACATATGAATGAAAACCAGTCTCACTCTATTTTTTCCTGTTTGCTAATGTTTTATTTGGAAATATATGTCACAATATGAACATACATAAATAAACTAATATGCCCTTGATCTAAGAGGAAAACCTCACTTTGGAGCAGCTAAAACAGAAGAACTTGCTCCTGGCTTAAGATCCTTGTCCCTAACTACCTCTCCTCGTAATTCCCTGTCTCAAACTACAGATCTCATATCAGGTTGCAAAAGAAGTTTGCAGAATCTTAACTGATTTATTATTTACATTTTTTTTTATGAATTGGGTTGCTTGATTATGGCAAAATCACATATCCGCAGGATTTTATAAATTTCATTAAAATTAAATTTAAAGCTTAAGCCCTTTTTTAAGAGCTGCACAAAATTTATATTGTTTGAGCGGGGTAAAATGACATGATTTACAATTCAGATTTTTTATAAAGAGTTTTATAAAATGATAAACATTTCAGTCTTTAAACTAAGTAGAGGTCCTAGTATTAATTATTATATTATTTCAAAACATGATATATCTTATTGTCTTTAGATTTTTAGAATGCATATTATGGCATAGCTATCCACTAGTTCACATTTACCACTGCATGTTTGGGGCTGATTTTCACATTGGTCTGAGCAAAAACAGCAGATGGGCTGATTGAAATTGAAAATTCACTCTCTTTTTACTAGGTGGCACTTTTGGAGTGCAAAATATAGCGGTTTCCCTGGTAACACCTGTGCACGCTGTGCTCATAACCACCACATTATGAAGCTTTATAGGCAAGATGAAATGAAAATTACTGTATTTGAGTGAGGCTGTCTGTTCACCCCAGGTAAGGACTTAGACTTGGATGTGGTGTTGTACAAAATGATAAACAATGATCCTGCAGCTTGGTTCATGCATAAAAACAATGGCCTTATGAAAAATGTGGGCAACGCTAGCCCAGTAACCTCAGTTCACCCCAGGGGAATCACTTGGAGTTATGACTATTGTGTGCCCTCTGGCGCTCACAACAGCCACTTTATCAGACTTTACAGGCAAGATAAAATTAAAATTCCGGTGTATGTGATTTCACCAAGTACAACATGTTCCTGGATCAACATCCTTGTTGGTCCTGGAACAACATTCCATTCAACCAATCAGAATTGAGGGATAACTTTTCAGGAGATGTCAGTTTTAGGCTTACGATCAGGATTAGGTGCTTCTACACCCTTGCTAATCAGCTATCATTTCCCTCTGATTTAAAAAAAATATATATATATATATGGGTAGGGTTAGGTTTAGGGGTAGGGATTGAGTTAAGTCTGTATTTTTGGAAAAGATGTCTTACTTGGCAAAATCACGGTGACCGGAAATTCCATTTAAACTTTTCTGAAGGCAGTCGGTTCCCTTCAGAGATACATTTATATAAAAACCTGCACCGCATTTTGACTTTGAAACTTAAAGCTCATATTCAATGAAATCAGCAAAGCTTTGTCAAGTTTAATCAAAGACTATACAAAGATGTACAAAGATACATAAAGATAGTTCACTCCTATTACTTATGGGCTGCATCCGAAAACTGAAAAATGCTGCTTTCGGAGGACACATTCCAAGGTAGGAGGGCATCAAGGCATGTCCGAATCCAAGCTTCACTTCCTGTCTCATGAGATAACTTAATCTGATAGATTTTTGAAGACAGATCTATCCTTCGCTGCCTTTGATATCCCACAATGGTTGAGCTAAAAAAAAAAAGATTTGGTGGTCAGTTTGTGTGTAAATATATTTCTGATTAAATTTTGATGTTATTTTTAGTGAGAAATCAGTATTATAAAATATTAATTTAGTTATCACAAAACTTGTTCTATTTTGTTGTAGATCATTAAACTGTTACACTGCCTTAGAAGCATGTCTGAAATCAGTTTCAAGAGGTGCCTTCGTGCAAAAACGCTGCCTGCAAAGTAAATCAAAGTTGGATGCAGCCATGAATGGAAGAAACCATAGCCGCGGGAATTAGGGGTGCTGAGGGTGCTGCAGCAAGCCCTGCCACAGGGCTGGGTCTAAGATTTTCCTTGTGCCACTCGATCATCCCCAAGATACTTAATTTTTATGATAGTTTTGTGATTATATATTAAACTGACCAGAAATTAGTGTGGTTGTATTTTTCTTTTTTCGTCCCATCTCCCCCTGCTTGACAGAGTTTCGTGTGAAATGTTCACGCGATATTACTGTGATTTTAGATTCTGACATGTAAAAAAACATTGAGATTCATTAAGAATGAATTTGTATTTAACCTGATTACATTGTTTAATAAAAATACATTTTAAGTTTAATGATAATGCTGCATGTGCTCTGTTATTTAAACCAGTGGTTCCCAACCACAATCCTGGAGGCCCCCCAACACTGCATGTTTTCCATGGCCGTTTCTCAATATGCGTACTTGTCTGGACTTGTGTTCTTGTGGACTTGTGAAACGTCATCTGTCGTCGCCGAAGTACTGTTCCAATTCAAAGTTCACATCTAGCCAAGTACAGTTCAAATCCCCGGATGTGTTCTTGCTCCGCCCCTTTTATCAAGGATGCATCGAGAGGTGACTTTTGCGAACTCGAGGCAGTCAGGTATCCCAGAATGCATTTCGTTACATACATTCAGTGTATGGTTATGCATCTTTGTTTGCTTTACTTGTGGATTTATTAAAAACTGTTTTAACTATAAACTTCCTTGTTGTGTGTGTGGTTTACAACCAGGTTGTGACATGTTTGTGCATAGAAACAATTGCCTTCTGAAAAATGTGAGCGATGCTACCAGTTCACCCCAGGGGAATCACTTGGATTAGGACTAGTGTGTGTCGTGGTGGGTGGGAGACAGGGCACACACTAGATTGCCAAAAAATTATTTTTTAACACCAATCCTTAGCAAATTGCTAACAAGTCAGATTTTAATCAGTAAACCGAAGATTCTTGACAACTATTTAAATAAACAGCTACATTAATGTGTGGATAGATAGACAGACAGACATTGATTCACCTACACACATTATTTTAAATGGCAGAACAAACAAAAATATTCCAATATATTAATTTTCAACACATAATCATTGGAAAATTGCCCTTTAGGTCGGATTGGTTCCTAACCCCAGTGTAGTACTCTGGGCGGGACAATCAGCTATGAGCCCACAGTGAAGGCTGTTATAGTCTACTGAAGTGAATCCTTACTGTATTTGGGTGAGGCTTTCTGTCCACCCCAGGGACTTAAAGTTGGATGTAGGGTGTAACAACCCTTGGCAGGATGATGAGCAATGATCCTAAACCTTAGTTTGTGCAGAAACAATGGCCTTCTGAAAAATGTGGGCAATGCTACCAGTTCACCCCAGGGGAATCACTTGGAGTTAGGACTAGTGTGTGTCCTGTAAGGTTGTGGAGGGTAGGACACAGAGCACACACTAGATTGCTAAAACATGCCAAAAACTTTTTTTAACCAATTCCCAAGTAAATCATTAACAAATATGATTATAATAATTAACCCAAATAATTAAGTGAAATCAAATTCTCAAAAAAAAAAAAAAATAAAATAAAATAAGTAATAAATACACAAAACTATGGCAAATTGGCTTTTAGGTCGAATTGGTTCCTAACTCCGGTGTAGTACTCTGGGTTGGACAATCAGCTATGAGCCAACAGCGAAGGCTGTTATAGTCTGCTCTAGTGAATGCTTGATTGCCTGTACTACTGTATTTGGGTAAGACTGGTCACCCAGGTAAGGACTTAAAAAAGTTGGATGTAGGTTGTGGTAAATCTTTTCTGGATGATGAGCAAAGATCCTACAGCTTGGTTTTGTCTCAGTTATGTTAAGTTTGACTTGTTTTTCAGTCTTTGCTTTCTCCTCCTTTCGTAATTTGTTTTCTTGGTTACTGATTTAATTGGTCATTTTATTCAGCTGTGTCGTATTAGTTCCCTTTGTGTTTCGTTTGAGTTTTGTCTGGTATCGTCAGTGTATGGTTATGCATCTTCGTTTGCTTTACTTGTGGATTTATTAAAAACTGTTTTAACTATAAACTTCCTTGTTGTGTGTGTGGTTTACAACCAGGTTGTGACATGTTTGTGCATAGAAACAATTGCCTTCTGAAAAATGTGAGCGATGCTACCAGTTCACCCCAGGGGAATCACTTGGATTAGGACTAGTGTGTGTCGTGTAAGGTCGTGGTGGGTGGGAGACAGGGCACACACTAGATTGCCAAAAAATTATTTTTTAACACCAATCCTTAGCAAATTGCTAACAAGTCAGATTTTAATCAGTAAACCGAAGATTCTTGACAACTATTTAAATAAACAACTACATTAATGTGTGGATAGATAGACAGACAGACATTGATTCACCTACACACATTATTTTAAATGGCAGAACAAACAAAAATATTCCAATATATTAATTTTCAACGCATAATCATTGGAAAATTGCCCTTTAGGTCGGATTGGTTCCTAACCCCAGTGTAGTACTCTGGGCGGGACAATCAGCTATGAGCCCACAGTGAAGGCTGTTATAGTCTACTGAAGTGAATCCTTACTGTATTTGGGTGAGGCTTTCTGTCCACCCCAGGGACTTAAAGTTGGATGTATGGTGTAACAACCCTTGGCAGGATGATGAGCAATGATCCTAAACCTTAGTTTGTGCAGAAACAATGGCCTTCTGAAAAATGTGGGCAATGCTACCAGTTCACCCCAGGGGAATCACTTGGAGTTAGGACTAGTGTGTGTCCTGTAAGGTCGTGGTGGGTGGGACACAGAGCACACACTAGATTGCCAAAAAATTATTTTTTAACACCAATCCTTAGCAGATCGCTAACAAGTCAGATTTTAATCAATAAACCGAAAATTCTTGACAACTATTTAAATAAACAACTACATTAATGTGTGGATAGATGGACAGACAGACATTGATTCACCTACAAACATTATTTTAAATGGCAGAACAAACTAAAATATTCCAATATATTAATTTTCAAAGCATAATCATTGGAAATTGCCCTTTAGGTTGGATTGGTTCCTAACTCCAGTGTAGTACTCAAGGCGGGACAATCAGCTATGAGCTCACGGCAGAGGCTGTTATAATTTGTTCCAGTGAATGCCTGTGAGGCTGTTCACCCAAGGTAGGGACTTGGAGTTGAATGTAGGTTGATAAATCTTTTCAGGATAATAAGCAATGATCTTACAGCTTGATTTATGTGCAGAAACCACAACTTTCTAAAAAATGTGGGCGATGTTACCAGTTCACCCCAGGGGAATCACTTGGAGTTAGGACTAGTGTGTGTCCTGTAAGGTCGTAGTGGGTGGGACACAGGGCACACACTAGATTGCCAAGACATACAAAAAATATTTAAAAAAATAAAGAAATAATAAATACACAAAACTATGGCAAATTGGCTTTTAGGTCGAATTGGTTCCTAACTCCGGTGTAGTACTTTGGGTGGGACAACCAGCTATGAGCTCACAGCAAAAGCTGTTATAATTTGCTCCAGTGAATGCTTGATTGCCTATTCTGTTGTATTTGGGTGAGGCTGTTCACCCAAGGTAGGGAAAACATAGTACACAAAACTATGGCAAATTGGCTTTTAGGTCGAATTGGTTCCTAACTCCGGTGTAGTACAAAAGCTGTTCAGCAATTCCAGCCTTACGGACGTGACATTCGTAGTTAAAACCTAAAATATAAATTCTCATAAATTGTACTCATTACCAATATATTGAACCATCTATTTATATTCTTCAATACCCCTTAACAGAGTCAGAGTCCAGACACCAGAAAAGTTTCAGTCTATACACTTGTTTCATATTTTAAATTTGGGAAATAGACATTCGTTACGGACGTGACAAAAAAAGACAAGAGTTTCTGGGAGACTGCATATTTTGTAGAATTCCTGCGAATGCACAAACCAGAAACGACAATATCTGCTGAATTAAGAAGGGTTGGCTATTTACAAAACATAAAATATCAATTTTGTTTAAATTTTCGTTTTTGTGTTTCAGAGGAAAAATCAGTGTTATGGACGTACAGCAAACATGCCCGCGCGGGCCCCCTGCGGGTTTTCTGTGGGGCAGTGTGGGCAGAGTAAACCCACACTAAACCCAAATGGGCCCCATGTGGGTTAGCCCATGCGGGGCCAACAGCAGTTTTGCCCATTGGGGGCCCTATTTGGATTTTGTGTGGGCAAGCCCACAGTGGGCTTGCCCACAGTAAACCCACTCGGGCCCCCTTTGGGTTAGCCCATGTGGGCCCACAGTGGGTTTGCCCTTTTGGGCCCACATGATGGTTTTCTGTGGGCAATATATGCACTTCCGCTCAAAAGTTTAAGATCAGCAAGGTTTTAATGGTTTTAAGGGTTTTCAAATACCTTTCTTACGCTCATCAAGGCTACATTTATTTGATCAAAAATCCAGAAAAAAACTATAATATTGTGAAATATTATTTCAGTTTAAGATAACTGTTTTCTATGTGAATATATTTTAAAATGTAATTGATTCCTGTGATACAAAGCTAAATTTTTAGCATCATACTGCAGTCTTTATCTTTCATCTTTATGAGCATTAACAATTCTTTCTCTCAAGTCCAAACTAATTTCTTTTGTCTTTGCCATGATGACAGTGCATATTATTTTACTAGTTGTTTTGCAAGATACTAATCCTCAGCTTAAAGAGCAATTTAAATGCTTATCTAGGTTAATTAGGTTAATCAGGCAAATTAGGTTAATTTGGCAAGTCATTGGACAACAGTGGTTTCTATAGCTAATCAAACTAATACTTTCTTAAGGGAGTTAATAATATTGACCTTAGCAGTTATGTATTTATTTATTTATTATTTTATTTTATTCAAGCAACTATAAGAAATCAGACTTTCTCTAGAAGAAAAAAAAAATGTGATGGTTGGAGACCAATGAACTGATATCATATTTAGATTTTTAAATTTAGCTTTTATATTTATTACATATCTATGAAACTGTATGCATATGCATATGTCTGAATTAAATTTCAGTATAAAAAAATTCTGAATTAAAGGTAAATAAAAAAAAAATCACCAAAAAATATGTAAAACCTAAATAAATAAACATTGAGGGCTTTCCGGTCATTTTGTCAAGCAAGGGACACTTTTGTTATAAGGTTGGGAGGGAGGGATGAATGAGGGTTAATAAAGTTTGTCTTTAATATATATTTTAAACTTGTCTTTAAAAATGTCTAATAATGCTAAGCTAGAAGTATGGAATTGTGAATTACATAACATGGTGATATATTACAGTCAAAATTGAAAAGTCTATTCTGCTCAAAATGCCTGCATTTATTTGATCCAAAGTACAGCTAAAGTAAATATAATTTTTTTTTGTACTATTGAAACTGCTTTATATTTTAATATATTTTAAAATTTAATTTATTCCTGATTTCAAAGCTGATTTTTTTTTAGCATTATTGCTCCAGTCATGATCCTTGAAAAATCATTCTAATATTCTGATTTGCTGCTCAGAAACATTTATTATTTTCATTATTATTAGTAGTAGTAGTACTATGTTGAAAACCGTAGTAGATTTTTTTCAAGTTTCAGCTTGAAAATATTATATATATAGATTTACATTGTAAACGGGGTGTAGAAATAACAATTAAAAAATCAATTAAAAACTATAAGGAATGAGATGTCACGCCGAATTTACGTAAATGTATAAAATAAATAAATATATTATTTCATTTGATATATTTACGTAAATTTGGCGTGACTTCTACGTGCGCGCGCTGAACATTCAAATCTGCAGCGGAGGGAGTTACCATGGAAACGGGGCGGTTACTCAAATGTCAAGCAGCGAAACTGCGGCTCTCACTGTTGTTTTCACTAATTTCAGGTAAGTTTAGTCTCTAAAATTACACAAATAGTACATACGAGTGTTCCTGACACTTTCTTTCATGTAAATGACACGCTTCCTTTGAATATTTACTTTACAGAAATGGTTTATTGTCGTCGGAAAAAGTCCGTTAGCATTAACCTTACAACAGTAAGGCTAACTATGAGGTAATTATAGACTTGAGCTCTTGTTTATGAAAGTTTGGGCTTTACATGACATCTTATGTGTAACGATGATTATATATATATAATTTATTTAACCTAAAAGTATGCACTGTAATGGTACAGCTAATGAATCTGAGCTGAAAGTAACGTTTCCTCAAACACGTTTTGAACTTTCATGGTTAACAAACAAACAAACAAAAAAAAAATGATAGCACTTGTTCTGTGATTTCAGAAGTGTCAGAAAGGAGAAGTTCCTGATTTTATTTTAATTTCTGAAGGGATCTGCTGACAGAGATACAGAAAACACAGGTGATCTGAGAAAGCTTATAAAATAACTTTATATTCATCTTTCACAATATATTTAGCCTATATCCTATATCACCATGCATGTGTTTGTTTGCTTGTTAGTTATTTTAAAACATACAACTTTCCAAACATAAGTAACACTGTAAGAGCATTGCTAAATAAGTAAACCTAAAAAATATTAATTATTATTATTATTATTAATATTCTTATTTTTGTATGTTATTCTTTTTTTTTCTCTTCTGCATTTACCTGTGCTGTAGTTTATTTCTAATAAACCTGGAATTGTATAATAAATATTGTTGGGTCTGTGACAAATTGTTTATGTTTCTTCCTAGTTTCTTCAATGCTGATGGCAGTGCATTAGAGCTGGAGTGTATCTCCTGTTGAAGAACATGTTTAGACATTATGAACTATGAGACTAGTAAGTAATACATCAAACACTACCATTCAAAAGTTTAAGGGTCAGATTTGTCATGTATTTAAAAGACGTTTTTTATGGCAACCCCTGCTGCATTTATTTGATTAAAATACACACATCATCCACGTCATATCATCCTTCAGAAATCATACTTTGTGAAAACAGAAATAAATTACATTTTACAATGTATTCACATAGAAAACAATTATTCTATATTGCAATAAAATTTCACAACATTGCTGTTTTTATGTATGATCAAATAAATGCATTTTTTGGTGAACATAAGGGACATTTAAAAAGCATAAGAAACAGGAATAATCACAATATGAGTTTACCTAGTGGTATGAACCCAGAGTCTTCACTGGTTCAGTAATAAAACGAGCATCTTCCATACGAAACTTGTGGTTTCAATTAGGGCAAAAAGCATTGTTGAACAACAAAATAAAATATTGGGAACTAGTAATTGGTTATTCTAAGTATCCTGTACTACAAATTATACAAAAATTATAAAATACTATATTGATCAACTGTTTGGTGTGATGACGTTTAATGTCTCCGACAGCACCTGTAGCCCCATTTAGCAACTTGTTAGCAACTGTATTTTTAAAGGAACAGTTTTAAAAAATCACGAGTGTGGTGTAAATGGTGTGTTTTATGTCGTAGAATAAAACTTGAAAGTATCTTGAGCTTGTGTTAACCACAAACTTGTTTAAGGGAGTTAACCAAAATCCCATTCAAAAAACCCATTGACTTTGGGACGATGGAACCGGAAGTGCTAAAATGCTCTGCAACTGTGCTGGAAGGGCTCGGGCCAAAAGTTGCCCTTTGGGAATATGCTGGTCTGCAAAGCAGTCATAGGTACAGTATGTAATGTTTTTTTTTAGATAAGCCCTTCTAATAGAAATGAAAAAATAATTAGAAGTAAAAATGGTAACACTTTTTTTTGACCAATTCTCACTATTAACCAGTGGCTTATTATTGACATGTGGGCTGTCATGTGGGCTGTTTATTAGAACTTCTAAAGCACATATTCTGCATGACCTTATTATACTTCAATAATCCTATCCAAGTAGCAAATTAGGAGTTTATTAGGGCAAAAACAAACAAACAAACAAACAATAATAATAATAATAAATGGTTTGCTAATCGCGGGAATTTAACTAAAATAATGTGTGTCTGGTAAAAAATATTGTTAGTATGTTAATGAACAATGTTTAATCTACCTCAGTGTTACCTGTTCTCAGATATCCCTGTTTATTTGTCATTTTACTTAGATGCTGTGACAAAATGCAGCCGAGCCACAGCAAGTGAGTTTGAAGGCTAAAACATGGCTCCGTAATGCCAGGGACAGAGATGGAGGGGCCAGAACTGCACTGGAAAAACACACCAGTGCCCCTGAAAGGAATTATTTGTAATTTAAGTTTTGTGTTATGTGTTCTGTAGTTCTTGGTGGTTACTGCTCTTTATAATTGATTTTTTTTATTGCTGCTTTAAAATACATTTTTGTATTGTTATTATTATTACTTTTACTATTACCATTAATACTATTATTAATTGCTGTAAATAAATGATTTGAAAAACATGACCTTCAGTTTATTACTGCTACAGTTAACATGTGCAATTTTCCTGCATATTCAGTAATTTGGTGGTATTCTGCAGGTTTCCCCACGCTTCCCTCGCTGCGCCCGCACCCAGCCCACAGCGTGCCCACACTTCCCCCACTGCGCCCGCACCCAGCCCACACTTCCCCCGCTGCGCCCGCACCCAGCCCACAGCGTGCCCACACTTCCCCCACTGCGCCCGCACCCAGCCCACACTTCCCCCGCTGCGCCCGCACCCAGCCCACAGCGTGCCCACACTTCCCCCACTGCGCCCGCACCCAGCCCACACTTCCCCCGCTGCGCCCGCACCCAGCCCACAGCGTGCCCACACTTCCCCCACTGCGCCCGCACCCAGCCCACACTTCCCCCGCTGCGCCCGCACCCAGCCCACAGCGTGCCCACACTTCCCCCACTGCGCCCGCACCCAGCCCACAGCGTGCCGACACTTCCCCCACTGCGCCCGCACCCAGCCCACAGCGTGCCGACACTTCCCCCACTGCGCCCGCACCCAGCCCACAGCGTGCCGACACTTCCCCCACTGTGCCCGCACCCAGCCCACACTGTGGGCATGTTTATGGGCCCACCATTGGCCCCATTGGGGGCCCACTCTGCTTTGTTTGGGCCAGCCCACACCTAACCCACACTTTTGGGCTATCCCACTCTGGCCCCACATGGGCCCCATAGTGTGGGGCCCACACGTGCCCCGCATTTCACGCCGGTATTGGGGCCCACAGTGGGCTGCCCGCGCGGGCTAGATTTTTTGCCCACAGTGGGCCCACACGGGCCCCAAACGGGCATGTTTGCTGTGACATCTCTCCGTTACGGACGTGACCGTTATGAAAGCAGAATTTATCCGACTATGGAAATGAGTATAAATGCTTTAAAAACTTAAAAAACAGATAGGCTACGTAAAGTCTGTTAATAGGCCTTTTTAATTGTTTAATGTTTTCTTGTCGGCTGCAAGATGAAATCCACAGTGCTGACTCTCATCTCCAACTGAAGTTGTCTCTGGAGAGAAATAAAGCCTTCAGATTACATAAACGGGGAATATTTAATTTCGTTCTTAATTGTTTCGTTTAAAAAGGTAGACATTTTAAGATTTATATACACATTTTTAAGTTGTGAGATAAACGCCCCGACTCCCGAGCGTGGTTTCTTTTTTGAGAAGTGCTCCAGTTCACTATGGTAGAAAGTGCATTCTGTTTCTTTTCATAAACACGTTTTGTTGTTGTTATGAATTGTTGTTATTATAAAGTTTCGAACTGATTTTAAGTTGTTTTATTATCAGGAAGAAACACAAGTGATTGCGCGGACGCCTCTCTGCGCATAATATTCCGCACAAACACTAACACCAAAAATGTACAGGTTAACGCTATTGTTTGGAATCCACATTAAAGTAAATCTTCAGCACATCCGAGACAGCTGCAGTTATAACATATAAATTGAAGGCTATTTGACATTTTTAAGTGATTTAACAGACCAAAGTCGCTCCAATTCGTTGATTATTAGTTGTTGATCAAGATTAAACAGATGCCGCTGGGAATAAAATGTTTAAAATACTTGTTTTTGCATGCATTAAATAACTAAGATACAATACAGATTAAGTAAAATATATATAATAGGCCCGCCTATAGTAGGCCTACATATTTACAAAATAGACTGCGAATAAGTCCCGTTTTGTCTCTGCATTAAAAAATTAGAAAAAATATAACAGCGCCGAACACGCAAAATCTTACACTCTGCTTTAATGCAGCGCAACCACAAGAGTTATCTGAAATGCATAAAAGGATTAAATAAGATAATTTTGACGATGAACATTATAAATGACATTTTAAAAATAGTTTTGGCGATATGTCATAGTGTGCCTGTGCATTTATTACCCGGACAGCAAATGTTTAGGCTATTTTAGCAAAATTCTCACTGAGATTTCTAAAAAGTTAATAGAATGAATTTATTTTTAAAATGTTATGATAAGGTAAGCCTGAAACAAGTCACAGTAATAGACCTTTATCAATCATCAGCAACGAGGTAAACATGCGCACTGATATGCATACGATTTAATAGAAGGGTCCGTACTTGACTTTAATAGATTTCCAAAGCACAAACCGGAAGCAACAATCTGCCGAATTAGAGAAAGTCATTGACAAGTCATTCACAAAGCATAAAATATAGATTTTATTAAAATTTTCGTTCTTGTGTTCAAGCACGCGCAAAGTTTTTCCACAAAGCACAGGTAAAATAACCTAATGATTATGAAAAAATAAGACATTTTAATTATGTATTAACAAACTGTTTTCTGAATCCTTGTCGGTCGCAAAGATGAAATTCAATCTTCACTGAATGCGCATTTAAGAGAGAAATGCATTCACAGATTAGATAATCAGGGAGTAGGCATTTGGTTTTGTTTTGAATTGGTTCGTTTAAAAGCAGACACGCTTTCTGTTTCTCATATTTATGAGGCACCCAAATTTTAAGTTGTTTCTTTATTAGTAATTTATTATTATATTGTTTCATTAAAAAATGCAAGTGATCGCGCGGGCGCCTTCCTGTCATGCATGCTCAGGAATTCTTTTCTGCACCACTTGAATACGAATATTAGAGCATATTTAAATGAGGTTAGAATTAACCAAATTCACTTTAAAGAGACAGAACCTGCAAATTGAAGGCTAACTTTTTTAAATGATCTAACGGACAGATTCCGTTCCAATTTGTTGATTAGTTGTTGACAGCATTGGGTAAATTACTTTAAAAAAGTAATCCACAACAAATTACTAATTACTTCTTTTAAATTGTAATTTGAATTCATTACTGATTACTGCACTTAAAAAGTAATCAGATTACTAATTACTTTACTTTCAAGTTACTTTTAAGTTTAGCCTACATTCCAAGTTATCAAACCTAAAAAAAACACAACAAAGATAAACTCTTAGTTATTTCATTCATTTATTATTGACTGAAATATTACATAAGTAGGCCTATTATTTGTATACACTTTCAATATCTCAGTCTCCGTGAATATCTTTTTGAAACGAATCACTAAAATGAACGAAAATTGTATGAAATACATTACAGTAGATCTATAAAGAAAGCGTGATAAAATAATCCGTATGAAACAAACACGAGGTACTTTACAATCTTTCTTTTTGTCTGAGTTTACCAGTAATGTGATCATTACACGCTACAAGATAATCATCCACACGAAACCAAGCTTGAGACGCGCAAACATGTCAATGTCCACATCACCTCCGTGAAAAAGGAAAGATTTTTTTTTTGGAAGAAGACGCACTTTGAGGAATAAACCTTTTGTGATGCCGACAGCGGAAACCACAACTTTCTAAAAAATGTGGGCGATGTTACCAGTTCACCCCAGGGGAATCACTTGGAGTTAGGACTAGTGTGTGTCCTGTAAGGTCGTGGTGGGTGGGACACAGGTCACACACTAGATTGTCAACAAATAATTTTTTACACCAAATCTCAAGCAAATTGCTGAGAAGTTTTTAATTAGCGCAGTGAATTAAATCCTATAAATAAGGTTGAAATATTTCAATAAATATGAAATATTAAAATAAGTACATAAATGAATAGATAAACAAACAAATAAATAAATAGCAATAAAAAGTTTTGAATAACAAAACGAGAAATTATCTTGAGAAAATTGCAAATAATAAGAAAGTACTCAACCAAGCCAATGAAACGCTTTAAAAAATTAATTGATTGATTGATTGATTTTTTTAATTAATGAAGTATTAACTATAACTAAGTTTTTAATACCAAATAAAAAGAAATAAACAAAAAACAAAAAGAAAATACAATCTTTTGAAAATGATTTATCTACAAACAGGAGTTAAAATGACAGAACAAACACATTTTCAAATATATTCATTTTTAAACAATCATTGGTGAATTGCCCTTTAGGTCGGATTGGTTCCTAACTCTGGTGTAGTACTCTGGGCGGGACAATCAGCTTTGAGCCCACATCGAAAGCTGTTATAGTCTGGTGAAGTGAATCCTTACTGTATTTGTGTGATGCTGTATGTCCACCCCAGGTAGGAACTTGGAGAGTTGGATGTAGGGGGTAACAACGCTTGGCAGGATGATGATCAATGATCCAACAGCTTGGTTTGTGCAGAAACAATGGCCTTCGAAAAATGTGGGCAATGCTACCAGTTCACCCCAGGGGAATCAGTTGGAGTTAGGACTAGTGTGTGTCCTGTAAGGTCTTGGTGGGTGGGACAAAGAGCACAACCTAGATTGCCAAAAAAGATTTTTAAACACCAGTCCGATTTTAATCAACCAAGCGAATTAAATTTGTGAAAAATATGTATATAAATAAGTACATGTATGGATAAACAAATAACACTAAGAAAGTTTTAAGTGCAAAACAATTTCCCCAAGTGCATTTGTAATAAATTAGGAATTAACCAAGCAAATCAAATATTCAATAAATAATTAAATGGACAAGTTAATAAAAAAAATAAACATTATGCTAGGGACTCCACCAAGCAAATAAAATTAAAAAAATAAAAATATTTATTTATTTATTTATTTAAATAATTATGAGCTATAACTAAGACAGTTTGTGATGACAAATGAATTGAATTATTCACGCAAGTAGTTTACATACAAAATAAATGCAAAGATACAAATACGTGCGTGGCAATATCACATCTTTCGTTCAAGCCAATCAGCGAAGAACTTACTGGTATTTCCAGTTTGATACATCTGGTTGTATCAGAAAATGGAGGAAAGCATTGCATGATCATTATATCGCATAAAGAGAATATTCGCTTTGCGTTTGGTGTGCACACAGCATGAGGTCGTGGTGGGTGGGACAAAAAATTTGTTTTGACACATTTTAAAATACCCTAAAATATTTTAAATATTTAAATAAATAACATAAAAAAAGTTTTAATTGAAGACGATAAACAGTTTCCCATAAGCAAATGGTTAACAAATATGAAATTATTGAACCAAGTGAATCAATTCCTCAAAAATACCTAAATAAATTAATTAATTAAAGATAACATAATGCTAAGAGAATTGTAGATTATGTAGATTTAGGTTAGAAATTAATTAACCAAGCTAATCAAATCTTTAAAAAATATATGTAGAATGAATGAATAAATAAAGTACATATAACACTATGAGAATTTTAAATGACAAAACAAAATAAATAAGTAAATAAATCATAATAAGTACATATGAAGAGTTCAGATGCAAAACCCCCTAAAAGCCATCTCGGTCAAAAATTGGACAATGATACTGAGTAAAATGCTCTCGACACATATTATACATCCATCAAGTACTTTTACTTCAAATTCGCTAAAATCACAGCCTCAGCCCAATCAGAAGGACCGGTACTTGGGTAGAAACCTAAATATTTTTATTTTAAGAAAGATGTCAGATTTAGAGGCTTTTGCATCTGAACTCTTCACAAATAAATAAATAAATAAAATAAAATTCTGTGTGCTCCAGGGGATTCATTGACCACCCATAATATTATATTATTCGGAGAAAGCAAATAAAATCCTCAAAAAGTTTTAAAACAAGTAAATCAATAAACAAAACACAAAGATGATTTTGAAAAGATGCTCATTATTTACTCACCCTCATACATTAAATTAAAATGATCAAATGTGTGTTAGTTTTTTTGTAATACAGCACATGACAAGTAATTTTGCATTTTGCAAAAGATAAAATTTGATATTTTGTATTTATTTATTTATTTATTTATTATTAATAAATTCATATTATTATTTTCAATACTTTGCACTTTAAAAACAACTTTTTGAATGTGTTTTCAGTCCCTATGTGTAATTACTGTCACAATTTAATTGTGGAATTTTTATTTAAGGTTTTAAAAAGGAAAAACACCAAATTGCACAAAATCCACACAATCTCTAAGCGTGTCCCATTATGCATCATCATACAAATAAATCATGAAACGTTTTGTCAGGATATCACAAAATGTCATGGAAATCTTTCTAGTATAAGTTGAATTTTAATAATTATTTTATAATAATTATAAAAACAAAATGTATTTAATAAAAATGTATTTTGCACATTTGCAATGTTTTTTTTTTTTTTAGCATTTGACTAGAAGCACCACAATTTAAATTGTTTTGAAATTGTATCATATGTTACATGAACTACTAAACAGACATTCAGAAGCCCTGTAACACTTGAACACTTGGGCCAAATACAGGAAATACATCATGTAAGTACACAAGTTGTCAAGTGCAAGGACAGTGAGAATGAGTTTTTGGACATGCCCCATGGATTACTCGAGAGACTACAAGCTTAAAACTACTTGAGTAGTAAGTAGATTTTAATTGATTTTAAAGTTTAAGAAAATACTGTTTTTTTTTTTTTTATTATTTTATTTTATTTTTTATTTTTTAAGAAATATTACATGCAGTTTGCAGATATCTGTAGATGAAAATGTTGTCAGTGGTATTTCTCTATTGTAGAATTAGCCCCTTGTATTGTGTATGTAAATATTTTTGATCTAGCTTTTGAACATGAGGGACAAGTTACAGCCTGAGGCAGTCAGTATGTGTGCTCTGAGTAGCTTTATATGGTTTTGCTGCTGAAGCTGTGAATATTTAAACAGAAGACTGACAGACTTTTAGCCCTGTCACCTACTATTACTCATAGTCAGTGAACACAAGGGGGATACATTTGCTTCAAATTGTTTATTAAAAATTCTGAAGTCTCATACTATCAATAATATAGCACTGATTATGTACTTCACAGTGTTAAGGGTGTCAGCTAGTTGTTACAAAGGTTATCTACCTATATATTGTATTTTTTCCACTTTATTATTATTATTTATTTATTAGAAATGAAAATCTAAAAATGCAAAGAAGAATCTATAATATTGTATTTTTTATTTTTTAAAAAAAGGGTATTTCAGCCGTAGCATTTAAGTCAATACCTTACAGAAAAACAACATGAACTTCATATGTCACATTTAAAAGAATCACATGCAAAATCTGTGAAACATATGTGAACACACATGGTTTTAGACAGTGTTGGGGGTAACACATTACAAGTAACGCAAGTTACTTTTTTCCATGTAACTAGTAAAGTAACGCATTACTTTTTAAATTACAAGAAAATATCGAAGTTTTTTTTTTTTTTTAGTAATGGCAGTTACTTTTTGTTTCCTTTATGTATTTAATCCCATTTTATTAACCAATGTCTTTGCTGCTGACCTTTGTTGATCCAATTCAACCATATTAATAAGCAAAACTTACTTTAGATTAACTAACATTTGTGCTTAATTTTTCTCATTGCTGAAGACTGTTGAACTTCCTTCTCTAACAGTTCTGCTGTACAGACGTGAATGTACTTTTCCTTCAGCTTAAGGCTTATTAATTTCACTTTTTAGTGTGAAAGGGCTTTTACATTTGCTAAAAATCTAACTTTTTATATTAAAAACAAACAAGCACGCCCTGCCCAGATTTAAAAAGTAATGCAAAAGTAATGTAACACATTACTTCACATAAAAAGTAAATAAGTAACGTAATTAGTTACTTTTTTAGGGAGTAACGCAATATTGCAATGCATTACTTTTAAAAGTAACTTTCCCCAACACTGGTTTTAGAACATTTTTTTAAGGTACATGTGTTTAATCCGTGTGTTCACATGGGCTTTACACATTTACACCATGAACACATGAACCATGAAAACCAAGTTTCACATGTGATTGCACATGAAGTTCATGTGGACTTACCTTTTTTTTTTTTGAGCCAGATTACTGTAGCTACAAATAGAACATTTTCAAAATGTTCATTGTTTTTATAAATCACATTCAAAAATGTCTCGCATACATATTTTACAAATTTATGCTGAATATGCAAAACAATAATCAATAAGGCATTTCTCTGAATTTCATACATAAAGTGGCACACATTAAGATGTGGTGCTATCTCTTGTAATTATGATATTCTGCAGTGAATAAAAAAATAAATAACTGCAGGGATATGCTAATAAAGACTATAATTCTCTGTAAAACATAATGACAACTGCCACAATCCCTGGAACGATGCTTATTGTTGTCCCTGAATAGTTTGTGAAAAGATTCTGAAACACAAACTGTTAATCTCTCAAGGCAAAAGTGACTTGAGGAGGTCAAGAAAGTTTAGTCAGTGCCAGCCTTTGCCCAACTACTGTCTAAAAATTCTCAGCTTTTCCCTGAGTGAGGTTGCGGCCTGTCCCGCTGGAAAAGCAGTGTAAGCCCTTTCCTAAAACGGTGGTCCCGCACGCTGTAAATAATCACATTGCAGCAGCTATTACTTGTAAGAATCCAAAATGCAAAAAAGGAGAAGTTGCACCAGGTGTATCCCACTACGTTCCCCAGCACAAATACTGCGATAGGAGAGAATGAGGCTGTGAAGGCAAAGGTAAGGATTCCAATGGTTTTAGCTGCTTTGATATCGGAAAAAGAGGGCCTGTGGGGACACCCACCAGCTCCTGCATCCGTGCCGAGACTTCCCTCAGAGAGCAGCTTCCGTTTGCGGGAGTATCGGCGGATACTGGTGAAGGATAGGATGTTGACAGCTAACGTCCCACCCAGTAAACTGAAGTCAAAAGCTGGAAACAGCAAAAGGATGTTTGCATCTGGAGGCAACTGATTTCTGATTAGTAATGGTGCATAGTTGCACATGCGGCTGCATTCATTGTACTCCAACGTGAAGCTGTTGCTTAGCATGAGCGGGGACATTGCCAGTAAGAAGCTGCCAGCCCAGGACAAAAGAATTAGGAACAGGGTGCGATGCCGTGTCACAAGAGTGTCTTTATGCAGCGGACGCAGGATTGCCACACTACGCTCCACTGTCATCAGAAAGATGGTACTAATTGAGACAAAAGTGCATCCAGCAAAAACTGGACCAATCAGCATGCAGGGTTGCCAAGGTCCTGATTGACCCTCCAGTGAGGCTGTTGAGATGCCCTGGTACCACAGGGGTGGAGTGCTGGTCACCATGAGAGAGATTTCAGTGTACACAGAAAATGGCACCACCAAGACTCCAACCATCATGTCAGCGATGGCCAGGGACACTGCAAGACAAATATAAAGTATAGCAAATTGCTCAGTATTCAACTTTTTTTGCACTAGAGATCTGCATTCCCTGACGTAACTAAGTGTGGCACAGGACACACATTTTGAAAAGTTTGGATGCGGGAGGCGAACATACTGAATGTGTTTGTGCAGCAAGCTTGAGAAAGAATAGAAGTATCTAAAAATAAAAGTCACTTAAATTTAATTTATGCTTTATGCTACAGAATGTTAAAGTTAAAAAGTTAAAAGTGTTTTCACTAACCTGGTCTCATGACAAAAACATGCATCTGGGAACTTTTCCGCAAGACGCAGAATACATATACGTTTTGAGACATATTCGATGTGAAATGTCCACTGGGTGCTGCAAAAACAGTGTTTGCTTTTTTCCCGGAACAGATGAACGTACATATGGTATGGTTTACAGTTGAAAAAAATTTTTTTTTAAATATTATTAGCCCCTTATAAAATATTTCATTATTTTTTAAAATAACTCCCAAGTGTTGTTTAACAGAAAGACTATTTTATCAACACAGCATTTTTAAACATAATACTTTATTCAGGAAGCTTTTAGGGTTTGTAATACAAATAGAAATAAATGTATAACCAAGAATTTTAAAAAGTCTACTGGTCAAAATTATTAGCCCTCTGATGTTAATAGTCAATAGTGTATCCCTTTTGCTTGATAACAGCCTTTAGTCGTTTGCTGTAGTTCTCAACAAGTTTCAAGCATGTCTCCTGAGGAATGAAAGCCCATTCTTCCTTAGCAAATCTCTCAAGCTCCTCCAGATTTGTTGGTCTTCTGGCACAAACTCTGGATTTTAGTGTGCCCCACAGATTTTCTATTGGATTCAAGTCTGGGCTTTGTGCAGGAGGTATTTCTTCACAAGAAGTGAGGTATGCTTTGGGTCGTTATCATGCTGGAAGACAAAATGTCGACTCAAACCAAGTTTCCCCGCAGACTGTTTGAGGTTGTCTTTCAAAACCTTCTTATAGTCTTCCTTTTTCATGTTTCCTACAACCCTGACGAGATTCCCAGTTCCAAACGCACTGAAACATCCCCACAGCATTATACTCCCACCGCCATGTTTCACTGTGGGGGTTTTCACTTGTTCTCCACTGTGTTGGTCTCTTTAAACTTCTTGATAATGCATCTCACTGCAGTTCTTGACACTTGAAAACGCTTTGATAAACGTGTGTATCCTTCTCCATCTTTATGAGCATTAACAATTCTTTCTCTCAAGTCCAAACTAATTTCTTTGCCATGATGACAGTGCATATTATTTTACTAGTTGTTTCGCAAGATACTAATCCTCAGCTTAAAGAGCAATTTAAAGGCTTAACTAGGTTAATTAGGTTAATCAGGCAAATTAGGTTAATTTGGCAAGTCATTGGACAACAGTGGTTAATAATATTGACCTTAGCAGTTTTTTATTTATTTTTAAATTATTTTATTCAAGCAACTATAAGAAATCAGACTTCCTCTAGAAGTAAAAAATAATAGGAAATAATGTGAAAACATTCTCTTGCTCTGTTAAACATCACTTGGGATATATTCCAATAATTTTGTCTTCAACTGTATGTGACGTTGGTTTTGTACGTCACAGCAGTTCTGACTTGAAATGTCCCTTGATTGGCGCTATTAGTGTAATGCTTTAAATACTTTTTATGCTTTTTAAAATAATGTACCATCTGCACTACACCTAAACCTACTCGACAGTAAAAACACAAACACAAATATGACGTTTTAGCTTGTTTTCCGATCTTTCAGCTCTTTCATTGTGAGTCATGTTTTTGACAGAATTTGTACCCAAGACTGAGAACTGAGAAATGTTTGCGATCAATATCTGTAAAATAAGTCACTTAGTTAATTTTGTTTAAATGAGGGATTGCAGAAATGAATACAACTTAGATTTAATTCAACAAAGTGTAATATTCTAGTACTTAATATGTCCTCCAGAAGTATTTTTGGCACTGAGTGTACAAGTTCATGACAAATTTTCTGTCTTGTTCAACTCCTGGAGGACATTCTCCTTAAAGGGATAGTTCACCTAAAAATGAAAATGTGATGTTTATCTGCTTACCCCCAGGGCATCCAAGATGTAGGTGACTTTGTCTCTTCAGTAGGACACAAACAAACATTTTTAACTCAAACCGTTGCAGTCTGTCAGTCATATAATGGCAGTCAATAAAAACATGCACAGACAAAACCGATACACTGAGGTCTTAAGACACATAACAATCCGTGCAAGAAACTGAACAGTATTCCTGAGGACTGCAGGACATTGCAGTGGATCAGAAGTACAAAATTATATATATACTGTTCAGTTTCTTGCACAGACCAATTGTTATGTGTGTGTGTGTGTGTCTTAAGACATCAGTGTATCTTCACAAGCTGTAGAGTTTAATTTGGTTTTGTCTGTGTATGTTTTTTTAATAATGCACTTTTCACTGTACAACAGTGGTTTCACTGTTGTCAGCATTAAGTCTGAGTATAATTCAGTGGACTATAACACTTTTAAGAAATTACTGATCTTTAACAGTTTTAACAGTTTTAAAGTTACACCAGAAATTTTTATTTAGTTTTTAGTAACTTTCAGGAGAGTGTACTCATTTTTGCAACACAACATTTTATCACTTTGATAAGAAAATTTTCCTGAATAATTTTTTACATTCTTCTTTGGTAACTGGTAAAGTTTTATCTCTAAAGAACCCTAACATGTCTTCTAAGAGTAATTGCTGAATTTGTTAAGTTTCAGAGGGGGTGTACTCATTTATGCTGTGCGTTGTATGTAAAGCAGTGTGCGGTGACATAAGTTGTTTTGAACAGCTACATTACTTACTACTGCTACATTTGTAGCAGTAGTAAGTAACAGTAATGGGCCTCATTCATGAAACTTGCGTAAATATGAGTAAATTCTGAGTAATTTGCGCATAAAACAGACCTTCCCGAAAACTCTTCTCTGGATTCACAAATGCTTCGTAAACGTCCGATTTGTATAGTTAAATATGTATGTTAATGAATTTCAATCATCTGTAAACAGGGCGCTAGTGCACACTCGTTCACAATTAACATAATCCCATCTACGAATTACAGCTACGCAAATTGCGTGTCCAGGAACACTGTGGAATATTCTGGTCTACTTTCTCAGGTTTGGCTTCAGTATGTTGCATAAATGCAATAAAGAATAGGCCATATGCCTAACAATAAATATTCAATAATGTGTCTCCACCAAAGAGTTTTTAGCCAGCTGAAAAAAATGTCAGTTGCTCTTCTTAAAACGACCAGCTGGTGGCGCTTGAAAACACTTTCGTGGGACAGTTTTTTCCAGCTAAGACACGTTAGTTAGTTGCTATGATTTGGAATATCCAAGGCGGCAGAGTATTAGTATCTCATTGTAAAGAAGTTTACTAAATATAAAAATGCAGTAACGAGTAATACTGACTTTTCGTACCAACTAACATTTTGAAAATATGGACATTTTCATGAATTCGAAAGTTTACATCAGAACGGCTTTACAAACGATGTACACAAAAATTAGTTCTGCTCGTGTTTCATGAATGAGGCCCAATGTTTTTGTGACAACCTCATTACGTCGCATGTTTAGTTGAGTATGTCTTATAATCTCAGACATTTTACAATTATTTTGCCTTTTTCAATTCTTTTTTGGGTTAAATGTCTTTTAGCAACCAAACATGTCTGTAAAGTTCAAGAAAAAGGTTAATGTTTCTAATGATTATTATTATTATAATGATGATCAAACTTTAACTGAAAATTTACTATTTTTTAAGTGAAAAGTTTAAAATTGCCCTCTTGCATTATGGACAGACTGTTTTCCTGTTTAACGCTGTATGGACATAAAATATTGTATTGTATAAAGTGCTATATAAATAAAGGTGACCAATACAGTTTCTAAAAAAAAAAAAAAAAAAAAAGAATCACTGAGCAGTGAGCAGTGTGGGATACATTTGCATTCTGTAAACTGTAGTTACCACATGCAATTCTGAACATATTCTGTTGTGGTTACCTTTGAGGTAGCCCTGTGGTGTTCGAGAATGCCGGGTCTGCATGAAAACAGTAAGTGTCACCACATTTCCCACCACAATGGCAAAAGCCAGGCTGACCATGAACATGACCGCCAAAGTTCGGTTTAGTAGTCCACAGCAGCGGACTGTGCAGAGAGGTGCCAAAGTTTGTCCTGCCCCTTGAGATTCACTTGCTGTCTGATTAGCAGTCTCCATTATCCCAAGTTGAGGTCCTGGTTACCTGGGTACACCAAAGATGTCCAATAGTGAAGCCATGGCACTGTCTTCATGCCTTTAGGCAGTGATATCAATAAGTCAAGTCAGTATTTTGGGTGGTTCTTTTGTTTAACGTAGATAACAGCCCTGTAAAAGAGCAGAGAAAACAGTTTGCACAATTTGCACAATTTAACATAACCAAGGCAACATAAACACACTGTAATCAATCAAGTGTACAGAGGGAGAATATTCAGAAGGTGGACTGTCAAATATTTAGTGGGTTTGCTGCCAAAAATATCTCTTTTTTAGAGCACTTTCCAAAACATCTGCTTTTAAAGATACATGTACAATTTTGTCTGATCACATAAAGAAAGATAAATAATGAAAGAATATGTGCAAGTATGGTATTTGGAGTAAAAAGCACTCCTGCTGTTGGGGCTAAAAGGCACAATAATTAACATGATACTTAATAAGCAGATTCATTTAGGAACAATGCATCTGACTGTGTTAATGAATCATTTTTATCAACTGATTTGTTGATTTAAAAAAAAGCTGATTCATTCAATAAGTAAACACCGTCCAATTCTCAGAGACTCAAAGCAGTGCTGTGATCTTTGTTTGGAACTATTTTGGAAAATTGAGCTAAAACAAGCAATAAAATGTCTAAAATGTAAGTCACTTACTGCTTTACTGCACTTGTATAAAATTATTATTAAATGTGTAATCATGCTATCTGCAGAAAATGTATCTGAGTACAGTTATACATTAAACTAGGAAATGTAGTGGAGTAAAAGTAGGCTGAAATATAAAAACTCAAGTAAAGTACAGATACTCCCAAAAAATACTTAAGTACTGTAACAAACTTTGTTACATTACACCACTGCTTTTACCCTGTGTGAGGGGTCAAATGACTTGTATGATTTATTTTCACACAAAATCTGTTGCTCCATAAATATTCAATACAAACGTATATATTTTTCTGCAATGTTGTGCACTTTGGGAACAGTGCAGATCTCCAGACAAAAAAATCCAGTAAGGAGCCATTGGCTCCTGTAAGAATCAAACTTATTAATTATTCTTTTAGGTGCCACAGAGTAAATGTGTATTATTTATTTATTTTGTAACACTTTAACATTTCAGTAATACTGTCATCTGTTCTGGACTTCTCTTTGCATTCTTTCTTATCATGTAGACAACAGGCTAAGTAAAAACATTAATATGCAATAGCGCATTAATGCAAAAAGCTCCTCGTCATAGTTATTTTTTTTAGCTGACTGATGAGCTTATAGGCGCTGAATGGTTATTCTGAGGTAATTTTAGTCGCAGACTTGAGCCCTGCAGTGAAAAGCACACTTTTTTCTTAGGGTGTGCCTTTAGCCCCATTGTACACCATAGCTTCTCTTGTTGCCCTTCAACTGAAAATTACAACCAAAAGCCACACAATGTGGCATTGTATCAGATTTTTTGTTTTCCGAGTTGTGGATTCCGAATTGTGTTGTGGTAAAAATAGCGCCAGTAGTTCACAGAGTGCATTTGACGCCATTGACATAATGGCAAATTTAATTTAAATAACGTAAATCTTTCATGGGTTTTCTACTACTATATATTTTAGTAAGAGACATAATTTATGTTATATTAAGCCATAAAAGTCTTAATACCCAGGATTCCCTTTAAGAGGGAATGACAGTATGACAGTACGATATAAAGAGATGTGCACAGGCGAGGACCATTCATATTTTCTTCTATATTTAGGTAATGTGGCTTTGAGTACGTTGTTTCTGGGAGATTAATGGTGCTGCAGAAAAACATGAACCAAAATAAAAAACCTATGAATATATTACATTTAGAAAAGTGTTTATGGTCATGATGGCAGTCATGCCATCTGTTCAGTCTTATAATTCTTGCAGGGTCTCTTCAAATAGAAACCAGACATTAGCTGAAACTGCTTTCAGTGCTTTTAAACAAGCAGAACCCTACTGAGAGTTAGACTCCAGCTCTCAACGTACCAACTGAAATTTACCATGATAAATATTATGTGGGCATTAAAATAGAAAGCTCTGCTGGGGCTTTTTGGCAGTTATGACAGCGTCTCAGCTGGACACTAACACACACAGCCAAACTCATACAGTCTCTCGCTCTCTCTTTCTCTCACTATCTGTCAAAAAGTTTTACATCTTTCACTACACATGCATTTAGTAGGAAGTAGGCCAGGGTTTCTCCTAATAAATCCAGCCAGGACATTGCTTGCAGTGTCTTATTCATTATGAATTAGATCTATGAGATCAGAATCAAACCTAAAACTTAACTTCAGTCGTGGCTCATTTCACAGAATGCATTTGGAGAAACTTGAAAACGACGTGCTGAAACTACCAAACCAAAGCATAAAATTGAACTGATGCTCTCACAGTGTGTATGTATCTTTGTTTCAAAACCTAATATGCTGCCTCTTGAGATTTTAACAGTAAGAGACTGTTAATAATGTTACCTTACTTTGAAAAAGTGTAATAGATTTAATGAGTATGTAGGATATGTAATATTGTAATATAATGTAATAACACTGCAAAATAATGTGAAATGCACAGTTTTTGAACTTCAGAAGAATAAGTAATAAAGTGGCCAACTAGCATTTAAAGAGAAAAATTCAGAAACTAATGTTATTAGTGACACCGGTGGCCATTAAGTGAACTGCAGCCAGCAACTTATTTGCTCATGCTCGTATCTATTATGTACACAGAGCTAAAAACATGTTTCAAATAGTTTCTGTTATAAAAAATACATATAACACACAATAATGGTAAATAGTAAGATGCTATTTTTCTCAGTTCTTTTTTTTTTTTCCAGTAAGGGATTGACTTCACCACAAAAATTATGTCAAACTGTATTCTAATGTGCCTTATGAGATATCTTATTATGTTTATTCACCATCTGCAACAGCGTTCATGGTGAGACCATGCCTGTGGTGCTTTAAATTGCTGCCTATGTAGACAGCTTAATAGGTTTTGGAATTTGACTTCAAATTCAGAGGGGTAAATTGCATTTAGCACAGATTTTGTGGCCATGTTTGTTTCGTTGCCTAATCTGCATCATTAATTTTATTGAATCAGTGCAGATAGTGCTTACAAATAAATTGTGCTTTCAACAGGTGCAAGTCATTTCTCTTTCTCTTCCGATTAATTCAGTTTCTAATTCATGTATTTCTTCCTCCAAGTGAACACTTAAAATAATGTGAGTTTTGTATCGCTCTCCAACCACTCATTACTTTGCCATAACCTGAGAAAGGCTGACAGCTGAAACATATTTAGTACTCTAAAAAAGACTGCCAATCATATTATGCCGCTAAATATGCAATTACATACACATCATCCCAAGAGACATTGGTTTGATAGGGCCCTATGAAATCTGTTTATTTTTTTTTTCCATTTAAATTTTTAGCTTTTAGTCTTAATGGTTAAATAAAATAAAAATGTATTAATTGAAAAACATGTCTAATTAATTGAAATCACAAAATGTAGACAATTTAACAGCTTTGTATTAAAAGTTTAACAAAAAGTACATTTTATGGCCCTATGAAATGCATTCTATTTTTTTCTCACATTTAGCTTTATTTTTTACAACACGTTTTAGTGCCACGTAAAAAAAATTAAAAATAAAATCTAAGATTACGAGATTAAAGTCATAATATTTTGTGAATAAAGCAGACATATTTTGAGAATATAAATCAAAGTTTTGAGAATTAATTCATAGCAAGTACGAGATTAAAGTTATAATATTTTAGGAGTATCTTCTAGCTTTTTGCACATGCAAATAGCCCAGATTGTCTCAGCTTTCAAAATCTGTATTTTTAGCGAAATACAAACAATATGTCCATTACAATAATGTGTTTTTACGCTTTTTAATGTGGCGTGACAGATCGCTGTATTCACCTCAGTTTAAGCGGCAATGTTAATCAGTCATCTTTCCGATTACAGTGAGACAGTGAAATATTATTTCCAAGTATATTGTCCCTGCGAGTATAACACATGGTATGATTTCTGCTAATAATCCCACATATTCAAATAAATTCTGGTGGCTTCTGAACTTCTCCCAGTGCTCCCAATCCGGGCCATTTGCGTGCGTAGGCTCAAAATATTATAAATTTAATTGCTACGATTTAATTCTCGTAATTTCGGCTGTATTCTCGAAATATTTCGACTTCATTCTCGAAATTTCGACTATTCTTGAAACATTTTGACTTTATTCTCGAAACATTTCAACTTTATTCTTGAAACATTTCAATTTTACTCTCATAATTCCAACTTTATTTTTAAAAATATTTAGACTTTATTCTCAAAGTATTACGACTTTAATCTCGTAATTTTCTTTCTTTTTTTTTTTTTACCAATTTCTGTGTTTTCCATGGATTTTATGGATTCCATTTAAATGGTTTCATTCAAATTTAATAATCAAGACCATCTCTAAATAACAAATCTTATTTAAAATAATTGTAAAAAATAATAAATAATAGTAAAAAATATATATATTATTATTATTTTTTTTAAATTAATACTGTGTTGTATATTTGCAAAAATACTGAATTCCGTGAATCCTTCCACGTTTTCCGCATCGCGGAAATCATAGGGCCCTACTTTGACCAAAATTTAAAACAGTATCACATGCATACTTCACAGAGAACAATTCTATAAGCACAATCCCATATGCAACAATTGATCATAAACATAGATTAAATTCAATACTGAAAAAGTAAAAATACTGTACTGACAGCACTAATAAAGTAACTAAATTAAAATGTAGTATTTCACCTAATATTTGTGTTGTGTATGTATTTAATGCTTATAAAAATGTTGTGGTGTTAGCTTAGCAACGTTCTAATATGAAACTATTCATACTAACATATTGAAATCAATTGTGAGCTGGATCTTTAGTGTGCAGAACCAATCATGTGGCATGTGGAGTTCTTTCTTGTTTAGATCATTTCAGATGAAGTGTGGCCTATGAAGAATTTAGGTAGACAGACAGCAAAGCATCTTTGGCACAGGGCCACTCTGTCAACCAAAAGCAATACACATTATATATTGTACATAATTTAAGTGATGTTGGAAGTGAACTATAAACAAATAGGATTTTTTAGTATGTCGTGGCAGCAAGTTGCTTTATATGGAAGTCCTTATAGTTCCAGACAGACTAGGTTCAGGCTCTGTATCCAAGGCTAGAGTAAACAGTCAACTGGAATAATGAAGTGACCAGTGCTGGACCTTGAAGCCCCAGGGGCCTGTAATTCTCATGGAGTGTGTGTGTGTGGGTCTGTCTTAATCTTTCTGTCCAGCCTTTAATCCTCCAGCCTCTACTTTTTCACACTTATTTTGACATTCACACTTTCACTTTGCCTCACTCAGTTTAATTCACGGCTAAATGTGCGAGCACTGCTTTCAAGAGTTTCTCTCTGAGAAGGTATTTTATACCTACATTAACTGTTTCTGAAATCAAAGTTGTCAACAAATCCTGCTCTCCACCGGAGGTTGCCTTCCTATTCCATTGACTCTCACACTGCACTGTTACACGTCACCCTGGACTACACCTTCCATGTTCCATTGCACTGATTACACGTTCACCTGTATCCAATCACAATCACTATAAATACGAGGCCCTAACCACTATTCGGGGCCGAGTATTGTTTAGCGTTTATCGTTCACCTACTGATAGCTACTTTACGGAACCTTTCCGAGTTTCCTGAGTCTAATTAAGTCTTGTTCATAGTCTGTTTACCCGTGTCTTGATCCTTGCCTGGTTTATCTCGTCATGTCTATCGGCTGCTTGCCCTGGAACTCTAGCCTGTCTTGGATTATTCTCTCGTCTTGTCGTTTGGACATTTGCCTTGCCCTCTGGATTGTGTTCACCGTAGGTTGACTAATGCCTGTTGTTTATCGGACTACTCTTTTGTCTTGTCTTCTATATACATGTTGCCATTGTCTGACCCTAGCCTGTTTAGTGACCACGTCTTTGAATAAACCTTGAATATGAATCTGCACGCCTCTCATCTGCGTCACTCCGTAACACATATATTTACTCATTTGTAACAAGAAAGATTTTTTATGTTTTTTTTTTTTTCAGAAATCTCTTCTGCTCACAAGCCTGTTTTTTTTACTATTTAAAATAACTGTTTGTGAATATATGTTAGATTTTAATTTATTCCTGTGATTTCAAAGCAGATTTTTAGCATCATTACTCCAGTCACATGATCCTTTAGAAATCATTTTAATATTCTGATTTGCTGCTCAAAAACATGTATTATTACTATTATTATGTTGAAAACAGCTGATTAGATTTTTTCAGGTTTCTTTAATGAAATGAACGTTCAGAAGAACAACATTTATCTGATAGAAAACGTTTGTAACATTATTAATGTTTTTTTATCATCACTTTTGATCAATTTAAAGCATCCTTGCTAAATAAAAAATATATACGCTGATTCCAAGCTTTTGTATAATGTTACAAAAGCTTTTTATTTAATCTTATCTTTGGATATCCTTGGATCTTTCTATTCATTCTGTAAAATGAAAATCTAAATAGTTTTAAATAATGACAATGAACAGCAAATTAGCATATTAGAATGATTTATGATTTCTGAAATATCATGTGACACTAAAGACAGGAGTAATGATGCTATGTTGCTTTGATCACAGGAATAAATTACATTTTAAAATGTATTCAGATAGTTATTTTAAATAGTACAAATATTTCACAATATTAATGCTTTTGCTGTATCTTGGAACAAATAAATGCAGGCTTGGTGAGCAGAAGAGTCTTCTTTAAAAAAAATCAAAAATCAACAATAAAACGTAGAATTTTTTTTCTAAAAATAAATTATTTGTTACACGACAGAAACATTTACAATGAAGCAGTGAAGACTAATTTGATTAAAAATTATGAATAAATGAATGTAAGAATTAATTTAATAAAAATATGTTCAAGATTTGCAAACAAATGCAGCGTACAATACTTTTTTTTCCCCCTTTATGCTGAATTTTTGCAAGCCCGGGTGTGTGAGAGGGTGTCCACTGGTTCATTCTTAATTCACATTAAAAAATTATGGAAAACATGGTCCTTTTAGTAAAGATTCCCTTTGAACTTACAGATAAACATGCTTTACAAAAAATATGATATTTTGTTTTCATCTACAGCAATCATTTTAAGATAATGCCCTTACCTGTATTTTCTTTTCCTGAAAACTGTGTCTGAGTAGCAAAAGAACAAGATAAAACCCACTGTCAACTGCCAGTCAAGATGTATAATAAAGTCCAGTTTGATTCCTGATTTAATACTGTCTCCGATCAGAAAACAAGCAACTCACTTGAATTTGTAGCTTTGGAAATGATCTCTGTCCTCCCGTTTTTCTTACATCCCCTCCTTTGTCTCGCTGTCCATGTTTTTCTTCCTCCCACTCTATATTGCAGCCTTTTACTCCTTGTTGACCCAGTCTGTCTAAAACCCCCTCTCTCTCAAATGCAGCTGCAAGCTTAAGCATTACAGTTGCATATGCATTCCACTCTCCTCCTCTCTCTCAGTGCATTATTCTCCCTTTCCTCACAGTGGTCCATTTGCCATGAGATGACCACTTTCATCAACCTCAGAAAAGCTGCTGTGAATCAATGGATTCTGACTAGTTCTAGTCTTTCACACTTTTTACCCATTGTTATTTTTCAGCAGCAAGGCCACTGCCTCATTCACTCTTTCTTCACCTCATCTTATGTTTTTCTTCCATAGCATTCATATAACAAATTCAAAAAATTCACACAGGCGTAAATACACATACAGATACAGCGGGGTCCAAAATGATGCAATTGATTTATTTTATTTATTTTGTGTATTATGTTTAAACCTGAAAATTAAAAGAATTCTCAAATACATGTGTTTTAAATGGATGTGCGTATATCGGTGGCTTAATCACCAGATGAGGTTTGTCACGCCCCTGGACTGTGTTTGTTGTGTTTCCTTCCCCATGTGCTCTGTGTGACCTAGTTTCTGTTAATTGGTTAATTTAGTTCAGGTGTTCGTAATTATCTAGCCTTTATAAGTTCCTCCCTGTCCTATGGTTTTTGTCCAGTCTTCGTCTATGTGACCTCACGTCTATGCAACCTCAGTATGTTTGTTAACCTCCTGTATTGTAATCCTTCTTTGTGGTATATTAAAAGATTGTATCTTCATCCTCTTGAGCCTGCGTGTTCCTACACACACCCGAGTGTGACAGAAGACCGGACCTACAAAACAGTAAGCGTCGTGTTCCCCAGTCTTTTCTTTTCCGTTTTTGAACAGTTTTTATTTTCAGTTTTTTGTCGTGTGATGGACCCCGTGTATAGCCCCGAGTTTCTCCTCATAATGCTGGAGCAGGGGGAGAAAACGCTCGAGGACCATACATGACAGTTCATAACCATCGCGAGCTATTCCAGCTTTCCGGACGGCGCGCTCTGCACATTCTACAACGCTGGCCTGAACCCCGCGTGCAGAGCGTTGTCGTCCGAAGATGGTCCTCGAGCGGACTTCGCCGCCTATGTGGAGTGGACACTGGCGAGAAACGGGTCCTCCCTCACCATCCGCCCTGAGGAAAATCGCGCCAGTGCCACTCGGGACCCAGAGCCCAGCCCACCATCTCCCCGCTGCGCGGAGCCACAGCCCGAGCCCACCGCTGACGGAGAGCCAGAGCCCAAAGCGACCGACGAGCCATCGCCAAGGAGCGCGACAGAGCTGAGGATCGCCTCGGAGCCCGAGCCCAAAGAGTCAGACCAGGTGCGTGAGCCGGCTACAGAGCACGCCACGGTGGAGAACGCCAGTGACAGCGAGAGCGCGGAGTGGAGCTCCGCCCACTGCACCATGGCTGAGGGTGAGCTGATTATACATCTGGGGCTGCTGGAAATGGAAAAGGAAGACCTAATTGACTGGGAAACAGAACTGGAGTTAGATCCTGCCCCTCTCCTCCCTCCTTCGTCTCCGCTGGTCCCGTCCAGCCTTCCTTCGTCTCCGCTGGTCCCGTCCAGCCTTCCTTCGTCTCCGCTGGTCTCGTCCAGCCCAGAAGTGGTTCCCAAAACTCCAGTACACGCTTCACAAGAGCGTCCTCCAGTGCCAGCACCTCGTCGGTGCCCTCCAGTGCCCGCTTCTCAAGAGCGCCCTCCAGTGCCAGCACCTCGTCGGTGCCCTCCAGTGCCCGCTTCTCAAGAGCGCCCTCCTGAATTCAGCCCGGAGAACATTCACAAGGTCCCGCCCACCCACCCTTTCCTGTCTACTCCGCTGCTGGTTCCTGTCAGCCCCATGGCTCACCCTCAGCCCAACATCTGTGTGCTGGATGCGCCACGGGTCTGCCAGTCTCCATCGGCGTCATGGCTGGAGGATCCCTCACCTCTGCCTCCAGCCTCTGAGTCCCGGACTCCGCCTCGGCCCTTCGACCCGTCGGCTCCACCATGGCTCCTAGCTCCCTCCTCTCCACCGTGGCCCATCGCTCCGCCGGGCTCCCTCGTCCCTCCGGCTCCGCCTTGGTCTGTCGTCGACCATCCGCCGCTTTGGGACTCCGCTCCTCCGGCTGCGCCTCGTCCCTCCATCCCTTCAGCTCTGTCAGGCTCCTCCTCAGTCCTCGGTCGCTCCGGCTCCACCGCGGCCTTCTGGATCCCCGTCTCCGCATCGGTCGCCGGTGCCATCTGTTCCGCCTTGGCCCTCCGGATCCTCTCCGTCGCCCTGGCCCATCGGCTCTCCGTCTCCGCCTCGGGCTCCTCCTCCACCTGCTCCGCCGCCGTCGGTCGGCCCCCTGGAGTCGGTGGCCATTCCTCCACCATGGCTCCTCCCTCCGTCGGCTCCACCATGGGCCGCCATCTTGGCTGTGGCCTGGGTCTCTCCTGGCTCCTCCTGCTTCAGATCCCTCGTGTCTCCTCCCTGGACTCTGTTTTTCGTCCTCCTCCCGGTTGTCCGTCCTCCTCCTGAGCCTCCTCCCAAGTTTCCATCGGTTTCTGTTTGTGGCGCGAGGACGCGCCATCCGGGAGGGGGGGAGTACTGTCACGCCCCTGGACTGTGTTTGTTGCGTTTCCTTCCCCATGTGCTCTGTGTGACCTAGTTTCTGTTAATTGGTTAATTTAGTTCAGGTGTTCGTAATTATCTAGCCTTTATAAGTTCCTCCCTGTCCTATGGTTTTTGTCCGGTCTTCGTCTATGCGACCTCACGTCTATGCAACCTCAGTGTGTTTGTTAACCTCCTGTATTGTAATCCTTCTTTGTGGTATATTAAAAGACTGTATCTTCATCCTCTTGAGCCTGCGTGTACCTACACACACACCCGAGTGTGACAAGGTTACTCTGCTTATTGAATTGTTTATAATGGCCTTCAACCTTCACTATATATTATTTATTTATTTTTTTTATTTTTTTTTTTTTCTGAATGCCTCCACAGTCATTAGAAGTTTAATCAAGCCTACTTAATATCATTACTTATGAAACATTTGCATACAGTGTATGCAGAGTTATTATGCAAGTTGAAATTTTGGTCAATTCTGTTTTTTTTTTTTTTTTTTTTTTTCCAAGCACATTTGACCAATTCCAAACCACATAAATTTGAATAACTACTACTCATTTTGTATTTAATCATGTATAAGTTATATATAATTGTCCATGAAGGCTGGAAGTGAAAAACTTCTTATATTCAGGTGTGCATAATTATTAGTCATGTTTTCTTTTTACAGATAAAATGAGCCAAAAAAAGAGATTTAACTCAGACTAAAAGTAAAAATTTATTATTTGCCCATGAAAAGAATGCAATACTAATGCATTAAAAAAATTGCAAAGCTAAGGCATGACAAATGGACAGCAAAATGCTCATTGGGTCAGCATGGTGAGAAAAAACAGGTGGAGAAGAAAAGACACGTTAACCGCAAAAGAATTAAGGTGAAGAATTAGGCGTGAAACCATCAGGAACCATTTAGACACCAGCACCACCATTTCACAGTTGAAAGTGAGTTATTTTTATGATTTATAAAAATCATTACAAATTTCCTAACAATTACACTGAAAGGACTTTTACTTATTAAAAAGTATGAATTATTAATTTGACAACAGAGGTCATGTAGAATTTTGTATAACAGATTTTTTTGATCAAGTTTTGATTATGTTGATAATTTAGAAGTCTAATAAATTTGCATATCAAATATAATACTATTTGAATAGTCCACTTCATAAATTCTTCTAATTAACTTAGCAAGTAACTGGTTGTGTCAACAACCAGTGTTAGTAGACTGGCTGCTTAATATCAAATCAGTTTATAGCAGTGGTTTTCAAACTTTTTTAAGCGCGACCCATTTTTTTCCTTATTAAATTGCCGCGACCCACATATATATATATATATATATATATATATATATATACATACATACATACATACATACATACATACATACATACAAGGGTGTAACTTGTATATATACAGAACAAAAAGTCAGGTGTTTTGAGCGGTGAGTGGATTAAGAACATCATATGAGCAAGACGGCCACACGCGACACAACATCATCTTGTCACAAAGCACTGGCAAAAGTAATTACAGTGAATGTGTCGCGGGAAACAGTAAGGAGATATTTGAATGATTGATTAATAAACTAGTTTATTCTGAAATAGTGTTGCAAAGACGTCGCAATATCCTGTTTGGATGCACCGGAGAGAAATTCATCTTTACAAATTACATAGGCTAATGAAAGATTTTATTCTCGATTTGTTTTATTTCGTTAAGTAATAATTTAAAGCTTTATATTTATGTATTTATTATGTTTGTGAGGCATGTAGGCGCTGAGTTTTGGTATTTTTTTGTGAAGCGCTGCTATTTAAGTACGAAAGGGGCAGAAAGCCATCATATTTGTTTTCTTTATAATATAAAACCACTGTTTTGTTGAAATTGCGAGTACACACAAATAAAAGTAGGCCTACACCCTTAACACTTCCGAATGATGTATACTCTTACCTTTGTAAGCAAAAATGACGGATAATTTTAAATTGTTTCTGCTGAAAAAAATGCGAATGATTGCGCTGGCGCCTCTATGTCCTGCAAAGCGGCTTCAGCTTCCCCTCTCCGCAAAAAAAGATTGGATATGCACCTAACAGCACACATTTATCTGTTTAACATTTAAACTAAATTTGTTTTATAGCTACTTGAACTGTTTTATATTTATAGATTTTATTTTAGACACGTTGTGATGAGTTTTGTCCCGCGCCACACTCTGTAGTGTCGGGTCCTGCGAGTCTCTATGGAGTCTGGCGTGAGGCGGCTGCCGCTTACTTTCATTTTGTTGTTAATGTTTCTTTTGTTATTATAGTTACATTTACCGCTTCCTGCATCCTTCTCCCTGAGTCTTGAACTTTGTTACATACGTTTATACATCTTCCTTACATCATTCTGGCGACCCAATTTTTAAGTCCCGCGACCCAACTGAGGGTCGCGACCCAGGGTTTGAAAACCACTGGTTTATAGGATCCCACAGTTTTCAATTTTATATTTTTATATGTATTTTTCAGAAAAAATAATTTACAAATTGGAGATAATTAGATACAGCAAAAAATGAGATCATAATTTTTTTTTTGTCATTACTTACACCGTGTCCTTACTACATGCGACACGACGCCGCGATAAAAGGTATCTTTTCCATGTTAATCAGAGTTTTTGTCCTAACTTTTTGCCCTTGGCTGGAACAACGGCATTCAAACTAATGACAGTGATAATCTCAGATACTGATTATGTGCTTTACTCAGAGTTAAATGCGTCTAATGTGAGTTTGAATATAATTTTGTATTACCTTTATAGCCATACTGAAAGCAACAACGGATAGTTTACCTCAGATCTGGAAAATAAATGAACTCAAAGATGTAGTTCAAACTGTGAACTCAATGCAAGCCAACAATTGTATTCCATAACAAAGACGGTATTAGTCACTCAGTATGTACATTTAATAATGTTAGAAGTTTTAATATTTATGAATTAGATTATAAACGTATCCATTTAGTTCCAAACGTATTAAAATACTTCAGAAGGGATTACTAATTATTTGGATCAGTACTCAGTACTAAAGTGAAGATCATGACTCCCTATTAATGACTGAAATCATTGAAAGCTTTTGAGGCATATGTAAGGTTTTGGATAGTAATGACTCAGGTGTTACTACATCTTTCTAAAGAAATGACTAATTATTTGGATCAGTATTCTAAAGTGAAGATCATGGTAACCCACTAGTAACGACTCAAGTGTTACCAAAGCCATCTAAAGTATTACTAACCAGAACCTTACAAAAACCTCAATAGTTTTTAATGATATTAGTCATTACTAGGAGGTTATCATGATCTTCACTTTAGAATACTGGTCCAAATTAGTCATTCCTTCTGACAGATTTGTTAATACCTGAGTCATTACTAGTGGGTTACTATGGTCTTCACTTTAGAATTAATTATACATTTCGCATTATTCACATTAATTATAAACATGTATATAATAGTTCTTAGTAGTTCTCTGGGAGATATAAAAAATAGTGAGCTATTACTTACTGATTCATTTATCAGAGTTTCTTGTTAGTTCATAGTAGTTACTAGAATGTTAATAGTGCATTAGTCATTTGTTCCTGTGGAGTTATTCATTAATGACGAAACAGTATTCTAAAGTGTTATCATTTTGTTTTTATTTTGTTCTGTGTCAAAAATATTGCATGAAATTAAAACTTTACTGGCTTATGTTTGAATCAGTTTGGCTCATTGGTTCCTAACTGGTTTAGCTTTAGACCCCATTGTAAATCCACTGATGAGCCTGCACTTTTGTCCATGACTATCAGAAATAAAGGTACAAAAGCTGTGACTAGGACGGTAGCTTTTAAAAAGTTTAAAGCCCTTTAGGTAGTAATATGTACACTTTAGATACCTATATGTATCTTAAAAATATTAATATGCACCCTTTAGGCACAAAAGTGTACCTTTTGATAAGGCACCACCCCAGTGACAGCTTTTGTACCTTTCTTTTTGAGAAGTACAATACCATTTTTTTTTGCTGTGACCTACCAGTTTGCTGCATTAGCTTCTGCCTTTTCTAAAAAAAAAAAAAAAAAAAACAGGAAACTTGCCCTCTTAGTCTCTTCTTCTTCTTCTTCTTCTTCTTCTTCTTCTTCTTCTTCTTCTTCTTCTTCTTCTTCTTCTTCCTCTTCTTCTTCTTTTTCTCCTCCTCCTCCTTCTTCTTCTTCTTCTTCTTCTTCTTCTCTCTCTCTCTCTCTCTCTCTCTCTCTCTCTCTCTCTCTCTCTCTCTCTCTCTCTCTCTAGTGCATTTTTTCACGTTTTGTTATGTTGCTGCCTTCTGTTAAACTGCTTTAAATTACTTTTTATCCAGCATCAATCCACACTCCATATACACCATGATGGTAAAGCAAAAGTTTTTTAACATCTTTGCAAGTTTAATAAAAAAAAAAAATAATAATACAAATCTTAAATGATTCCATTTCATAAATATTCATACCCTTATCTAGGACAGCTGAAATTTAGCTCATGAACATTCATATTGCTTGTAGATGTTACTACACTTCAAGTGAAGTTAACCTGTGGCAAATTTAATTGAATGGTTATGATTTAGAAAAGCACACAGAGCTTAATAAAAGGTCTAACAGCTGTAAATGCATATCAGAACAAAAACCAAGCCCTGAGGTAAAAAAAAAAAAAAAACTGCCTGTAGAGCTCAGAAATGGGATTGCATCGAGACACACATCTGGGGAAGAGTTCAGAAAAAAATTCTGCTGCATTGAAGCTTCACAGAAGCATGTAGTCTCCGTTATTCTTAATGGAAGAAGTTTGAAACAACCAGGTCTCTTCTTAGAACTGGCCTCCTGGCCAAACTGAGCAACTGATGGAGAAGGGCTGTGGTTAGACTGGTGACCAAGAACCTGATGGTTACTCTAGTTGTGCTCCATGATCATATGTGGAAATAGGAGAAACCTACTAAAGGACAAAAATCACTGCAACACTCCACCCATCTGGCTGTAATGGTGGTTCAGCTAAGTACTGAGTTAAGGGTATAAATACTTATGCAATGTACTTATTTCAGTGTGTTGTTTAAAAATAATTTGAAGTAGTTTAACATAAGGCAGCAGCATAACAAAACAGTAAAAAAAAATGAAGGGGTATGAATAATTTTGCAACACACTGTGTGCATATTATGATCTAATGGTTAGAGAGTCAGACATGTAACCTGAAGGTTCTGGGTTTATGTCTCATGCCCGGCAGGGATTGTCGGTGGGCAGAGTGAATAACCAGCGCTCTCTTCTACCCTCAATACCATGACTAAGGTGAGACCCTTGAGCAAGGCACAGATCCCCCAGCTGCTCCCCAGGTGCCACAGCAATGGTCCGGGTGTGTGTTCACTACTGTGTGTGTGCAGTGCTCCAGTGCAGTGCTGAGTTCCAGGCAGGTTTTTGAGCTCGTAAGTCACGCCTTCAAACCACGACTCATGACTTTGTAGCGTTCCAGGCTTAAGCCCATTTACAAATAATTTATATAGCCAAAGGTCCTTATTTCTTGCTTATTTAAGGGGAAACAGATGAGGAAAATGGAGCATAAGACAAGAGAAGCAGTTATACCTTTTACCAAAATGTCCAGGCCTCCAGGTGCTCTTATACTGTTACGAGAACCAGGGTGAAAAACTTATAACCTCTGAAGGACAGATTTTGAAGTTGCCACAGTGAAGTTTAGACTGCTGCCTCTCCACATTAAACTGTGCTTGATATGGCTCAGTCTAATAGAATATGCAAATAGAATCAGAAAGTTGTGCATATTTAAATGTAATCCTATGAGAGTACCTTCTGCAGGACCAGATGATTTTGCATGTCTGAGTAAGGGAAAGGCAACTTATAATGCACTTACAATTTTCTCTAAAGATTAAATGAAAAAGTACTGATTAAATTGGGCTAGACATTAATATCATGAATGATTAACATTGTCCCCTCTCTGGAATCCAGTAGTGTTTAGCATTCGGAAATAAATGTGTACAGGACTGAAAAAATATGTCTGAATCTGCCAGTCAAAGTAATCCTATTAGGACTAGGAGTATGTGTCTTTCTGTTCTCCTGTTGGGAAAATGTATGAATACGTTCTGCCAATCCCAAAAATAAACATTGGTCAAAAACATTCACGCTGGCACGTAGCATTAAAGGGATTACACAATAAGTGCATTTCCCCAAATCTGTGATTGGGGCCAAGTGTTTGAGGTAATGTTTAATTTATTTATCAAATTAAGATTAATTACATTTTGGAATACTGATAATGTAATATGTACTTTTAAAAGTAACGTCACCCATTACTGTAAACTGATGATAATTTTTTTTTCTTTATTAAATAAGGTTCATTTGAATAATTCAAATCATTGACGAGAGCAGTAAGGTCTTCAGAAGGAGCTGAAAGGTTATATTTTGAGTTTGGCTGCAGGCTAATGACGGCAAATATGACCTACTTTCATCTCTGATACACTTGTGAGATGGCATAGCCTACTGCATGTCATTAATAGTTCATTACATTCAAAACATTTCCGTTATCTGCCCTAATCTTTCTGACCTCAAGACTACTGAACCAACTCTGCAGGGTGTCATGCAAGTAATTATGAGTACTTATTGAAACTGCTCATGTGGAACTAAAGCCATTTCAGGCTTAAAATTAAAGCAAACACATTTACCTGCTTGTAGTATTGACTCTTTGTAGATTCTGACTCGAGAAATGCATAGAATTAAAAAAAAAAAAAAAAAAAACTTTACAATAAGGTTTCATTTGTTGACATTTGTTATGTAGGATATGGACCAATCAAACAATGGTTCATTAGATTTAACCAAATCAGTAGTTTATTGAATTAACAAAGAAGCAGACTTCCCCTTCACCCAACAGAACAGTGGGTGACACAAAGTCCCAGATATGCCTGATTACCATGGCGGCCAGGACGCGTCTGGCAGACCAAATGGGCTTTTATGATCTAAAAGAATGTGTGAAGATGCTCTCCCCCACCTTGACTGTCTCTAAAGCAATACTTTGTTCCACTGAAAGTGACTTATTTGTTAATTCTTAGACAAACCAACTGACACACATGCCCCCGTATATCAGTGTATGTATATTACGACTGTCCATGTCCGTTGCATTTCTTATTTTATAACTGTTTTATGCTTGTGTTATGATAGAAAGCTATATGGTGTAGCCACATACAGTATATGCCATGTTTGGTCTCTTTCAACTCCTAGTTTGACTACCCAAAAGATGTTTTTTGTTATTTGTTGTTAGATGTGCAACATATTAGTGTTTTAAGAATCCTTAGTAGTATTTGCATAAACACCCAATCGAATCACCTATGCAAAATACTTTGGATCCAGACAAAGACCATTAACCTTCCCTCCAAAAATACAGGACACCATTGGCTCTCTGAACTTATAGAGGTGGGACCACCCTATAAGATAAAAGATTCACACCAGCCACACTTCTTGTGCATTCTTCGTGTGCATTCTTCGTGTGTTCTTCAAGACTTGAGCATGATCCATCGGAGGTTCTTTTCAGAACCTAGAAGATGATGAGAAGATGATGAGCTAAACTCTTCTGGAACTTCTAAGTCTGTGCCAGGCCATGCGGCCTTGTCTTTCCATTCTCCAAGAATCATCAGATTTCGGCTGGGTCTCTCTCTCAGCCCTTTTGTTCTTCTTCACGTCACTGGGAGGAAACTCCCAATCAAGACCTTCATACGGGACTGCATTTGGACACGGGTCCACAACCAAGGCAATGCAAGTATCGTACATTTAACTAAACAAACAGAGGTTTAGTATAAGCTATAGACCCATTGAAAAATGTCACAGATGGTTTCACAGGTTAACTGGCTCTTTTCATAGCTTCATTTTCCTTGTTTTCTCTAGTGCCTTCTCACTTGCCCTTCCCCCTGTATGAATGACTGTATGTTTGTTTGTTTAGATTAGTTATGTGTTAGTTCTTAGTTAATAAAGTTCTTGTGCACAGATTACATGAGTTTCTGATTCTGCCTTGCAAAATATTAATGTCCCTTTACGATTTCTGATTCGAGCTACATGCTCTATGCGCTAGTATAAAAGAAAGTTATTTTCTGTGGCCAAGAAAATATTCTTTCTTTGAATACATGTGAAATTACCCTGAATGTTCGCTGGACGAATGGGTCAATTAATTGTAATGTAAATTCAGCTTTATCAAGATAATTCTATTGAATTATCCAAATATTATAATTAATTATAATGAGTTATGATTAATTAGTAATATTCCCCCTTGAGCTAATAAATGTACTACAGTTAACTACATTAGATACATTAACTAAAACATTTTAAAACAAAAGTTAACATTCATGCACTTCATACAATAAATACAACTTCATTTTTATTAACTAACATTAACAAAAAGGTAAACAAATGCTCATGTTCATGTTAATTACTGCATACTGAGAGCTTATTCTTGTGTTACCAGAAAATGCAGTCTGTTAATGTTGTGTTCACTCTCAAGAAGATTTTTCTTTTATGCAAAAAACCATTAGGTTATTAAGTAAAGATCATGTTCCATGAAGATATGTAAATATACTACTGCAAATACATCAAATTTTAATTTTTGATTAGTAATATGCATTATTAAGAACTTCATTAGGACAACTTTAAAGTTGATTTTCTTAGTATTTTGATTTTCAAATAGTTGTATCTTGGCTCAACATTGTCCTATCCTAACAAACCATACATCAGTGGAAAGCTTATTGATTAAACTTTCAAAAGGTTTTGTTGTATATGGTCACAAATGTGTGGAAAATAATGGTTAAAAGAAAGATTTGGGGTCATTATTTGAATTGTATTTGTCTAGAGCTAAACAAGTATTTCATACATTAGCAGTATTCCTTAAGTATTCTGCACCTTCATAAAGTCAAGATAGATTACATTTGAGAAAAGTGAGCAAGGTTGTTCAGAAACATCAAGCTTTTTTTTATTTTATTTTTTTTATTATTTTTTTTTTTTTTGAGGCATGTTTCTTAAACATTGATTCGGCATTAACCATTATTTAAGTATTCAATCTTTGTAAATTCATTAAAACTTATTGCAACATTATATCAGACATTGCAAAACCCCTATGTTGGAGTTTGCAAAACTTGTACTTACAGGTAATGCCATTTGATGAATCAGCATTTCAAAGAAGGTGTGCATCATTTTGCAAATACAAATGTTTTCTTCTACTTTTTTTCCTGTGGAATAACAACACCACACACAACAGTGCTGTCTCTTACAAACTGAACAGTAGGTCATAAGGGAAAGTTTTGCCAATCTAACCTCTTAGCTACCTTTAACTTGGATACTGTCAACATTTAAACACTGATAAATTTCCCTGATTAGGAAATCTGGGTAAATTTTAGCTGTATCAACCTCTTATAAATTTCAGAGCCTCAACGACCATAAAACCAGTACAAGACAGCTCCATTTACAAAACATCATGAGGTGGTAAGTTTCTGTCTTGTTGCCTAAAATGATCTAAATCTAAATATTGCATAATCTCTCTTAAATTTACCATTTGAATTGCAATTTCACATCACTGCTTAATGCATTATTAATTAACATCTGTTTAGCCAAGTGTTCCTCTCAAATGAACAGATTATTTGTCGTTGATGATCCCTTTTTTGTCTCTAGGCTATCTGTGGCTGTGCTGCTCTTGGGCACTATTACTTGCCTGCCAGATGCGTCTCTTGCTTTGGATGGAGTTAGAGAACAAGTTTCGGGTAACAAACACCCTTCTAATCAGACCCAATACTCGGCAGCAGATAGTTAAAGCAGTGAAGTGCTTTTAGGCAATTTGTTGTAACACAAAAATGGTTTTAAACAATACTTGTGTCATTGGCTACAGAATAAATACTACTGACAGCTGCTTACAGAAATCTCATTCTCATTTATACAGCTGACAGGATTTTATCCCTACGCTCCAAACGAATGGTGGGGGGATCGCTGACCACATCCGTCCCCTGGCAGGCAATGGTGTACCTCAGTGAAAACATACTAGATGGAGGTTTTGCTGGAGGAGCCCTGATAGCTGAGCAGTGGGTATTGACTGCTGGCCGTAATCTATTTGTACGAAAGAGTCCAAATGATACAAGAGGGAAGGAACCACTTATTCCTAAAGTCTATCTTGGAATCAGCAAACGTACTCATGCAAACGCCTCTACAGAAGTAGCCGTAGAGAAGGTAAATATCCATGTAACGCACCAAATTCCAAACTTGCTAAAACTAACTTTGCTAAATATATTTCTAAGCACATATAAAGACACAAACGCATGCTAACTGTTTAGATTGCTAAGCTAACTTTGCTGTTTATGTAGCTTATGGTTAGTAGCAGAAGTGCTACATTAGAAAGAATAGCTTAAAAATACTTCTATCTTTGGAACGATAGGTGGCGCTGTTTTCAAATTTCTCAGGTTGCTTCAGGACACACTGTCAATGTTTGTGCTGATATATCAAAGCATTATATATACAGTGATGGCCAACATTATTAATATATATATATATAGCTAAAAAAGGTTTTACGTCTGTTATTTCTATCTTTTGCTGTAGTGTGTCATTAGGAAATATCAGTTTACATTTCCAAACATTCATTTTGCCATTGATTGTAATAATCCAGTGAGATTTTTGTTTGCACAAGAAGTCTGACAACAGCCAGTGCTCCACACAGAGATCTGATCTCATCATCATCCAGTCTGTCTTCAATACATGAAGAAACAGAACAAACTGAGACAGACTAAATCCAGAATAACTGTGGCAATGTCTCCAAGATGCTTCAAGAAACCTATTATTTCCTGCTGACACACTACAGCAAAAGACAGAAATAACTGACTTAAAAACCATTTTAGCTGGTGAAAATACTAGTGTTTTAATAATTTTGGCCACCACTGTATATGTACATTTATTCTTTCAGATTTTTTCAGAATCTGCAAAATGTTAATTATTTTACCAACATAAGAGGGATTATACAAAATGCATGTTATTTTCATTTAGTCCTGACCTGAATAAGACATTTCACATAAAAGACCTTTACATATAGTCCACAAAAAATATAGTTGAATTTAAATATAAAAAAAAAAAAACCTTTTAGAAGTTTACATACACTTCATTCTTAATACTGTGTTTTTACCTACATGATCTACAGCTGTTTTTTTTTTTTTTTTTTTTTTTGAGAGTCCTTTGTTTGTCCTGAACAGTTAAACTGTCCGCTGTTCTTCAGAAAAATCCTTTAGGTCCCACAATTTTTTTTTTAACATTTTTGTGTATTTTACCCTTTTCAACAATGACTGTATGATTTTGAGACCCATCTTTTCACCCTGAGGACAACTGAGAGACTCATATGCAACTATTACAGAAGGTTCAAATGCTCACTGATGCTTCAGAAGGAAACACAATGTAATAAGAGACGGGTGGTGAAAACTTTTTGAATTTGAAGATTAGGGTAAATGTAAGTTATTCTGTCTTCTGGGAAACATTTAGGTATCTTCTGATGGGGAATACTAAATGGAAAAATATGATATACAGACAAAATAAGAAAAATGTACACTTTTTTTCTGTTCAAAAGTTAATGCATCATGTTTCCTTCTGAAGCATCAGTGATCATTTAAACCTTTTTAATTTTGCAGATTCTGAAAGGTAAACTTTTGACTTCAACTGTATACACACACACACACGCATATATATAGTTACAGTTCATGACAAATTTCAAAATGGAGGACAAGCAAGACAAATCATGACGCAGTCATGTTATTTAAATGTTGTAAGAAAAAATAGTCAAATTTGGAGGCAATTTTGATTGATCAAGATATTGACAAAATGCTGAATCTCACACAATTTTGAGTTAAAATTATTACCTTTACATCATCATGACTTTTGAGCAAAGATGAATATCAAAATTCTGTTCACTCAGTAGAAAATTAATTTAGGTGAAAATCTAACAAAATCTGAAGGAAGAGTAGCAAAAAATTAAATAAGAGTACATTTCAAAATGGTAACAACTGCAATCGACAACCACAGTAACTCCCGAAAAATACATTAACACGCATTTACAGAATACATTTACACGCATTTACCGAACCAAACAACTAGTTAATGACGTATCTAAATGCGCATCTGTACGTGAGATGCAAGAAAATAACGGTAAAAGAAGTCTTATCCTTAACTTGGACACAGGGCTAGGCTAGTTGCATTCAGGAGCCCTGCAGTGAAGTGTCAGTGTTGCCAGATCTTCATAAAAAAAAAACAACAACAACAAACAAGGACAAGTGCAAAAAAACTGTAAAACACCCAAATGCTTTATGTTTTAATAACACTAAAAAAAATCATTTATCTCATATCCGCCACAAACAACTTTATCAACTCCATAAAGTGCCTAGCTTTATTGATAAGACCAAATAACATGCGTAAAAGTGCTTGTAACTACCATGACATGGCAACGCTGCAAGACGGCACTCTCTAAAGCAGCCTCCCGAGCGTAAACAAAACACAGCACGTTTATCAGTGGTAGTTTAGTTAAAATCGCGAAACAAAAAGAGTCTTTAGCCAAAAAATGGCAGATACTAAATGGCTAAATTCTTTCACTCCTGCAAGACGGCAAAATGTTGATATGGTTACAAATGGGGAGTGGCTGTGCCTTACACACATGGAACGATAATTTATGTTGTCAGTCCTGAAACTTGCAGTGTGTACGTGGCCATTATAGAGATGGTCCTGGAGACCCCAATTATTATTATACTTACTATTATTTAAGGTGACCCCAAATAAGTATGGGAAATATATATTTTTTTTCCCTATGTACCGTATGGTTCATATAAGGCTGACATTAGCCCCTTTTACACAGATATCCCAGTAAATTCCCGGAAAATTACCAGTATGACTTTACCTGTAAATACAGAAATATGCTGTTCACACAGCTCTTATAAACCAAGACGTGCATTGTCGTATTCAACTGCGGAGCCGCAGCGCTGATGAATGAGAAAGAAGGCTGGGTCTCGAGTGCAACACTTAAAACATCTGCGAGATGAGACGCAATGGTCAAAGATGTCCATCAAGCGCATATTTACATTGAAAAACAAATTTAAACAAACAGCTGAGCTTTGTAAACAGCTCAGAGTAATAACATCATCTCCATAAGAACGTTATGATTGGATAAATTGGAACAAAGCAGACTTTATTCGTCAGCGCATTCTACGTGCTCATACCAGTAATCTTCATTCCGCGTTCACACACAAGCAGCGTTCCGGCAATTACTGGTAAAGTTACAACTGCCCTTACCGAATTTACCAGTATTTTTAAAAAAGTCCTATTCACACATGATCTTGTAATGGTAATTTACCAGTAAAGACTGTATGTGTGAAAGGGGCTATAGACACAGCAGTGTACCATTGTAAAAACCTAATTTTGTAGGTACAGGTATGTCAAGAAAAGAATTTAGGAAGTAATTGTTGCATAAGACAGTTGATCATTGACATGCTTTTATCTTGCAGGTGTTTTTGCATCCAGGCTTTCAGAACACATCTGAATGGGACAATGACCTTGCTCTGATCAAACTGAAAACGCCAGTCAAATATAGTGAGTCTATAATGCCTATCCCCCTTCCTGAGATTGGAGATAACGAGGAAGAGAAGGAAGGAGAGAGAGGCATCGTCACTGGGTGGGGTTGGGGGAGTCTTTTTACCTATGCTCCAATACTCAAGTTTCTCTCTCTGCCCGTCCGGTCATGCAAGGGTAACTATGAGGCAAAAGTTCTCGCAAGTACACCAAATGTGGGTGACAAACAGTTCTGTACGGGACCCAGTAGCTACCAGAAAAACGTGTGCTTTGGCGATGCAGGTGGCGCTATTGCATTCCTGAACACCGACACCAATACAGTGTATGCCGCGGGCATCCTCTCCTTCGACAAGGCTTGTTCTGTAGAAAAGCATGCTGTATATACAAAGATTTCTCCCTACCTGCCCTGGATTCATAGTGTCACGAGAGGGGATTTACAAGAATTTCCAGCACGCCGTGCTTCACTCATAATTCGCATGTATTTACAACAGCAGTAGTGTGATCTTTATGCAGTAACAACTGCTTAATAAATTTGTCATTTGCACTATTTACTGTTGTGTGAATAAAAATATTGTCATCAAAACTTTTAAATGTCAATGATGGAACTCCTTTAAAGTGTCAATTTTCTAAGCAATGGAAATAAAGTTTGTTTCTTTAAAGAAGCAATTAAATATGCCTTGCTGATTAATGTATAAAATTGTGATATCACAGACATCAGTGGCTCATCAGGCATAAAAACAACAATTCAAAGCTAAATGTATTGAACAATACAAATAAAATGTTTAAATACGATACTGAATTATGCAATAAAAAGACAATAATTTTTAAAGCACATTCCATACTAATGGTTTATTACTTTACTGTGTGCATTTTTTATCTAAGCAAACATGAGAAAGCACATCACATGCCATTTTAGCTTATTAAAAATGGATTGCTCTGCTGCAGAATGTTACTTTCCACCTTGTGCTGTCAACTAGGCTTTACTCTGGTAAAGAACACTTAGAGTAGAGCTGCTAAGGTTATATAAGCACATATCTTGTGCCCATATTCTGGGGGCCAAAGGGGCATGTAGAAATGAAGTGACTGATACATTTCCGGAAAATCTTTATGAATGGCTGTACATGTTGCATGTAAGCCACTGCTTAGGAATTAAGTTCTGTTTTCCACCGAGCAACCCAATTAATTTGAGTAAACAGACATGTTGTGTCCTAAATGTATTAGACTAAACCTCTAATATACTTAAATCGAATGAAGTTGAACTGTGAAACTGTTGAAGGGGACTAAATTCACAAAACATTCTAAAGAATAAAATTCTTCTTAGCGGATATTTTCTTCTTATTCTCTTACTTAATAAAAAATACTTTTTTATATTTCCAAAAATATTTCTTATCTTTTTTCATTAAGACAAAACTTAAGAATTCAAATTGGTGCACTACATGCATTTAATACATAGTAGGACTATTACTAGGGATGTGAATGTAAATACGTCAATCTTTGGCACTATATTCAGCACATATGAACACACCCATACACAGGGCGCTTTTATTGTAGCATATTACAGTAATATCTTGGCAGCATATAATAGGCAACCCTTGAAGTGTTTTTCATTGAGTTTATCAGCAAGATCACATTATCTTCACGCAAGAACTTCCATTTATACAGTCAGATAATGGCAAAGACTTTTTCTTTATAAAAACATCTGATGTTCTTAAGAATATATTTTGAGAATTTATTAAGATTTTCAAGAATTTGACATTTAGGAACATTCTTAAGAAATTATTGAAATGAATGCCAAGAAATTTCCTATGAAGTAAATCCAGCCCAGATCAGTGAAAATGCTCTGCTACACCTTACTGTCTGTCTATCTAGTCAGTGCTGTATAAAGTACCTGAAAGCCATACTTAAGTAAAAGTACAGCTATCTTACCGGAAAATGGCTTTGGTAGAAGTTGAAGTCACCGTTTAGAATATCACCTAAGTAAAAGTCTTAAAGTATGTGATATTTATTGTACTTATAAGTACAAAAATAGCATTTAGATTAGTATTTACAGAGTTTAATGTATCTCAGAGGAAACATGGATGCATTTAAAATGCTGTTACAGATGCATAAATAGGCCTAATGTTTTGTTTTTTTAACATAAAACGTTGAAAACTGATATTTGAAATACTTTAAGACTGTGTTAATGAGTGAATTACTGAATCATTTTATTAACCGATTTGTTCAAAAAGCTGATTCATTCAATTAGTAAACAGCAAACAGCCATTGCTCAGAGATGCAAAACAGTGCTGTGATTTTTGGAAACATTTTTGTTGGCAAAATTGAGCAAAAACAAGCAATATTATGTCTTAAACTTAAGCCACTTATTGCTTTACTAAACTTGTATAAAATGATTATTAAATGCGTTATCATGCAGAAAAACTGGGCTTTTTGTGTGATATAGATTAAGTTAACTATATTAAATTATATAAATATAGAAAGCATACAGAAGCATTTTTGCTGTCTACAATTTAGAATGCCTGGAATTTTAAGTTTTATAAGACTAATAAATCAACATGCGTGCACTCTGTGTGTAATTTGGTGATAAATAGTCTACTTGACAAGGTCAGACTGCACGTCATTACACCACTTACCATATTATTGCATATTAGATATACTGTATATCGCACACCCAAGACTCGACTCGAAAATTAATCACTGCGGTTGTGCGCGCACTTTTTGGCACATGAGCAAAGGTGTATTTAGGAGTCTAACTTGCAAGCGCCCGACCATTGATTCGTCAAATCTGCTTTCCTGCAGTCAGTGTGTTTCTGACTGTTGACTATTGTGTAGTGAGTAAGTAATATGCTTCGGGAAAATATGTTTCTGTGTAAAAGTATACATTTTAATTAGGAAATGTAGTGGAGTAAAAGTAAATAAAATATAAAAACTTAAGTAAAGTGCAGAAACTCTCAAAAAATACCGCAACGCAGTATTATTACTTCGTTACATTACACCACTGTATCTGGTATGACTTATTGGGGTCATATGATTTTGCTAAAAATAATTATTATAAATTATCTTGTGTATTTGGTGTAATGCAATGTGTTTACACAGTTTGAAGTAAAAAAAAAAAAAAAAAATCCAAAATAGTGTTCAGTTTTGTTGCTCCTCTCTGCTTCGCCTTACTGAAACGCGTCAATTTTTACAAAGCTCATCATTCTGAAAGTGCGCTCTGATTAGCCAGCTATCCACCAGTGCATTGTGATTGGCTGAATACTTCAAGCCTGTGACGGAAAATCTTATGCCCCTTACCATGTTGTGATGCTGTGTCCCGAGACAAAAACATTAAAACTCCATATAAATGAGGCATTTGCATCCAGTGAGGACATAATGACTGATATAATGACATACTGGGCCCTATCATACACCCGGAGCAATGTGGCGCAAGGCGCAGCACAAGTGTGTTTGCTAGTTTAAGTCCGACGCAGTTCGCGTTTTCCCGTCCAGCGCCGCGTCGTTTAATTAGCAAATGCATTTGCGCCCGTTTGTGCGCCCATGGGCGTGCTGGTCTAAAAAAGAGGTGTGTTTGGGCGCATTGTTGGCGCGTTGCCATTTTGAGGAACTGAAAATAGACTGCGCCATAGACCAACTCAAACCTGGTCTAAAGTCTAAAGTCAATGGCAAATATTTATTTATTTTTTTGTTATTTAAAGAGCGCATTGGTAGATCATGCGCCTCCGGGCAGGTCCACAACGCGCCTTCACTTTGCTTATTACACACAGGGATGCGCATCACACAAACATGTCAAATATTAAAAACAAAAGGATTACAGTGTAAAACAATATTATTGTGTAGCCTACATAAATATAAAAATGTAATGATGGATAACCACTGCGTGTAGTAGAATTAGGCTACCTATTTGCAGTTCAGCCTATTAGTACTTATAAAGATGAATGAAATTGGCTAATTAATTGAACAATCGTGCCAAATACACACATATATGTTAACTGACTCCTCGCACGGAGCTATTTGAAAGCCTGCATCCAACGCACGAATGTGCGAATGAAATATTGACTGGCCGCTTAACAGGTAATTTCAGCAAAACTTCACTCGTTGAACTCCTCAGTTCCCACAGTCTCGCTCTTAAAGGGAATGGGAGATGAGACTCTGATTGGTTTATTGCACGTTACGCCCCCAAAACACCCCTTACTTATTAAGAGATTAGGGACAACCCATTTCGACTATGCGCCCGGGCGCACGGACCGTTTTCCCGTCGTTAAATTAGCAAAAGTGGATCTGGACACATCATGACAAATAACAAACAAAACTGCTCAAAACTCAACTCAGAAAATGAGTTTTTCGCCCTAACTAACCTTTTTAAACTGAAGTACACAGAAAAAGATGCACTTGCATTGAAACTGCAATTTGGACCTTCAAACTATTGGCCACTATATAGAGACAAATTCTGGAATGTTTTCCTCAAAAACCTTATTTCTTTGCTCCTGAAGAAAAAATGACATGAATATCTTGGATGACATGGGGGTGAGAAAATTATTAGGAATTTTTTATTCCGAAAGTGAATTTTATCTTCTTTAATCTCCTAGTTCTAGTATCGCTGTATAATTTTACAGTAAATTATCTTCATATGAGGACAAAGAGGACAAAAAATATATGTGTCTGATATACTGACTCCTTTATGATGTTCTCTACAGGGGTCAAAATAGCAGTGGACTGGCATTGGACCAAGGTTTCTCAGCTGTTTGTGTACAAAAGCTCTTCACCAATGACCTGCTGCTTCAGGTGCACACCTGAAGAGCTACTAAAAGCCAACCATTTTTTCACCATCCATAAGTTGGACCCCTGATTCATTGGGCCATACCGTATTTTTAAAGTGGTCAGCCCACCAGCAGTGCTTTATCTGTCACATCCACCCAGTTACACCTGTTCTCTCTGTTATGATTATTACTTACTCTATATCTATGTTTGCTCTGCACCTCTTCAGTGTCAGAATGTTGTGCCATTTCTCACCTGCTCTCTGTCGCTCTATCATTTTTGACAAGTCTTGTGACGAGTTGATTGTTTTTCTACAGATTCGTACAGTGCTGTCCTTTTGTGTTTTTGAATATCATGAAAGAATGCAAGAACTAATGATGTAAGACTGCAATTTTTCACCAAATCAAACTTTAAGTTTGTGTAACCCAAATTATTTTCTTTATTCATTGTATAACAAGTTTCAAGTCATCAAGTAATTTGTAACAAATAATCTTCCTTAGGGCTTTAAATATGCTGTTGAGGTATTCAATTATTCTCTGACTTCTTTTGTAAAAGAGAGAGAGAAAAAAAGAGTAAAATATTGCTTTCTAGTAGCATGATGACATACAAGAGAACTTGACAAACAAGGTTATATTAATATGAGCAAATTTTTAAACCCGTTGAGGCAGGTGACACAGGAGGACCATGTAACAACCATTGGGGACTTTCCTTTTCTAAAGTAAGCCTACACTTTACAGCACTACATGCTAGTTGAGTTACAATACAATGAAGTAAAATATGCTGTAGATCAAGATCAAAACCACACATTTTCTGCAATAGTTTCTTTTTTGCTTTATAGCTTATTGTAACAATCAGTCCAGTTGTTTATAACAGTTCTCCAGGGATTTGTGTGAAAAGCCCGATTCAGACGGTAGCCTAATTGTTTCTCATGGGGACGTAAGGTTTTTTTTTTTTTAACATGTACAGTGGTTAGTGGGTGATTTATTGCCACCTGAATATAAAATTTCGGTGTTTTTCTCAAACCGCCTGCATAAAAATCCCTGGCTAAAGTAGGCTACCTACTATTTTTTTGACAAACACAGTTTGTGTGATAATTTAATTGCCATTTGAATCCACATCTCTGAGTGTACAAGATGAAATACATTCAAAATTCACAGCTTAAATCCTGTTGCACTGCGCTGTAATTTGCATGCATATTTATTACTGAAATGCTGAGAAGTAGGCTATTTACATAAACTGGCCATATTGGCGCCACTAAACGTAAACAATACCACTGCTGAAAATTAGTTTGTGCACCCTGGCATTCAGCCTAGTTTAAGACTGTGGCATGATGGACGTAGTATCCCTATCAGTCAGTCACACTGATGTCATGGGGTCCCTATGAAAAAACGCCACTACCTGATTATGTAATTTAGGCACAAATGCTGACAGGCAAGCGTCTCAGTACAAATGGGTAAAGCTTCGAAGGATACGGAGGTGCTTGGATTTGAGCAGGCAGCTTTGGTGCACTATGTGGGGGCTCTCGGCGTGGGGTGAGCTGGAGAGACGCAGCATTCTTCAGACGAGACTGAAAATTTTCAGATTTCAAAATCAGAACCGTTTAAATAAAGCATGAGATTAATCAGCTCGATCAGGGGGAAATCACACATGGGTATCTACGGATCTCTTGTCCAGTCCCAGCAGAAAGGATGCACTAAGAGTGGCATCGGGCCAGCTCAGCTGGTTAGCAAGCTAAAGGAAAGCCTCCACATACCACTCCAAACTCTAACTGGCCTGCCGCAAATCCAAAGCTTGTCCTCAGCCATCATTTTGTTTGGGTCCAGTCCTCTGTCACTCTTCGTGGAAGCAAGGAGAACTCAAGAGACTTGAACTTCACTTTAACAGTCTTTAACGCAGACTTATGTAATAACGAACAAACGCTAACACCAAGGAACACAGTGTAGATGTAAGACCGGACGAGGAACAAGGAACAAACAGGAACTAATGTACAAAGGATAATTAACAAACACAGGTGCAAGGAATAATCAATTAACTAAACAAGAACAGGAAAACGACCAAATAAGTTAAGAGGAACAGAGACAGGGGCAAAAGAAGGAAAAACACGTCCATAACCCTGAATGTTTACCTAAATAAGAGGTTGCATTAAGCTATTTCTGCTAATCTCCACATTATTAATGTCATCCATCATTTTGAAAGATTAAGTGCAAGACAGAAAACCGTTTCAACTATAGCGTGTCTATTATTAAACAGGAGATTTAAACAATAAAAAATAATAAATGTTATCAAATATGCATATGACATTTTGTTTACAGCAGACAATCTTGTGACTGGCCATGTGCACAGCCTTCCCGGGTTCATAGGAACTCCCGCTGCATCCATGCCACGTTGTAATTACTGTAATTTTGTGATGACGAAGCACGACGTGCTACTTGTAGCTGTCCACATCCTTGGACTATCGCACGATTAGTGCTTAAACAGCGCCTAAATCAGAGGTCCTAGATGGCTGGTGTCCTGCAGAGTTTAGCTCCAACCCCAATTAGACACACCTGGACTAGCTAATTCATATTTGATATTAGAAACTTCCCGGCAGGTGTTAAGGCAAGTTGGAGCTAAATAATTAGGCCTACGTTAAGGCATGAACTTACCTACAGATCCATCCGAATTCATGAGTTGCCAAGTAACACAAAACAATTACCGTCCGAATAGGGATTAAGTCTAATCAACCAAGAGTTAGTCTTTCTCTCCCTCTTCCGTTGCAAAGGTTTTCACTGTCTGTATGATTAAAAACAAATACAAACCATGTTTGTACAGGCCTGTATCACGTCTTTGTTTTTATGGACTGTCATGAGGACCTTTTTTTCAGTAATTGCAGTGCTAATAGCCATAGATTACAGATGACAGGCTCTAAATGCCATGCAAATGCCATGTGTGATATGCTCAGTGTATCAGACAGCCACTTCGCCACTACAGCCCTGTATGTTCTTTGGATTCCCTATTAAATTTCCACATTCTTGCCCTCCTCTTTTTTGAGAACATTAAAAACCAACCTTAAATTATGCCTGACCAGTTATGTTTAACAATATTGGAAATAATAACTCAATGAATATGTGATCAGTTTCAGATGCAATCTTAGCATCTTTTTGAAATGGAAAGGAATTACCCTAAGTTCACAAAATGGCCTTTTTGATTTCATGGGAATTTTTTAACAAATCCTGCCCTGCAGGATGCTAGTTTTTTTGTACAGAGCATTACATGATGTCTTTTACACAAGAGATTGGCAGACTTAGCTAGAGTTAGAAATGTTGTTTCTTCCTTCCAAATGCACATTTCAAGTGCCACCCATCATTTGAAGTATAGCACAGGTGCAGTATTCTGCCCCTAAACACTCTCTTCATTAAAGAAAATTACATTTTAAATATCTTCTGGCCTTTTAGATTTGCCTCACGCTCACAAGAACATCTAATGAGCACAGCTAGCTTTTTTACTGAAGTGATGGATTTCTTGCCAGTTCTTTGCCAAAACTGACATGCAATTTCACTTGATAACAGGTTCAAAATGACCACAACAAGCACAAGAGCAAAGGTTGTAGAGTAGGTTTATATAAATGATAACACTTCAAGGCCATGCATAGTTTAATTACACCGATAAAATTAATTATCATCATTCATTACTATCATATCAAACAATCTACATCATACTTCTGATATCTGATATACATATAATTTTTGTTAACCTTCAAACATTACAACTTTACTACTTACTATTCTTAAATCACTTTGCACAAAATACAAAAATATAAAATGAATATTAATATAGTACATAAATATTGCTACATTTATCAGGATGAAACCTTTTTAACCTTTTTAATGTTAAGTTAAATTACCATGTAGAAAAACACAGAAAGGACTGAAATACTTTAGCTTACTCAGTGTGAAACATTAGAAACATTTTCAAATGTAAAATGAGGTATATTATCAGTGATGAGTGATCATGTGAGTAGAGTAATCTTTTGTGTGTAGGTTTCTGAAGTGTAATTGGTCATCAAGGGCCTTCGAGACTCCTCAGGGCATTCCCATTTAAACAGCAATGAGGAATCTGCCATCTGTGAAGAGTACACATCATCAACAAGACGACTCTGCTCCTCAGTGAATAAGTTCTTCCAGTCTCCGACTTTACCTTAAAGAAAGGATTGTAGTGTTTAGAAGATTATGTAATATATATATATATATATATATATATTATTTAGCAAAAGCTTAATATAACAAATATTTTCTTCCTAAACCAATTTATGCTTGTCATCTTTAAAATATTATGTTTTGCTTGTTGGCGTCAAAATATTTGTTTCAGTCCCATTTTCAATTATCTCATCATCAAAGATGACTACACTAGTAATGATTGAAGCAAACATCAAAAATGCATTTACATACCATTCCTCATGAACTTGCCCTTGCTGTGGTCCATGATCTCCTGAGGGATGAGAGTATAGTTCACCATGGCATTTTCCTTCATGCTATTGAAGCTACAGTGCTTCTGAGCAAGGATCAGCTCATCCTCAGTTAAAGGAAACTGCAGGAAATGGCTTACTTTCCGAACAGACCCAAGAAGATCCTGATACAATTAAAAAAAAAATGGCAAATTTAGATTGCTTCTGTAAATTCACCTGTATGTGGTGGTCTCCAAAAGAATGAATTATACCTGCCACATTTCCTCATATGTAATGTAAAGAAAGTTCTGAATATCTTTTGCGTGACTGGTCCAGCCCTTGATATGATCAAACCAAGAGCCATAATGCACTGATGTGGGGGGGAAAAAAATCACAGTACGTTATTTAATAGGTTGTAGTGGAAAAGAAAGTGGCATAATACTACTGTTGAGAAATCAAACTGGTAAAACCTGACTAGTAATATAAACATCAACTAACCTTCGCCCTTCAGGAAGTCATTTAGAAAATCAGAGAAAGTGCCTGGGTCAGGCAGAAAGTTGGCCATCTTGTGGAAGTGGTAGTATGAAACAGACACATCTTTGAGATTTCTGGCTACATATATAACCTGAGAAAAGACAAACATTTGTCATTTGCAAGCAAGTTCAACAAAGAAATGCTAAAACTCTGTGAAGATTTTTGTGGCTTGCCCACCTACTTACCTTTGCTTTGGAGTGTTGCAGGGCTGGTGCCAGCAGGTGGTAAGGCAGATGTGTAGTAATAATACGAGGCCCGGTAGTGGCTTTTAGAACATCAGCGCAGTAGTACTGCTCAAGCCATGGCGCACGGGCCCAGTTAGGCTGGTTTTGGGCTACAGTTGGGTCCCCTTTATTCAAAACCAGAGTTATGATTTCTTGCATCCATGTGGTTCCTATGAATTAGGAAATTAAAGGGAAGAGAAATTAAAAAAAAAAAAAAACGCATGAATCAGAGATGTTCACAAGTCTTTAACTTGGAGTCCAGGTCAAGTCTCAAGTCATTTAATGGATTGCTAAAAAATCCCATTTAGAATCCTCATGTATTGAAATCGTCCTATTTACGAAGCTGTTTTGTTAGGCTATAGACAAAATATATGATCTATGATTGTTTTATTTTTTATTTTTCAAATGTGTTAAGATGTACAACCAACCTTATATGTTTTAATCCATTACCATGTTCAAAAGTTATAATAATAGTCATATCTACCATGACAAAAAAAGTAATTCAAATGTTCTTTTTTTTTTTTTTTTTTTTTTGACATGTATTTGACATGCATTTAGATGCATACGAGGAAATGTGACAAAAAATACTGTTTCTGTTCAGGGTATCCTACCTAAAATCTAAACTATTTTAATATTTTACTTTTATCTTTTACATTACATATTTTACATTATCTACTAAAAATGCCTACAATAATGAAAACATTCTCATCTTGAGCAGAAAAGAAGAGAACCAGCCGTTCAAAGTTTAAGTACTGTCCTAGCCGCCTAACAAGAATTTTTCCCAATTATAATTACATGATGTTCTTAACCTACAGAATAATAATGCTAAAGGTAGATCAGAAACATCTTGTCACATCTGGTTTTGAACAGTCGGAGTCATAGGGTATAAATAGATGATAACCTATGCTTATGTTGCTGCTGTTACGACTCGCTTTCCGGAAGGATGCCGGGGTTGATGCTCAAGTTGCTTTTAAAATGTTTATGAGTCATTTCCCTTCGAGTCGAGTCAAGTCTGGAGTCATTTCAGGTCGAGTCTGAAGTCAAGTCTGAAGGCTATAAAAATGCGACTCGAGTACGATTCGAGTACGAGCCTCTAACTCAAAGTGCCCATCTCTGGCATGACTAATATCTTGGCTGAAAAAAAAAAAAGATGAATACAAAAAATGCATTATTACCTGATTTTGGGTAGGTGACAATCACAGTATCTGTGTCCTGGAACCTAAAGTTGGCTGCATAATTCAATGAGTCTTTAGTATGCATGTGCCCAGGAAACATGATGCTGTGAAAAGTTTCGGTGTCATCTAGTCGAGCCATGTCTATGTGTGTGAATCAAGGAATTTAGAACAGACAGTTTGTTGATCTGACAACAGTGTTAAACTGTGAACTTATATAGGAAGAGAAAAAGGAAGATTTATTTCACAAACCAATAAGCTGAAAGGGGAAGTACACAAGCATCAGATACAGAAATTACCTGAGAAACCGGTTACTGAGTAAATTCAGGTCGAAACCTATGTCAAAGGAATTTGTTGCTTGGTGTAATAGTTAATTTGCCTAGCAAAGTTTTTTATTTGCACATCATAAGATTGTACATTAATGCTGGTAGCTTGGTTTCCCTTTGACCTTGTTCATCTTTAACGTTGAGTCTTTCAATAAGTGTCAGTTTTATTTAGTGGCAAACTTATGATAAAGTTTGCTTATGTGATGACAAAAATGCATAGCTTTTTTCACTGATGGAGTCAGCTGTTTATTTTACCTTTAATTAATGTTCTCATTCCATACACATGGAATTTAAAAAAATATTATATTTAAAAATCTGTTTCTAAAGTCTAAAAGGGTTTGTTGATGCGGTTCATTTTAAATGGCAGGCTTTTTGGATCTCGTGTGAACATTGTTACATGGATGATGTAACCATAACCAAAGCCATTAACTTCCTAGGAGAAGTACAAACCACCAGGAAAATCCTCATATACGTCATGTTTACAGAAGATGGTCACCTCTGTATAATAACACTCAGAGTATATATGTGATACAAATGTGACCCTGGACCACGAAATGAGTCTTAGGTAGCATGGGTATATTTGTAGCAATAGCCAAAAATACATTGTATGGGTCAAAATGATTGATTTTTATTTTATGCCAAAAATCATTAGGATATTAAGTAAATATCATGTTCCATGAAAATATTTTGTACATTTCCTACCGTAAATATATCAATACTTAAGTTTGAATTAGTAGTATGCAATTTAAAGAACTCATTTGGATTCCAGATATTTAAATAGTTATATATCGGCCAAATATTGTCCTGTCCTAACAAACCATACATTAATGGAAGGTTTATTTATTCAGCTTTCAGATGATGTTTAAATCTCAATTTCAAAAAATTGACCCTTATGACTGGTTTTGTGGTCCAGGGTCACAAATTATGAATAGATATGTTGTTTCAAATGATTAACCACTGGATTTTTAAAGTACTGTTAGACAAAATAAAAGTTATGAACTGACATAAAAACAGACACAAATTAACTAAATATATAGAAGTTTTAAAGCTTATATTTTAAACCTAAATCAATAAGAAGCAAAAACAAACAAACAAACAAACAAAAAAAAAGAAGTTTAACCTTAAACAACAAGGAAAAACTATGGTGCAAGTGTTATCAGGTTACACATTGATTTCTCTTAAACTGAAATGGATCTTGCACTGCCTTCTCAAGTTCATTACATATTGTAAAATGATCACATATTAACATGTATATCACAGGTTATATGTTCAAAATGGTCTATTCATTTATTGCAAGACTGGTGCAATTTTGCTTCATTTAACCCCTTAATTGTCACCCTTTGACCTTTGTCACAAAAAGAATTTCTTCATTTCCTTTTTCCGTATCACGCTTTAGAAAACTTGAAAACTTAAAATCTCGAAATTCATCCTTTGAAAACCATTTTAAAATCAGACATTGCATTACCATGGAAAGTGTACACCAAAATCATGTTACAAAATGTTTTCGTTCATTAATTATACAAAAAAAGTAAGTTTGAATACTGCATTTCACGTCTATAGAGAGTTAAGTCATAAGCTGGTCATCCTTTGGTCAAAAAGGATGCACAACTCACATGCAGAATGATCTAGCAATAGCAATACTAATCATTTAACTGATAAGATAACAGTACAGTTCTGTGGATCAAAACAATATGATTATGACTCAAATTCAAAATTTATAGCACCCTGTTCTCCGATTAAAGTCTATTTCATTAATCAAACACATTCCATAAACGTCACTCTTTGGTTTTGCATGAGCCTTAAAGTAAAATCTTTAAGGTAAAATCTTCTTTCTTTCCTTTTGGTAACACTACTTGAAGGGGTGTGCATAAAACTGACATGACATAACACATAATCATGAACATAACACATGAATATGAATGAGGTCTTATGCATGTTTGTGACAGCTGTTATTAAGTGTCATTCGGTCAGTTATGTCATTTTTAATGCAAAGATGATATTGTTTGAGATGCCTTATGACAACTTCACATAAACCAATACATCATAACCTGTCAATGTTTTTATCATGACAACTTGACATTACCAAGACAATGTTGTACTATATGACAGCTATATATGTTACATACTATGTATGTTGTACTATATGACAGCTTTTGTACAGAAAAGTGAACCAATATTTAGTTGTAAGGAAATAAAATTATGAAAATGGAAAAATCTGAAGAAATTAAAAATGCATTTGCAGATGTTGGGCAATTATTTGTTATCAAGCCGGATAAGAAGAATCAGTCTATTAAAGGAACACTCCACTTTTTTTGAAAATAGGCTAATTTTCAAACAAACAGTTTTACCATTTTCAAAACACCTGTTCTTTCAATCTTTTTTACAACATTATCTGACTTTCTGTTGGAGGAAACTTAATGTCATTTTAATGACAAATTCATTTTGTATGACTGTAGTTGAGGTCAAGAAAAATATTCATGTCACTGTTATAAAATTATTTGACAGTGTATTAGCACAATGACATTTTACTGATAAATTAATTTTGTACCACTGAAAAAAAAGTGGTTAGAAAAATATTCATGACACAATTATAATGGCCTCAGCCAAAGTCAAAACCAACCACATGACAGTTTAATGTAATGTTAACCCATCTTGTTTATGACAGATTTATGACAGGTTATGTTGTCTTGGTAATGTCAAGTTGCCATAACAAAGACGTCTCAAACAATGTCATCTTTGCATTAAAAATGGCATAACTGAGAGAATGACACTTAATGACAGCTGGCATAAACATGCATAAGACCTCCTTCATATTCATGACATGTGTTGTGTCATGATTATGGAGGTGTCATGTCAGTCTTATGCAGACCCCTTCAAGTTAAGAGTTTTCCTTTTTTTTCTTTCTTTCTTTTTATTTAATTCAAAAATTAAGAGAGTCTTGAGTGTTAATTAAACCTGTTTCTAATGATTAAAACCTTTATATTTTCATGAATATGCTTAAAGTAATTGTAACAGATGGACTTTAAACAGCAAAAAAAAAAAAAAACACTCTTACTGTACTTTTATATGATCACTTACATCATCTTTTTCTATCTTTTGAAATAAAGACATTGCTTATATGGAATATCTTTATGGGACAATTTCACAACCTAAAATTACACATTAACTTATATTATTATGATGGTCCTTAATCCCTGACACTGGACTGTTAGCCTTATATCTCTACACATCAGAGAGAGAGGGGAGTATACTGTGGAAATAAGTAGTGAGCTGAAAACAAGAAGAGGTCATATAGGTAGAAGCAATTCTTAATTAAAGATTACAGAGAGGGTAAACATTGTGGTGATCATGGACTGGGTCAAGACTGTGTGTTTAGTGCTCTGGGCTTTCACATTCAACTCTGTAGCAGATGATTTAAAGGACCAAGCACTGAGACTGATGGCTGAAATTCCACTTATAGATGGGTAAGACAGTCTATCTATTTATGTATACTGAAGGGTAGCATTTAATAATACAATTCACAAATAATTACAAAGAAAAATGCAAAACAGGTTATTCAATCCCTTGTGGCAATTTTGCTTCTCTAAGCATATATTTTATGAAAAATACTATGGTGGAAATGTCATTATTAAATAAACATCAACATATTTTAATGGAATATTGCAGTGTTTATTCTAAATGTTTTATCTATGCACATCATAATTTTTCTTTAAAAGACATGTGAAATTTAGTTCATGCAAAGTTTTGCTGCAACAAATTGATCTGCTACACTCTCAGAAAAATGTACAAAATTGTGGGGTTGGTGGTATCTTTTTAAAATGTACAAATAAATACCATTAAGGGCCAGATATACTAACAGGTGGTAATTTGCACTGATCTTGGTACAGCTGAGGTCAAATGTTTACATCCCCCTTTCAGAATCTGCAAAATGGTAATTATTTTACCAAAATAAGATGGATTATACAAAATGCATGTTATTGTTTATTTAGTACTGAACTAAATAAGATATTTCATATAAAAGATGTACAAGAGAAAATAATAATTGGATTTATAAAAACTACCCCGTTAAAAAGTTCACATCCCCTTGATTCTTAATGCTGTGTTGCTACCTAAATGATCCACAGCTGTGTTTTTTTGTTTTGTTTAGAGATAGTTGTTCATGAGTCCCTCAGTTGTCCTTAGTATGAAAAGATGGAAAGGGTTCAAATACACAAAACTGATAGAGAACTAAAGAATTTGAGGGACCTGAAGGATTTTTCTGAAGAATAGTGGGCAGTTTAACTGTTCAGGACAAACAAGGAACTCATGAACAACTATCACTAAACAATTTATGTGAAATATCTTATTCAGGTCAGTATTAAATAAACAATAACATGCATTTTGTATGATCTGTATTATTTTGGTACAATAATCACCATTTTGCAGATTTTGAAAGCGGGTTGTAACACACGCAGAATTTTCCCTTCAGATCTGCGCTTTGATGGAACTGCCCAGTAAATCCGGCCCTTAGTTACTAATATGTAGACTTTAGGTAATATGTACCTTTACGGTGCTTATATGCACCCTATAAGAGTAAATATAGTACAAATGAATAACCTTTTAGTGACAGCTTTTGTACCTTTTTTCTAAAAGTGTAGAAAGGAAGAAAGAAGTAAGAATAGAAAGTATAATTCACAGATGCTTCAGTTTTCAAGGAAGACTTTTCAAGGTTTCTCTTATTTTCTGTGAATCTATTTGAAAATGATTTGAAATCTCTTATATAAACAGGCACAATGACCTTCCCTGGCAAATGAGGAGTTTGTTTAATAATCAGCTCAACATGGTGGACTTGAACACACTAAACACCACACACACCAACATCCCAAAAATCAGAGAAGGGCGCCTCTCAGCACAGGTACACACACACACACACACACACACACACACACACACACACACACACACACGCTGTACAAAACAGAAACATTTAACATAATGGGTGAACTGAACTGAAATATATGTGGTAATGTTTTTCTTTTGCAGTTCTGGGCAGCATATGTACCATGTGATTCCCAGTACAAAGATGCAGTCAGACAGACCTTGGAGCAGATTGATGTAGTCCACAGGATGTGTCAGAAATACCCAGATGTTTTCAAATTTGCTGCTAGCAGTCAAGGTGAGAAAGTGAAGCAGCAGTAAATGATGTGCAAATCCTTGTAATAACTCAAGGTGAATCAAATGGACGTCAGTATTAAAGACAAGGACACATTTACAGTACTCAGGGCTCCCGTTTTTACAACTTGAACTATACTTTATGTTATGTGGCTTGTTAAAAGGTGTAAAGTGATAAAACAGATTGAAAAATCAGTAGTCTTATATAAAGCAGGTACTTGATGTGTTCTTAATGAAAAGTGACTAGCGACAACCTCCCATCAACACTATATCTGCAAAAAAAACTGAAATTGTTGTGGTAGTGTACAAATTCTATGTGTGTTTGAACTAGTTTATAGTGTCCAACTAAAATCAAAATGTTGTTGCAGATATAATGGACGCCTTTAAACAGAATAAGACAGCAAGTTTGATTGGGGTAGAAGGTGGACATTCAATTGACAGCAGTTTGGGTACTCTGCGTACCATGTATCATCTGGGCGTCCGCTACCTCACCCTTACACATAGTTGCAACACACCATGGTGAGTAGCTTTTCTCGGGAGAGTTCTTACCGTACTTCATAGCACTTTAAATAAACAGATAGTCTGAGATGACAAAAGTAAAAAGAACATACAGGTTGGTCCAGCAAGGTGAGGAAATAACAGTTTGAATGATGATTTCATTCCTTTGGAATGAAGTAAACATAAACCTACCTGGAAAATGTGCCAGAGGTGCTTTAATAAATAATTTTTTGTAACACACCCGCATAACACTGACAACAGTAGTGTGTAAAAAAAATTGAGGGAAATTCCCGGCTTGTTCAAGTCTTACTAGCAGTTATTCCACAGAATTCATATTTAGCATTCAAGGTGGGGCTAAAATAAAAATTATATCAGGTTTCTGAAGAAATGGAAACATAAAAGGCCACATAAGTGCACGTGCCCGTCTGATTAGAGAAGGGGTTTCAAATTCAGCTAGACTCTATTGTTTTCTTTACCATGTTTTGGTCTCACTTCCTTTTAGGGCAGACAACTGGCTGGTGGACACAGGATCTGAGCCTGAAGTGCATGGTGGTTTGTCTGAGTTTGGCAAGGTTAGACACAGAGATGCTTTAATATCAGATTAGTACAAAAAAATACAAAAACAACTTTAATTTGTTACAGTGAAATTTATTTGTGTGGCTTAAATAATATTTATTGTTTGGTTTAAAAAAAAAATGGTTAAAAAATATTTATTTTCTAAAAACATTTGTTAAAAAGATTATTTATTATAAATGAATATATAAACTATATATAATACTCAGTAATGCATTTACTTTAGATATAAATCAAAATGTTACTTGTAAGTCTATATATATATATATATATATATATATATACAGTCATGGCCAAAAATATTGGCACCCTTCTGTCAATTCTTTCAGAAAATGCAACACCTCCCTCAGAAAATTCTTCCAATTGCATGTGTTTTGGTATTCACGTGCTTAAAAGCAGAGAAGAAAAGTCAAACTTGATCAGATTTCACTCAGAACTCAAAAATTACCTAGACAAAATTATTGGCACCTTGTCAAATTTGTAATAAATAAGCATGTGCAATTGTAAGCATGTGATGCTTCTGTAATTTGTATTTAGACACACCTGTGGCAAGTAACAGGTGTGGGCAATATAGTATTACACTTTCAACCTGTTAAAATGGATAAAACTGCACGCTGTCTGTTTTTCTGTTACCATCTGAATGAAAAGGGACGCTATGGTAGGACACCACTGCTGACACAAAGGCATAAAAAGCAAGACTGGAGTTCGCCAAAATTTATGTGTCAAAACCACAATCCTTCTGGCAAAAGTAGAGCTTTTTGGTGAAGGACATCATGTTTACAGAAAAAAGAAATGAGGCCTTCAAAGAAAAGAACACAGTCCCTACAGCCAAACATGGTGGAGGTTCAAAGATGTTTTGTGGTTGCTTTGCTGCTTCTGGCACTGGATGCCTTGACTGTGTGAACGGTATCATAAAATCTGATGATTACCAAAGAATTTTGGGGCACAACGTAGTGGCCAGTGTCAGAAAGCTACATCTCCACCAGAGGTCATGGGTCTTCCAGCAGGACAATGACCCAAAACACACTTCAAAAAGCACTCAGAAATGATTACAAAAAAAATGTTGGAGAGTTCTGAAATGGCCAGCAATGAGTCCAGATCTGAATCCCATAGTACACCTGTGGAGAGATGTCAAAACAGCAGTTGGGAGAAGGCGTCCTTCGAATATGAATGACCTGGAGCAGGTTTTTTGGGGTTCTGGAATCGTATCAGTTTTGACTTTTCTTTTCTTTTCTGTTTTTTTTTTTTTTTTTGTGTTGTTCCAATGCAAACAAAAAAACATAAACATGAAAGTACCAAAAGTACAATTTTCTGAGAGAAGGGTTGCATTTTCTGACAGAATATTTTTGGCCATGACTGTACACACACACACACACACACACACACACACACACACACTACTAGGCAAAAGCTTTCGAGCAGTAAGATTTTTAATGTTTTTTTTAAGAAGAACATATTATTATTAAGTCTCTGATCCCAAGCCTGCATTTAATAGATCCAAAATGCAATATTATGAAATATCAAAGCAACATTTTCAGCATCATTAGAGAAATCATTCTACCAAAGAAAAAATCATTGTTAATTGTTTTGCTTTTACAGAAACATTTATTATTATTATTATTAGTAGTAGTAGTAGTAGTAGTAGTAGTTATTAGTTATTATTATTATTATTATTATTATTATTGTCATCATCATCATTATTTAAAACAGTTAAGTACATTTTTTTGTCATGATTCTTTGATGAATAGAAAGACCCAAAGCATTTACCGTTTGGGTGGAGAGAAATTATGGAAATTAATAATTTTATTTAGAAATTAAAATTTAATTTATTATTAAATTATAAATAAATTGATTGAAATTATAATAAAGAAATGTGTAATGTTACAAAAGTTCTTTATTTAAAATAAATGCTGTTCTTCTGAACGTTCTATTCATCAAAGAAACCTGAAAAAAAAAAAAAAAATTTTTTTACTTCGCTTTTAGCAACCCAGCTAAAAACATTTTGTTTGTCATTTTGTTGTCTCATTTAAAGACAATTTACAGACCTTAAACACTAATTTTACTCTATTCTAACTTGCTGTCATCTTTTAGAGAAAGCTTCACTTATTTTTGCTGTCTATAGTGACCAGTTTGATTTATTATTTCAGCAAGTGATCCAGGAAATGAACCGTATTGGAATGCTGATTGACCTGTCTCATGTTTCTGAGAAAGTCATGAATCAGGTGCTGGACATCTCTAAAGCTCCTGTTATTTTCAGCCACTCTTCTGCCTACAGCATCTGTAACCACAAGAGAAATGTTCCTGATGATGTTCTTTTGAAAGTGGTAAGTGTACCATCAATTTACAAGCTTAACATGTTACATACTAAAGTTTATTTCCCCGAAAAGATAAGGCCATGAAGCACTTACACTTCCATATTCATAAAAACTATGTTACTTATTTACTGATTTAAAGAGGCCTCATAAAAACTTTAATTAAGCAATATCACATGGATAATCATAGCTGTGATTCACAGCCATTCTGATATTAAGTATGTTAGGGTGGTTTCACTAGAGTGGTTCAGGCAGCAGGACTGCCAACTTAAAACAATTTTGATTATGGTTACACTCAAAAGATATATTTCTCGTTCTTTTTTGTAACACGCTCCAGATTTAGAGATGGCAGAAAGCGCTTCACGTTTGGTTTCATTATTTTACAAAAGCAATGTTTAGTAGCGTTTCGTTAAAAGCGAGTTTAGTTTCATTATCAGGAAAAAAATGCAACTCATCGCGTGGGCACCTTCAGATGTCATGCAGGTGCATTCCACACTCTGCACAAACAGGTTTATTAAAATAAATCTTTATCAGTCTACATTCGATACAGTTGCAGTTCTCAGTGCCGGCCCGTACAACAGGTAGTACAGGATATGTTAGGGCCAGGGCACCTAGGGCCCGGGATGTACTGGCCATCGGGAGCACCGGCACATTCCCGGTGGGCAGATCACCAAAGTGAGGGAGTAACTTAAAAACAGCGCCCATATTACGCGCTGTTTTTAAGTTACAGCGCATGAGAAACTGCAAAAAGCAAATATTCCAAAAGTCAAAAAGTCAAAGTCAGTTTAACACCATAATAATTTAACTTACAGTTATTAACACTGTACAAATAGTCTATGGTGTTTTGGCAGAAATGTGTTATATTGTATATCTTTGTTATAATATAGTTTTAAATATTGGATTACTTTTACAATACTTCCAAAACAATATTTTACTTTTATAGAAGATGTTTTTGTAGTTTCTGCATGTTTAGTTTTATTATTATTATTATTATATAATCATTTATTTGTTTACAAATTAACTATTACTTCTTTATTTTAAAAATCATATAACCATGGTAATGAGGGCCATGGTTTTACTTCTTGTGACCACAATCTTACTCATAGGCCTACTATTCAGGTAAACTCTGAATTCTAAGCAAGAACTTCTTACTCTTTAGAAGTTTCTAATTAATTTTAATTGAAGTAAAATGTTGATTCAGAGCCTGATTAAAGATAAAGAGTCTTTTACAAATTAGGTGTTTACTATTTACAAATATTAAAGTTCTTAAAGGGGTAGTTCACCCAAAAATGAAAACTCATAATTTATTCAACATTCCAAACCGTGTCTGAATTTCTTTCTTTTGTGGAACATAAAAGAAGATACTTTGAGAAAATATTATTTCTGTGTGACAAAAAATGCATTATTAAGTTAAATTTGCTGTGAATTCAGTACTATCTATCATTGTTATTTTTTTTTATTATTATTATGTTTTATGTATTGATTTATTTACTCCAATTTAAGTCCCTATAACCAGCAAAACATTCACAGGGGATCTTGTGGGCTGCAAGGTTGTCAATTAAATTTCTAGGTGTGTTCAACTTGAAGCGGGGCCGAACAGACAGATCAGTGTTACAGTGCGTTTCCACTATAGTGTCAAATCTGCGCTCAGTGGAAATGCTACAGTGCATAGCATGCTTCTGAAAACAATGTTTACACCATTTGCGTTTCATCTTCTTTTAACGGCAGTTCGCAAACTAAACACTTTATTGGCGCCATAGCATATAGTGAAACTGTAAACTGCATTTACCTTTGCATGACTTTTTAAATGTTATGTGGTTTCAGTTCAATAAACCACCAGTTCCGCAAACACTCGGAAACAAAATCTTGCCTTGCCTACTTTTCTCAGCGATTGATTGTCGCCCGGCATTCTTCGCTTGAGATTTGCGTAAAGTTGAGGAATGCCCAACTTTTTGATGCTCTCAGCCACTCTCGACACTTTCTCCATGCCACTTTCAATCCCATAATGCACCGTAAGAGCATTAGCTAGCAGTGTGTTTCCACTAGCATGCAGCGAGCACAGTGGGGCAAGCGTTTTCAATTCATTCCTATGGAAGTTGAGCAAACGCTCTCGCTGCTTTATGGGATTGAAAGCAGCACACAAAAAGCAGCTTAAAAAGGTTGGGAATTCCTCAACTTTATTCAAATCTAGAGCGAAAAAACGCCAGATGACAACCAACCGCTGGTAACGCTACAATGCCATTCGGTTTAAAAAACAGGGCTCTTCCTCTTTCCAAATTTATTCCACCATCCAATGTCTAATGCGTTTTTTTTTTTTGGTATCATCAATCAGGCCTTACAAAAACAAATACAATACCCTGCATTTTGTCATTTTTGCATATTTGAATGTCTATTTTGTTTATGCTTTGATTATTTTATTTAGTTTGCTTTTTTCTTCACTCATCAAATTGCTATGACTTTATTTTACACTAGTGGGGCCCTTTTTCATTATCTTGCCAAGGGCCCCAGAACCATAAAGGCAGGCAGTTATAACCTACAAATTGAAGGCTGTTTTAAAAAACTAACTCCAATTCGTTGATCATTAGTTGTTGTTGATTAAAAGGATTTCGCTCTTATAAAAAATCTTGTTTTAATGACAAATGGATTAAGTAACAGGTTAAGTAAAATACACTGAATATACAATATCTTTCAAATATTGAAAAAAAATGCTAGTGCAGTTTTCACATTTTGTGTCTGCATAACAAAGTAGGCTAAATTAGGCTATTTTTAACATGCATTGATACGAAATAAGACCAAACAAGGCGTGTAATAAAATATTTAGACAAGGGGGAAAATATAAGAAAAAAAAATATATTAGCTAATATTTAAGGGCTAATTGCAAACATTTCTTGAAAGCTGTCCTTAATCGCGAACACATTTGAGATACGGTCACACGAACGGACGTAGGCTTAAATGAAATAATAATAATAATAATAATAATAATAATAATAGCAGTTGCCCTAAAAATAAAAGCAGTGCAGTTGTATTGCGTGCACCTATTTACACCTATATGCGATTGACTTTTAATTCACAAATTACCTCACGCAAGCTGGTCAAGGATTGCCAGAGGGCCAGGGCTATACTGATCTAAACGCAGCAGTTAGTTTATTCAATAAACACGAAGAAGAAGGTCTAATACACCTGAGAAAAACAAGCACAACATCCTTGAACATCCAAATGGGTAGACAATAACCAAAAGACTAACTCAAGAGAGCTATAAACACACAGGGTATGTGAATGAACTAAATGAGACATATGTAGAAAGTAATAAGAACATATTTTGAAACCATGACAACCAAAGAAAGACAAACATTGAGATCTATGAAAACAACTCTAAAACCTAGAAATAAACATGACATGCACAGCATGGTGTTTTATGGCCTTCCCTCCTCAACTTTTCTCCACCTCATTGACTTAGATGTAGATCATTGATTACATTGCTAGCAGAATTCTTGCAATGGGCAGAACTGGAATATCCTAAGCTTTTGAACTTGTAATTTGCTATGAATTTTATTTTTTTTTTCCACCAAATTAGTTTAATGCAATATTCTGTATATAGGTATGCTTGGGCTGTTTTAAATATTACAAAAATAATTCTTATGTCATAAAGAAAAGGATGGGGGTGACGTCACAATGTGCCTTTTTCACAATAATCGGAAATCATGTGACGTAGGGTAAAAGGGTAAAAAAGTCATGACAGTACGTAGATTATCTCAAACTAACGAAACACTGAAACCGTTGAGCGTGTATTAATCACACAACATTTAAGCATTATAACTAATTCTGAAAGAATAAAATAATGAAACCAAGACATTTATTTCCAAGACCTCATTGTATAGCTACAGTAGTTGAATTAGAGCAACTAAATATACAACAAAGTACTAATGGGTTTGTTAATGCTGTGCATATTACAGACTTTAGCCCTTACCAGAATTAACTATGGGTTTACTATGAATCAAACCAAAACTGCAGTTATTCCATGGTTTTGTTACAAAATCTATAGTTTTACTGATTTGTGTGATTACGCAAATAGTAATAAAAAAAAAACCCTGCTTTTACTATAATAAAACCATGGTTAATTTTTGTAAGGGAAGATGATAACAAGAGGAGAAAATGTGAGTGAACAAGATGAAATATCATTGAGAGATGACAGAGGTGCTGTTTATGATCGCTATATATCCAGAAAGAAGTGCAAAAAAGCATCCAGTGTGTGAGTGTGGTCCTGTTTCACAAATCGAAACAGAGCTGTCAGTCGATTTCTCCAGCACACCGCCAAAAACAGTTTTTACATGGAGTGCGACAATGCACGGCTCCACCAAACAGACATGGACAGTGATATAACCAAATATAAGCGTTGTCACTTCTAATTAGTTCTTAAATTTAGCTCTTAAGTAAAACTTTGTAGTCTCACCAATAAATGACCAAGACAGTTTAAACATTTACATCAGATTTAATTCTTGCAAAGACATTGATGCCCAAGCTAGTTAGACTTTGCTATTGCTGTTACTGGAAAGACGTTTACCCTGCGTGCAGCCATACCGGAAGCCAAAAACCCGGAAGTGTGAAAAAGGCTAATTGTGTTGCATTGTGGTATATGGATCTGTCTAAAGCAGAGGTCAGCTTCGGAATCTTGAAGCAAGTGCTCTCAGGGATGCCGGAAGTATGTCTCTCTGTGGACATAGGCATCTAATGCCCGGACAGGGCAAGTGCAATTAAGCTTTTCCTGGTCTGGTTCAGTGAAAGGTGGAGGACAGAAAGCCTGGAGCACGACGGGCTGTAGAGTAGAGGTAGGGACCTTAGGAACGTATCCCGACCTGGGATAAATAAAGGAAAGAGCTAGCAGAAGAACAGTCTTCAGAGAAAGGAAACGGTCTGAGATCTCTTCAATAGGCTCAAAGGGAGGCTTACTGAGAGCCTCAAGAACCACAGCCAAATCCCAAGTAGGGATACGATGTTGTGACGGAGGCCATGCTTTCCTCGTGGAAGGAGCTCTGGACTGGAGGATGGTCTCAACAACCTCAGTTGAGAGCCATCGAGAAGGGATACCAGGTCCAAGAACCACACTCGGCCCGGCCAGTACGGGGCTACTAATATTAGACGCATCCCCGTCCCGGCCTACTCTCTCCAGAACTCCCGGGAGCAGAGTGATCAGGGGAATAGCGCACAGACGAAGCCTCGGCCACGTCTGTATCATGGCATCCAGCCCCAGTGGAGCTGGATGAGTCAGAGAGTACCAGAGTGGACATTGCGATGTCTCTTGAGTCGCAAAGAGGTCCACCTGAGCCTGGCCGAACACTCCAAAAATCTGCTTCACCACCTCTGGGTGAAGCATCCATTCCTGGGCCTCGGCCTCTGCCTCGACAGGACCTCAAATTTAGACGCCCAGGAATGTGAACTGCTTTGATAGAAAGGAGTTCGTCCTGGGACCACACAAGGATCTGGTGCGCCAGCTTGTTCAAAGGACGCAAACGCAGACCTCCCTGGTGGTTGATGTAATAGACCACCGCTGTGTTGTCGGTGAAGACCGGCAGGAGAAATCCGAACTAACTGCTCTAGGGACCCCCGTGGGGGTTGCTACGCAAGCGGGCGGATGACGCTGAGGTGACTGCTCGCGGGAGACCACTGCGCACTGTAGCCCTGGCAGGAGTGGCAGACTGATCTCCTGAGGGCCCTGAGGAAAGACGGACACTGTGTAATGCGATGCTACCCGCTCGTCCCCGGGAGGGGCTACCCTCAGCGGTCCTGACCAGTAATCTTCCTCGACTAAAGCACGACCCGCAAGACGGGCCTCGCCTTGGAAGTCCCCAGCTTAGAAGCGTCGCTGGTCTCTGTCTCGAGCTGGAGGAGCCGGAGGAGCAACACTCTGTTTTTGGACCTCACAGTAGGAGGAGCTGGGACACGGAAGGGGCTGCTCCCACCCAGCAGCCCCAGCTATAATGCGGCGAGGAAGGTACTGCTGGAATGCCGCTGCCTGCTTATGCGCCTCCTCCTCAAGGGCTGACGCAGCATGCTCTGGTCCCAGGCACATGGGATGAAATGCTGACAGGGAGGAACACATGCTTTGAAATGTAATCTGCGCTCGCTCGACTTTGACGGCATTGCCGGCTCACATGCTTTTATAGCTTCCTGGTCGCTTACGTCATCCGCTGCTGACATCACGTCCTTTGTTTGACTTACTACAGATGCATTCAGAGCGTGGTTCGCCAAAGGCCTTCCCCAAAGCGTTTTGACCCAGCATGAGTTCCTGAAGGGGAACTGTTATTTTAAATAGTACAAATATTTAAAAATATTACTGTTTTTGCTGTACTTTGAATCAATTAAATGCAGGCAGGTGAGCAGAGAAGAAAAAACATTAAAAATTGTTCAAAAACCTTTGACTGGTAGTGTATAAAGATTTTGGCTCATGGGCCTGGATCACGATTGCATAACTCCCTAGAATGCATTGTAATCGGGTAACGTTTATGTAACTAATAGTCATCAACTATTCAGAACTAAGAGGTTAACCACTAATGCCCTTTCACAATGCTCTAGAAACTGAATTGTATTTTTTTTAAGAGAAGTGAGATTTATGTGGATTTATGTACACCAAATGTTTCAATAATTATTATTATGGCACTTGCTCATGTCAGCATGCATGAATTTGTTGGAGAAAAACCCTAACCCCAGTTATTAAACTCAAACTCTGTGAATTTATTAATCAGATTTATGCCCAATTTTCACCTGGTGGATTGTATACGGTGTGAAATAACATAACAGAGACTTAGGGGTTGGGTTCATCTTGCAACAACACAGCAATGTATAAAAAACACTCCTAAACACTAAAAACAATTTAGCATTGTAGCAGCGGCTTAACTGAACAGTAAAAGGGATTGTTCACCTTACAATGAAAATTATGTCATCATTTACTCACCCTCAAGCTGTTCCAAACCTGTATGACTTACTTTCTTCTGTTAAACACATTTTGTTCTGTGGAATATATTTTGAAGAATGTCGTTATAAACCAAACAATTTACAGTAGACACTGATTTCCACTCATTTATAATAGTCAATGACTACCATCAAAATATACAGGTTTGTAATAACCTTGAGGGTAAGTAAATGATGACATGAGTTTTTCTGGTAACACTTTACACTAAGGTTCATTAGTTAACTACATTAGTTAACATAAACTAATAATGAACTGTACTTATACTGCATTTATTAATCTTTGTTAATTTTAATGTTTTTTTGTTTGTTAAATTTTAACATTTACTAAAGCATTATTCAAATCTTTAACTAATCTAACATTAGTTAATGCACTGTTAACTAACATGAACATGAACATGAATGAAGATTAGCAAATACAGTAACAAATATATTGCTCATTGTTAGTTCATGTTAGTTAATACATTAACTAATGTTTAACTAATGAACCTTATTGTAAAGTGTTACCGTTTTATTTTTGAGTGAACTGTCCTTTTAACTCTACAAAGACTACTGTATCATGTTTGATAGGTAAATTTTTTAGGCTTCTAAATGATCAACAAAATTAGTTTAGCCTGATTATCCATAAATTTTTTTAGGAAGATCATGTTGAAATGTGAGTGTTAAATGTGATACATTAAGCTTTTAAGGAACTTCATCTCATTTTCATCTATTTTTTTTCCCATATGTGACCCTGGACCACAAAACCAGTGATAAGTTGCTGGGGTATATTTGTAGCAATAGCCAAAATACATTGTATAGGTCAAAATTATTCATTTTTCTTTTATGCCAAAAATCATTAGGATAATAAGTAAAGAATAGTAAACTGCAAGTGTATCAAAACTTAATTTTTGATAAGTAATATGCATTGCTAAGAACTTCATTTGGACAAATTTAAAGGCGATTTTCTCAATATTGTGATTTTTTTTTTTTTTTTTTGCACTCTCAGATTCCAGATTTTCAAATACTGTATCTCTGCCAAATATTGTCCTATCAAACCATACATCAATGGAAAAAAAAATTGACCCTTATTAAAATTGCATTTACTCAGTTTGGGTCTTTGAATAATGTTCATAATAATAATTTCATATGGCTTTACAGGGTTAAGTAGCACTCGCATATTATTCAGAAAATGTAAAAAAAGGTTTTGTAATTTGTGTGTATATAAAAGGAGAACTGTAAAATAACATTTAAATTTTCCTATTTCAGAAAGCAAAGCAAGGGATTGTCATGATTAATTTTTATAACGACTATGTAACCTGCCAAAATGCTGCTAACATCTCAGATGTGGCTGGTGAGTAATTTTAAAAGCGACCTAAGAGTCTGCTACCCTCCATAATGCTCCTTCACTGAGCACCTTATGATATAAGGCAAGATGCTAATATGTGACTCCTCTTCTCTATATGAAATTCAGATCACTTTGACCATATCAAGAAAGTGGCTGACGCAAGTATCATTGGATTTGGAGGAGATTATGATGGTGTGCCAAGGTAAGCATTCTGATTTGTGAACAGACCGCCTGCATTCTAATCTAACGATCATGCAGCTCGATAGCATTGTGGCGCATTTCACATTTTGCTTAAGACAAGTAGCAGGACATAATGCTATGGTTTTGAACAGGGTGCCAGTTGGTCTAGAGGATGTATCCAAGTACCCAGATCTGGTGGCTGAACTTCTTAGGCGTAAATGGACAGAGGATGAGATCAAAGATGCTCTGGGACGGAACCTGCTGAGAGTATTTACACAGGTGGAAGCGGTAAGTGCAAGGCACACACAGTCACACATACATCAGTGTCACACTCATATCAAATCTACTACCCTGATTGCTCATTGAACCTTTTTTCTAAAAATTCTAAAAGTAACTTTTATGCTTCAATAGGTAAGAGATAGCCTGATTGGAACCAAGCCAGATGATACACCCATCCCTCTTAAAGAAGTTCAAAATCCCTGCAGGACAGACTACGGCTATTCAGCTAAATTCAGCTCAGCATCCATACCGACTTTCTATCCACTACTCTTGGTTCTTATACAACTAAACAAGTTATTATAATCAGCCCCACAGTGGACTGTGTAGTACTGTGGTACTGTCTTTGGATATGCAAATGTTTTTTGATTAAGAGATAAAGTCAACAAAACTATGAAATAACACAAAGGGAAATATGGGCATTATGCAATGACTGAAAAACAAACAAACAAATCCAAAACAACAACAACAACAACAACAACAACAACCATGAAACTTCAGTATTTGTGCCCTGTTAGATTTGATCTTTTACTGTTGATTCAGAAAATGAGCTGTTCCTGATTGTTTTCAAAAGACTGTAGCGCACGCTGATGTATATGATCACAGTATTTGTTGTGTGTTGAAAACATCCAGAGTGTGTCAGTCTTGTGCAGACTGTAAAAAAATCAATCCAAAAGCTCCACCTAGTGGATATTCTGATTCATTAAAGACTCCTTGCATAACAACATAACTCTGTATGGTCTTCTTGATAACTATGGTGAAGCTAATTATTGTTTTTGTACTGCCTGTTATTTCTGTCATCTAATTCTAACATTCTTCTCACTACCGCTTTTTAAAATTAAAACTGTATCATATTTAAGGGGAGCATTATGAGTCATTTTAATTGTTGAATTGTAAATACATTTACAACATGTTTGATTTATGTACTACAAATTCTATATTACTGAATGGATATTCTAATATAAAATGCCTAAATCTGTGGATACCAATATAGGTTTTGTGCTAAAAGAGTTTTAAAAATAGCTAAATTACTCTAATTAGCTAAATATAATTACTGTATAAGATACATTAGCCAATGGGATTAAAATAAATCACAGTAATGTAGTATATGAAAATTATATTCATAATAATATATACATAAAACTAAAAACTACATAACGTATAGAGACCATACCTCAGTATATAAACATCGTAATACATACTGTAGAGAGTATACACTACTGGTCAAAAGTTTTTAAACAGTACGATTTTTAATTTTTTTAAAGAAGTCCCTTCTGCTCATGAAGCCTGCATTTATTTCATCCAAAGTACAACAAAAACAGTAACATTTTGAAATATTTTTACTATTTAAAGTAATTTTTTAAAATGTACTATTTATTTGAATATATTTAAAAATTTAATTGAATATGTTTTAAAATGTAATTTATTCCTGTGATGCAAACCTGTTTTTACAACATCATTACGCCAGTCTTCAGTTTCAAAAAGATTCTAATATTCTGATTTGCTGCTCAAGAAACCATTATTATTATTGTTATTATCAATATTTTAAACAGTTGAGTACCTTTTTTTTAGGATTCTTTGATAAATAGAAAGATCCAAAGATCAGCATTTATCTGAAATAAAAAAGCTTTTGTAACATTATACACTATACCATTCAAAAGCCTGGATTAAAAGACATTTATAATGTTACAAAAGATTTCTATTTCAGATAAATGCTGTTCTTCTTTCTATTCATCAAAGAAACCTGAAAAAATCTATTCAGCTGTTTTCAACATAATAATAATAATACAAAACATTTTGAGCAGAAAATCAGAATTTTAGAATGATGCTAAAAATTCAGCTTTGAAATCACAGAAATAAATTAGATTTTAAAGCTATGTGGTATGTAATGGTATATATTTCATTCTGTAATACTGATGCTTTCTTGTAAGTCTTTTTTATGCTGACATCTGTGAAGATTTTAGTCAATAACCTGCAATATATCCTTTCAGATACAATAATTATTTCGTTTGTTGATATTTTTCTGTTGGACGAATGTAAACTGTGCAATTAATACTGTGGAGGAGAGACTGGCGGAGTGTATTGTTTTGTATAGCCCAGAGACATTGTTTGAAGAGATGTGTGCTTAAGTGTCTTTGGATGCTGTAACATAAAACTGTAAGTAAGTAATTGAGTAAGTATGCTTACATATCTGTTTCACAGATAAGTTAACAAATCAAATCAAAACAGGAAAACTGCCATATCTATATGGCATTATACTGTACCTCAAAAATAGGAATTGGATGAAGCGCAGACAGAAAATATTAATGATGGTTATAAAATAGGACCTGCATGATACAGTCAAACCAAAATTTAATTTTAAAATTTTAGACGCCTTTAACATTTCTTGCATTATCAAAATTAATTTACTATCATTTAGGAAATGGTAATAAAATATGACAAGAACTCAAAGTTAAACTGTGTCAGAACAAATTCATCTTGATAATCGCTTGGTAACGTTGATAGAGAGGTGTGTAATGTATTCAGACAACTGTTAGGACAATATTTACACAACTATTAATACTTGGTTGACAAATTAACAAGCAATGCTTAATTCTGTTCAGTCTGTGGTGTAAAAAGGTCACATTAGCAATTTAAAGAAAAAAACACTTAAAAGGTCAAAGTGTCTGAATAATTTTTGGTCCCAAATTTGGGGCTTTGGTCCCAAGCAATTGTATGCAATTGTTTCTCACTTACGTAAATGAACTACAGTGTCTTCCGCCCACTAGCAAAAAAATATAAAAAATTATATCTGGTGTCTGAATCATTTTTTGTTTGACTGTATATTAAATGTTTAAAAAATTGCTGGAAAATTAAGTGGATTTATTTAAGTAAAGACATTATTTTATACGACAGAATACACCTGACTTTATTAGGTCACACAAACAAAAGTGTCAGATCAGATAACAATAGCATCTTAGGGGAACAACTGCATTTTAAAAGGTGTAGGTCATGAGTTTTGGTATGTTTTCAGCAACCATTCTTACCTAACCATAATGCATTCTGCAATTTTTTTTTATACTGTAAAGGTAAGTGCATGTTTATACCAGTACAATGCTTGTGGTTACAAAAGTCAACAAATTGATCTGAAAAACTTTTAAAACTGTAGCTTAAAGCCAAAGCACTGTCAAAAGTAAAAATTGAAGTCATTTTGCTGAATGCTCTTTTTTATTTCCTTTGAAAAAAGCGTACTTAATAGTCATTAAGTGTCATTAATATCATCTGTACATTTTACAGTTTTTTTTTAAATGTACTTCTAAGACTTAAGACACACTACAAGTGCTCATGTATTACAATTAAGCACATTTTACAAGGGAACCCAGCTTTCAAGGGACTGAGTAATCAATCATCCAATACAGCCTAACAACGCCCTACATATCAATCACCCGGAACATCCAATCAACTAAATAGAAACACAGTAAAACACTCTGCAACCACTAGCAGACACTTAGCATTGGCAGGTTTACAAAGGCATATAATTTCCTCACAGTGTAAAAATCTTGTTATTATTTATTCATTTATTTATTTATTTATTTTGTCCAGAAAGGACCAGGGAATAAAAGACAACCTAGATGCTGAATGTAAGGAGACCCCGATGTCAAAGCACTTAATAAGGTTCTCCAGTTTCTTTCTGCAGGCCCAGTTCATCCAATTAGAAGTAACCTGAGAGCTAGTTTAGGGACAGGTCGAACATGACAAACAAACTTGATTACAGAAGAGTAAAGACATCTTTAAAAACCAACCATTCCAAAACTCTCTATATAGCAAGTTATTGTTTATCCTAGATGGTAAGCAAGGGTCGTCACTGGTTCAACTGTCCCAGCATGCTTACCATCATCTGTCTACAGGAGATTACAGCTAAGCCCTGATATTCATTAGTCTGTGGATCAAGGGCTACAGACTCCAAATCTACATATTTCACTAAAACAATAAGTCATGTAAGGTCTTGCATTACAGCAATTTTACCATAGTTAAGTATGTTTCAAGTATTCTGCATCATGTTGTGCTGAAGAACACCCCTTTAAAAAAGTCCTGTTGTCTCTTATCACTTTTACAAAACTGTATTAAAATCAATATGATAAAATACAATGTTAAACAACTTGGTAAATGTAATTTATTATTAACAAGCATATTGATTATTCTGCAAAGTAATATAGCTCATTCATCTGACTTCAAGGTGTATTAGCTAGCAAGAAATCCTGCAAGTAAACAGTTAATATTATATAAATCGGTTGATGTGTAGGATCTGCGTATGTCCTTAATATACAGCAATCCACTCACAGTTGACCTTAATGAGGGGAAGATGTCATATTCAACTTTACACAAACTAAATCGAGACTTTGAGGTAAGCTATATTACTTACTTGACAATGTTTTGTTGAAATCTCCATATATGTAGTGAATTAATGTATTCATTTTGCTCTATGTTAGCTAAAGAAGTGAACAAACTCACAACTATTGTGAAAAAGCGAGAACGCATTCAAGCTGTAGGTGGGCGCGCACGCGCGCACATCCGCTGGTGTTTAATATCAGAAAAGCAGAGAGATAAAGAACGGCGGGCTTTCGGAGGACACTAGTATTAGATAATCGGTTTTATTCCCGAGAGCATTTTTTCACTCAACATTTTTTCCCCAGCCGCTTATGTTACGGATTCAGGGTGATTTTTTTATGAGACGGGCAGATTATTCCTGTCCATCTGACAAAGAGTGTTCAGTAAGAGACACACATGAGGAGCTCATGGCAACATTTTACTGCATTAAACTTACTTTCAACATGGGCAGAGGAACTTCATCCTCTCAAATATTTAAACTCGGGTCGTACACCTTCTTAAATGAAAACATCTTGAGTAAAAAGTTTAGAACGTTGCATTAGGATGACAAAATCCTTAACATTTTAAGCAGGTAAGTGGTGAAACTTTATTTTAATGAAATGCTTATTAATGACAGACAAAGAATATTGTAGCAAATGTAAATGTTGTAGTGAATGTGTTGATGAAGTAGGCTATGTATCTCATTAAGTTACATAGGCTACTGTGAAAAAAAAAAAACAAAGTATCATGGTACAGTGTAAAAATGTTTTATCTGGCAAATATGCTTTATTTGGTGACAATTAAATGATAGATTTTAATTTAAATGTTGCACAAACTAACATTCCACGTTCATATGAATGTGTAAAATAATAATAACACATAATATGGCAGCTGTAGTCCCACCCATCGTTTAGGAGCCAACAGTTAAATGAACCAAACACCTTTTTAATACATGCACTGCCTGTTTGATTTTTCTTAAAAAATATTTTCTTAAGAAAAATACCAGCAAAAGAGCTCAATTTATGATGTCATGGTGTCAGATTTTCACCTGATTTAAAAACGTTATTTAACCTTAACATAGGTGTACTTACATAACAGAGAACAGCTGAATAAACTGACTAGATCACATCCCTCACTATTTTAAAACACAGGCAGAAATACCGTAGCTCCTCTTTAAGGAAAAAGCTGTCACTTTTCACTTTTTACAGTGTACAGTATTTCACTGTTTGGTTGTTGTTGTCGTTTATTGGGACACAGTGCCATGGCAGTAGCACAGCATTTTTGAAGCATATTAGAGTATCAGAGTTTTATGGTATTACTATCTGATATAATCAATGTATGATGATAGAGGTACTATATATTTTTTAAATATTTAGTTACTGCTTGAAGAATGTAGATTTTAAAAAAATCTTTTTATTTACAGTGGTGGCCAAAATTATTACAACACTAGTATTTTCACCAGCTAAAAATTATTTTAAGTCAGTTATTTCAATCTTTTGCTGTAGCGTGTCAGCAGGAAATATCAGTTTACATTTCTAAACATTCATTTTTACATTAATTGTAATAATCCAGTAAAATTTTTGTTTGCACAACAGCCAGTGCTCCACACAGAGATCTGATCCCATCATCATCCAGTCTGTCTGGAATGACATGAAGAAACAGGACAAACTGAGAGAGACTTCATCCAGAAGAACTGTGGCAACGTCTCCAAGATGTTTCAAGACACCTTCCTGCAAAGCTACCTGAAAAATTATGCGCAGGTACACCTAGGGCAAAAGCTGCTATAAACGCAAAAGGTGGTCACACCAAAGGTTGATTTCATTTAGTTAATAGAAGTTAATTGATAAAGAAAATCTATTGATTACATTATTTTGGACAGCATCTTTAACAGTACTGTAGCTTTGCAGGTAGGTTTTTTGAAGACGCCACAGTTCTTCTGGATTTAGTCTGTCTCAGTTTGTTCTGTTGCTTCATGTCATTCCAGATCGACTGGATAAATGATGAGATCAGATCTCTGTGTGGAGCACTGGCTGTTGCCAGCAAAGAATAGAAATAACTGATTTGAAACCATTTTTTAGCTGGTAAAAATACTAGTGTTCCAGCTACCACTGTAAGTAGTAAATGTCTTTGTGGAAATGTGTTTTTTATGTTATCTACAAAATATTTTTTAAAAACTTGTAGGATTTACTTAAAAAAAATTCAGTCAGAAAATGATAGTTAATTTTACAAATGATTACAAAGTAACAGAAAGTAGCAAACATAATTTAACATGATTTAACATAAGTAAATAATAAAACATATATTGTACAATGTAGTTTCATATTTTTTTGTAATTTTCCTTAGTTACTCTTGTAAATGCATATTTTTACACACTGTTCCACAGAAACAACATCAGCTCGTCTGGATTCCTTGAAATTAAATGTGCATTACATAAATGATGTTTTATATAAGCCAATACTCTTTTTCTTCACAGTTCTCTGCCAGCTCCAGTGCTTTGTTACCTGCTTAAGTTACACATACTACATTAAAATCATTTTCATCTCCAAATGCCACCATGCCCATCATCAGCAATGCCAACCATGACTTTAGCAATCTCTCAGTCAGCACAGATGACAGCAGCCTTGACCTGTTTTTCTCGGACATTCCAGAGACAGAAACCATCAAAGGTGTGTACTTTCAACGAGCCCAGCGACTACACAACATCTCGGCCTTCAGAGATGTTGACCACAGTAAACTAGCCCTCATCAACGTCGGAGGAGATCGCTACACATTTCCCTGGAACACACTGGAGCAATTCCCACTCACACGTTTGGGACAGCTGTGTCACTGCAGCAGCCCGGATGATATCGCACAGCTTTGTGATGACTACGATGAGGCCCGGAGAGAGTTCTTTTTTGACCGGAGCTCAGTGGTCTTCCGGGTCATCTTAAACTTTTTGGCTGCAGGAAAACTAAGGCTGCTGCGGCAGGTGTGTGCTGTGTCACTGTCTGACGAACTCACCTACTGGGGCATTGACCCCGTTCACATGGAACGGTGCTGTCGGCGCAAGATGTTGTCCCGTGTGGAGGAAGTGGGAGAGAAGAAAAGGAAGGAGGAAGAGAGGAGGCAGAAAAGGCTAGCACTACAGAGGCCTCTAGTACAAGAGAAGGGCTACATGTGGCTCATGAGTCGTCTGCAAGAAATAGTGGAAAACCCTCATTCTGGCTGGCTTGGGAAAATCTTTGCATGTTTCTCAGTGGTCATGATTGCCGTGACAGTTATCAGCTTGTGTATCAGCACCATGCCTGATCACGAAAACAGGGTAAGTGCACAAAATCACAATTTTAATATATATATTGTGTTCTGAGAGCACTCTGTAGTATTCCATGATACCTGGTCTACACCTATTAAAAATCAAGGTTTCAAAAGGGTGTTTTTGCAGAAAGGGTGTTTTTGCAGCTATGTCATAGAAGAATTATTTTGGGTTTTTGATTTTGTCAACTAGCAGCATCTGGGTACACGTGCCTTTAATTACGAATCACTTTATATTAATAGTAATCGATTTGGATCCAGGATGATTCTGAAAGAGTACTCTGCTGTTGCTGTTGTAACAAACAGCTTTCATGCTAATCTGATTTACAGATAAACTGCACGCTCTTATTTCAGCTTGATTTGTACATTATTGTTAATGTTCATAATGACTTTATCAAATGCTGGAAGATTGTGTATCTTTCCGTTCAACCATTTTCTGTCAGTTAACAGTTATTTCTTACATTTCAAAAGCACACAAAGACAGGATTGCAGGGAGAAACCTGGAAAGAAGTCAGGAGGGGAATCAGGAGAGATTTCAGCCAAGCATGTGGTTGTTACAGTCAAAGGACAACAAGATAGGTGAGGCAGGGAAATAAGACAAGACTAGGGCAAGACAAGACAGCAACACAAGATCACAATCAACCTGGGTTACAGTTTGCATGCCAGAACCTTAAGGGGCAGGTGGAAAGCCATACTCTCTGCCAACAGACATACTTGGGTTATGGAGTCAGACAATGATCTGCTGTCACCTTGGCATTTTTCCCCACCCAGATATGTACCATCCTGGCTTTTTCTAATTTGAGTCTGCACCACTGGACAAAGGCCTGGATGAAGGGGACAAGTGCCTCAGGTTCCTTTGAAACAAAAAGATGTTGCTGATAACCAACAGAATTTGGAAGGAGGCATACCAGAGGCTGCCACAGGGAGCTGATGGCTCCAGGAAGTGGGATTGTGGGATGCCAGACACTAAAGCATCTGCTCCTAATCCTTGTTAGCTTGTAAAATCCCAAAGTCAGACTAACAAAGGCACTGATTTAATGACAGAACTACATACAAAAATAGGATGGGCAGACCAAGAAGTTCTCCGCTGCCCTAACCACAAGCAGCTCCTGGTTACTGACATCATAATTCCGTTTTGCCGGTATCAGGTGGAGAGAAAAGTATGCACATGGGTGCACAATCCCATCATTCGGGAACAGTAAAGAAAGGACCACTCCAACCCCAACTTCTGAAGCATCAACCTCCATAATTAAATGCAGATGAGGGTCTGGAACAGACAAGACAGGTGTAAATGTAAAACACAAGTTTTTTGCTCCGACCACCTGAAAGGTACTTGAGTGGAGGATAGAGCAGTTAAGAGGGCAGTGGTCTGACTGTAATGCCTTAGGAAATGGCAATAAAAAATGTGCAAACCATAGGAACCACTGCAGTGCTCTATGAAAGTCAGGGCCTGGCCACTCTGAGACGGCCCTCATCTTAGCAGGATCTACCTTAACCCACTCCGCTCAGATAGACTGTGCCAGGAATGGAAGTCAGCTTGGAATATGCATTTCTAAATTTTTAAGTAGCTTTGGAATATGCACATCTGATTTTTTAAGTAGCTGAGCTTGCACCTGCAAAGATGGAGAATTAATATACACAAAGACAAATCGATTGATCATGTCTCTGAGCACATTGTTTATCAGGGCCTGGAAGACAACCGGGGCATTCGTAAGCCCGAAGGGTATTACCCGAGTGCCCAGTAGGGGTGTTAAGTGTTACTACTATCTTCCACTCATCCTCATCATTTCTGGGAAGCCTGAATACAGGGTTCTTACACCTTTTCCGAAGTAAACTTCAAGCACTTTCAAGGTGCATTTTCAAGATTTTCCAGAACTTTACAACTGTGGTAAATTACATGTTTACATACATGAGTTCTTCACTTTAAATCAGATGTTAATGCGCTATTAAAATCCAACTGTCTGCATTGCATATAACATAATTACCTAATAAAAATAGCCAACATACAAATTATAAAATTTAAAACATTAAAGAATGTTCAGGGTATCTGCAGTATTTTCTAAATAAAAATTAAAGGCTTTTTAAGACTTGCACAAATAAAATGAATACTGTGTGAGTGGGGTAGGTCAATGTCTATGGTAACATTAATCACTGGTACAAAAAAAGTTTAGTATCAAAAGTTTTTCCAAATACATAAAGTTTTATATAGTGATAAACCTTATATAGTGAAGGCACATTAGCGTTTTTTCTCATTGTTCTGAACAAAAACAGCAAATTGCCAGCAGATGGCATTTTTGGAACTGCACAAAAAGGTCTACCCGGAAATGACTGTACATAAAGTAGCGCTCATTAACGCTACATTTTCAAACATTATACGTAGTCAAGATGAAATGAAAATGCCATCAAAGCAGGTGGTTTCCTTTAGAGATACTTTTACACCTGCGCTGCGTTTCGATTTTAATCATCACATTAAGCAATATCATGATTCCTTTTGACCTATTGAAATTATAATAAAGTATTTTCTTGTACCATTTAAGGCATCTAAGTAAGTCTTTTTATGTCCTTATATTTGATGTGACAATTAAGATTAATGCCGATTATGTTTTTGTGTGAGGAAAACGACACCTCATATTCATGGCATTCTTCACATTTCTTTTTTGAGTAGCATGAAAAACAAAATGGTTATTTAATTTGAGATCAAAACATATACAGGAAAGGAGCAACGAGTTTCCCCATCACTGAAATGGATGATTTCAGTAGCACAAGCTCACTGAATTGCTGTCTAAACCACAAAATGAATTTCTTGTTTACATTGTATCTGTGCTGTTGTTTATGATGACAGTATTTAAGAGAGTGCAAGAACTGAACACAACTGTAGCGTTTTGCGGATTTTTCCTTACTGGTAACTAATCTAAATGCCTCTGAATGGCTATTGCATGTATGTAAACACAAACGTGTGTGATTTTTTATAATGCTCAACGCTGGGGAAATACACGTATAATCTTATGATTTGTGAGCAGATCTAAACGTATGCCACAATAAACACTTTTTAATCGCATTTCACTTTAATCGTGGCAGACTTTACAGGAAGCTACTCAAGTATTTAGTTCTTGTTTTAACTATAATTTGTATTTGTCGTTTTCAGGCCATTGTTGACTAAAGCAGCAACCTCCCAGCATGTTTTATCTCTCGCGCTTTTCCGTCAGAGGGCACGTCAATAAACACCGGCGGACCACACTACAACCACACGTGCAGACTTGAGCGGAGCTGTTTGGCTTTTTATTTAAAAAATAATAATAACTATTCAGTAAGAAAGCAAATTATTATGAAACCAATGCAACTGCATTTTTTTCAAGCACTTTATCCAAAATCCAAGCATTTTTCAAACCTTGAAAACACTACATTAAAATTCAAGCATTTTCAAGGAATTCAAGCACCCGTACGAACCCTGTGAACAGCATATTGACTCTGGCCCCCCGGTAGAAATCACGTTCTGGCTTCTTCTCCCTTGTCGGGACCTTAGAATCATAATAACCATCCCATTATGGCGATTTTCGTTCAGACTTATTTAATTACATTTTTAAATACCAAGTCATACAAGTAATCTGAAAAAATTTGTATTATTTCAGGAAAAGAAAATTATTGAATGATTAAACTTACAGGGTAAGGGATAGGGTAACATAGGTGAGGATATGCCGTTAAAATCCATGGCGATGAGATTTTCTTGAGAACTGTGGTGGTGTGGAACACAGGAGAATCAGACAAAGGGGCGATGTTCAGCAGTACTCCCCTGTCTACTAGCAAGCTGCAGCAAAATTTCAAATTATGATGCAATAGAAGCATTTTTTTGTCCCACCTGCATGGGTTCCACCTCAGGGAACGGCTCTGGATGAACAGAAACATGATTTGTTGATAGTGTAGGTTGTTGCCTGTCAGCTTCACCAGGTCATCAAATGAAGTTGGCAATCTCATTCTGAATCTCAGGATTGTGCTCCTCCCTGAAAACATCCCCTAATGCTGCTTCATTCCAACCATAGAGGACCACCACGGAACTGAATGGAAAAGTCCTGATGACTCCCCCTTCTTCAGTCTCACAAGCTGGCTGACTGCCTACATGCTGACAACCAGGTGTTTTAAACACCTTGATCAATCTCCTGATGAAACGAAGAGCGAAGTTGCTTGCTTCTCCCAGATGGGAGTTGCCCACTCTCTGGCCCTCCCAGTCAGTAGAGCCTTGCATTTCAGCCTGAGCTCAATGGGTCCTGACTGGACATCGGCCCTATTTTAGGCTTCTCCTTTTTTTTTACTTTAAACATCCAACAATTACAGTGTTGGAAAAGATGTGGTGCGCTTGTGGAAAAAACACAAGATCATGCTCCTGCTACGGTCAAGACTGGCTCACATTCTGTTTAGTGACCCTGACAGTATTACAGGAGCGACTTTAGCACAGCTGTAAGAGTTAGGCTATGAAAGAAAGAAGGACTGGTTTAAAACTAGATCTGCCCTGAACTAAATTTTTTTTCTAGTTGACTAGTAGTCTTTAATTTAAATCAACCAGTCACACCTTTATATTAATTTAATTACTTAAAACATAGTGTTAACTTGCTATTGGCCACTGACAAAAACAAAAACTTTAACAAACAAACAAAAAAACTGCTCCAAACATTTTTCTAAATTAACTTATTAAAGAAACAAAAATAAATACAACCACATTGCCATTAAAAACAAAACTTAACTATTTTAGAAGCAGTATAGTATAATATAGGCTGTGTAATGTGAGAATTCTGATAAGGCCTTGGACAAGTGCTGAGCTACGGCCTAGATTTGAGGCATGTGCAGGGCTTTACCAGGTAAAGACGAATGACGAATTCCAGCTTCACTGCTTCGGTAACAAAGGTTGTGGGTTGCAAAGCGAATGTGGTGGCACATTGGAAGGGGAATATACATTACTTCTCATCATAAAGAGGCAGTGTTGTGACTCTGGGATCTGGAGGCACCTGGTAAAGAACAAACGGAGTAGTGCAGGCTTGGAGCAAATACGGTCTTGGTCTTGCATCACCTCCCTGACACTGGTGGCTAATTTTAGCAACTTCAGAAGACATGGCCTATTCCTCTCTGGTAGTATCTGTGAACAATGCAACATGTTGACCCAGCAGCACTCCTTCTAGATGATGGTAGCCCAGATCTGGTCAGACCCTGCTAATTCCATCCTGGCTGGATTGAACTGTCAGGATAGTAAAACAGGAGAAATCATTTGCAGGGATAACACTGATATACTAAAAGCTCACAAAAACAAGATTGCAGGGAGAAATAGGAAATAGATTCCAGCCAAGCATGTGGTTTTATATTAGACCAATGGGGGGCGCTGGAGCTATGAGATGAGACCAGGGATCATAGAAGGGCTATGGCAGGGGGAGTTCCAAAAAGGAGCTAGATGAATGGAACAGGAAGAGGAGGTGAGCCAGGAAGGCAGGGTGGCAAGAGTCTAGAGAGTGGTGCCGGGAAAGAAGGAATCCAGCAGCCAGATCAAAGAGAAGAGCTAAAAAAAAAAAAAAACTAACAGCCGGAAAATAGGCTAGTAAAATGGGGGAGGGGGGAAAAAAAAGAAATAAACCCAATCTCCAAACTAGAAAATAGGCAGAAAAACAAAACAAGACTAGGACTGTTATAACAAGGAAAGGTAATGATCAACACAGACCAGATCCAGGTCTGAGAAACTCGATCTGGCACAAGACAGAAAACAAGAGAGGAATATAAAGACTGACTAGTTAATTACAACAGGTGTGGGACGTGCAATGCATTACAAACACCATGTGTCAGCCGTGCGATCCAGACAAAGGATGCAGCACAAACAAACTCTCAGCCGATCAGACCGGCACTCTGATAGAACGACCTACAATTGCAAAAATGTGCATTATACAAAAAGAGGCTTTCACATCGGCAACATTTTTTCATTGTTTCTAGATCTATTGGTGGAAGTTCCTGCTTTTTGGCATTTTTGCACCACAGGAACTAGGAACACATTTAGGGACTTAGAATGGTTGAACTAAATTAGCGTTTACTTCAGAGTAGGATCTAAAACAGTTCTATAGGAACTACCAGTGACGCAAGTGTACACACACTGGCCAAATGCATACGAAATACCAGCTACCTGGCTTTTTAAACAGAAAACAGTGATAATAGCAGCATTTAGCTACCTGTTGTCTGCAATGTTGTGTTTTTTTCTCAGGCTCAATGATATGTAACACTGCAAGTTATCATGGAATGTTTAGTCAGATTTCCGTGCTCTTTTCATAGCTTAAATTGTGCGTGTACATTCTTTTTGTGTTATCACGAAACCCACATTGTACAAAAACAGCTCAGATAAAGGAGTTCTCCATTCATCGGTTGTTGACATTTGTAAATGACGCGAATAAAGACGTCACTGTAGGGTGCTTCAGAGTTTTTGCTGCCCATGAGAATGCAACCAGGAAAATGGCCTGTGGATGAAATTGCTTCTCTAGTAATCACCATGCTGGGGTTCCTAGATCTGAGTTCTTAGAACGATGCGGTGCGAAAGTGCTTAAACACAGCAAACTGTGTGTAATACTACAATTCAGTGTGCTTTACTACAGTGGTTTTCAATCCTGGTCTTGGGGACCCACAACTCTGCACATTTTCTTCCTTTATTTAACACATTCAGATCATAAGCTCATCATTAGGGGGCTCTGCACTGAGTGTGGCAGAGAAGAGAGATGTAAAATATGTGTTCCTACACATGGTGGATCCTCAGGTCCAGGATTAAAAATCGCTGCTTGAATAGACCTTCCATTTCCACTGTAGCGGAATCCACAATTGTTGACCTCTCCTAAGTCAGTGGCCACCAAAAGTAATTTTTAAATAAATTGGATTAAATATTAACAAGATGATAATTGAAAGCCGGTAACACTTTAGAATACTAATACTAGTACTAATAAATGCCTAAAATTCTAGCAATATGCATGCTAATAAGCAACTAGTTAGTAGTAATAAGTGTTACCTATTCTAAAGTGTTACCTGAAAGCTATTCACTGTGGTAAACCATGTGCATAACCAAAGTTTTATTGAACTGCTGGAAGGGATTTTGAGTTCTAAACATTACAGCTGATTTTTGTTGTGTGTTTTGCATATTTCATATGTCTCCCTTATCTGACACACTCAGTTCAATTAATTGAGCTCTCTCTGACGCAGTTATCATTTTCATATCAAACACCAGGTTGTGTAAATAGTGAATGCATTGTGTAAATAGCGGCCATCTGTTTGCCATAGGTGTGTTGGTCTGAAAATGAGGTGTGTTTGAGGCAACTGAAAATGACTGACCAACTGAAATCTGGTCTAAAGTAAAAGGCGCAGTATTTTTTTATTTATTTAAAGGCGCGTTAGTAATATGAGCCTATAGGAGGGTGCACAACACGTGTACACTCTGATTATCACACACACAGGGACAAGCAGCAGCACACAAACATGCCAAATACTAAAAATAAAAAGGATTACAATGGAAAAGATTATTTTTGTGTACATAAAAATAAAAATGACAAATTCCGCCATGTAAATAGCAAATCCATCGTGGTGCAAGCACAACTGGCTTTTGAAGGATATAATAGATGAGACTCTAATTGGTTTATTGCATGTTACACCTAAAACACATCCATGACTATTAAAGGGGTCATCGGATGCCCATTTTCCACAAGTCAATATGATTCTTTAGGGGCTTATTGAAAAGTCTAGACCACTGGTTCTTAAAATGTGGTACCCCTCAGATGGTACGCAGAGAAATTAATTAAATGTAAATTAAAGGATTATTCCACCCCAAAATAACAATTTTGTCATTAATTACTTACCCCCATGTCGTTTAAAACCCATAAAAGCTTTGTTCGTATTCGGAACACAAATAAGATATTTTTGATGCATTTTGGAGATCATGTTCTCTAACAGCTGCGTCATGCGGATACGCTGTTTACCTGTGATTTGACTGAAAACAGCATATCTGCATGATGCAGCTGACAGAGAACTGTGAATTTTTTACTTAACTTTTAAGTACAGTACATTTTAATTTCATCATTTAAGTTTTTTATTTACCTGTATGTAAGAACAATGCAGTGTTAATGTCCAAACTGTATTTACAATGTTTAAAGTGGCCGACAATAATAAATATTCTCATTTTTGAACTGTGCATAGCTATAGCTGAATAATTAGGCCTATATGCTACTGTATTTTAATGTAGGTCATTATGGTGGTACTTGGAGAGCCAAATATTTTCTGAGGTGGTACTTGGTGTAGAAAGTTGAAGAACCACTGGACTAGACCATACTTTAGTTAAAATTTCTCAATGGTAGTGTAAAACAACGCCCCTTTCTCCTTGTCAAAAACAGCTGTATACACAGTGAGCCATTTCGGTGCATGTTGAGATGGTCCCAACTGCAGAACACAAGCTTCTTCAAAACTCCTCCCACCTTAGATATACCTAAACCTACCCGTCTAGATGTGGATTCAACCCTGCATCCTGGATCTTGTGTTCTGCACTGAGGGGCTACTGTGCATGTCCCTTTAAATGCTAATGAGCTCTGCTCACCCCGCCCCCCTCTTCCGTGGGGGTGACTGTATCCTTTAGCCGCATGTAGCCACAGAACTTGCTAACTAGCACAATATTAGGAAAGGCGATTTGAAAAAAGATTCCTAAAAAAACTCTTATACACACTTCTTCTGAAAGTAACGCTGGATCACGAATCATTTGCACAAACATAGATGCACTTAAATAGATTTTGGGGGCGCATTTCCTTCAAAAACTAAAGTAATTCTCTGCATCTTCAGTGGCTCAGATGTCGGGAGTAAATGGCAACTGCTATGTTCATTATTACATCTAACAACAAAACACCTCAATCGCTAAAGCCGGGCTCACACTACAGGATTTTTTAAAAACCGATTATGAAATCTGGTTGCAGCACACACATAAGGAGAATCTTTGCAGATTATCTTCCCTTAAATCTTAAACACTGCACACACTACAAGATTTGAAAATTGAGGCGAATAACACACTACAAGATATTATTAAGATTATCATGCCGGAGGAATCGCCTCACAAGATCTCACGCAGCAACTAGTGTTTACAAATGTTAGCTAGCGTCCTAGTAACTGCATTCACCCAGTACGTTCAAAATTGATGCAATTTCACCTCAGCGCTTCTCTTTGTCCTTATGGTTGTGATGTTGTCGACACATTATACAGTGTTAAAAAAACTTAAGAGGCTGTTTCCTCCATCTCCACTATCCAATGGATCGAACAGCAGCTGTTTTGCGGTCGCTGTTGGCTGTAGTGAAAGTACTGATGTAATCATATAGCTGTCATCATCCTGATTTAAAATCCTAAATATCAAACATGTTTAATATAAATCGGCGCAGCCCCGATTTGTGTGCGAGCAGATCGGGAGGTGTAAGATTCGATCTGTGAACGCCTCACATTACCAGATAATCTGCGCCGAACATCGGGACCGATCAAGGTGCTTGAAAGATTTTGCTCCGATTCTCCGAAAAAACAAAATTGTTGCAGCAACAAAAATTGTTGCAGTAAACTCACGTTATTTTTTTTGTTTGCATTGGAACAACACAAAAACAACAGAAAAGAAAAGTCAAATCTGATACAATTCCACACAGAACCTAAAAAATGCACTGGACAAAATTATTGGCACCATTAACTTAATATTTCTTAGCACCCCCTTTGGAAAAAATAACTGAAATCAGTCGCTTCTTGTAACCATGAATGAGTTTCTTACACATCTCTACTGGAATTTTGGACAACTCTTCTTTTGCAAACTGCTCCAGGTCATTCAGATTTGCCTTCTCCCAACTGCTGAGATCTCTCCACAGGTATTCTATGAGATTCAGATCTGGACTCATTGCTGGCCATTTCAGAACTCTCCACTGCTTTGTTTGTAAGAATTTCTGAGTGCTTTCTGAAGTGTGTTTTGGGTCATTGTCCATCTGGAAGACCCATGACCTCTGGTGGAGACGCAGCTTTCTGACACTGGCCACTACGTTGCGTCCCAAAATTCTTTGGTAATCATCAGATTTCATGATACTGTTCACACAGTCAAGGCATCCAGTGACAGAAGCAGCAAAGCAACCCCAAAACATCTTTGAACCTCCACAATGTTTGACTGTAGGGACTGTGTTCTTTTCTTTAAAGGCCTCATTTATTTTTTTGTAAACAGTGCCATGATGTCCACAGTATGTTCTCCCAGAAGGATTGTGGTTTTGTCACATAAGTTTTGGCAAACTCCAGTCTTGCTTTTTATGCCTTTGTGTCAGCAGTGGTGTATTTGAATAGTGTTCCTTTTCATATAGATGGTGACGGATAGTGCGAGTTGACGCTGTACCCAGTGTCTGCAGATCAGCTTGATTTTTTTTTTTTGTAAGTTGATCTAGGTTCTTTATCCACCATTTGCACAATCCTTTGTTGTAATTTTTAAATAATTTTGCTCTTCCAGGGGTTAGCTACAGTGTCATAGGATGTAAACCTCTTGATGATATTGCGCACAGTGGACACAGGGACATTAAGATCTCTGGAGATGGACTTGTACTGTTGGTGGACTGTTGGATGGACTATTTTTTATGTTGTTCCAGTGCAAACAAAAACAATAAGCATGTGAATACCAAAACATTTGCAGTTGGAACAATTTTCTGACAGAATTGCAAGGGTGCTGATATTTTTTGGCCATGGCTATACATTGAGAAACTAAATGTTATTGTTCAATGTCAGTGCTCCTTTTCCTTACCTTCCTTTTGTTGGAGAAATGTCGACAGCTTTTAGACATTGTTCTGTTTTTTGTTATAAGTCAGAGATGACAATGAGGCAGCTTCTCGAAATACAAAGTCAATAGAGAGCCTGATGTGGGTGTGGCCTAACGGCGCTCCGTCTGTCAGACCATTTGCAGCTCATTCAGGGCAGGTCTAAGGTAAGACAGCTGTGTCAATCAACAATCGTGGGAGAGGCCTTGGCCTGTATGATGTCACACAGCCAAGAATCTAAGAATGACTTGATTTGAGAAAGGGGTAATAAGTTATAGTTTTTTTTGTGATCAATTTTTCATTGTCTTTAGATGAACAAATAACACACAAACAAACAGAAAAAGCTTGCAGACACATTATCAATAATCTTAATCTGAAAAAAAAAAGAAAAAAAAAACATGATTATTCCTTTATATAGTCCAAAATGCTGAAAGAAAAACATTGCCATGCATCAATGATAATTTATAGGGTTTTTAAAAAAACACTGGGTGGGTTTTTATCATTACACAAACTGCCAACACACATTTATGTTCAAACAACATGTAAAAGTGAATTTGCATCCGCTGACCCCTTTAGGAGAATAGGTACAACCCTTTGAACAATGCGCTTGGAGCGCTAACCGATTTTTCCATTGTTAAACTGGATTCGGACATGCTCTAAGTGCACTTGCGCCCTGCTCTGCAGACCATTCACTTAGATCATTAAAACGGGTCCCATACATATTTCCATTAATAAAGCAAAAATGTCAATGTCTTGTTACTTTAACAGATTTTGTAGACCATGCTTTAAATATAAACATTCACCTGATTTCTGCTTATTGTTGTCTTACAGGGTGAATGCTCAGAAAAATGTCGCAACATATTCATTGTGGAGACGGTGTGCGTGGCCTGGTTCTCCATGGAGTTCTTGTTGCGCTTCCTGCAGGCTCAAAGCAAACTACAGTTTCTTCGAAATCCACTTAATATCATAGATGTCATAGCCATTCTACCATATTACCTTTCTTTGGTTGTTGATAGCAAAGATGAATCTGAAGAAGCCGAGCTTAATGGTAGCACTGGTCGTGGATATTTAGATAAACTGGGTTTAATTCTGCGAGTCATGCGCGCCCTGCGAATCCTCTATGTGATGCGACTGGCACGACACTCGCTGGGCCTCCAGACGCTGGGACTTACGATACAACGGAGTATGCGAGAATTTGGACTCCTGCTTCTCTTCCTCTGCGTTGCTGTAGCTTTATTCTCACCTCTCGTACATTTGGCAGAGAAAGAATTCACAAAGCACAAGCCCACTGGGCCTCACAGCTTCAGCAGCATTCCTGCTTCCTATTGGTGGGCTATCATATCCATGACGACAGTTGGCTATGGTGACATGGTACCACATAGTATACCTGGCCAGGTTGTTGCTTTTAGCAGCATACTGAGTGGTATTCTTATCATGGCTTTTCCAGCTACATCTATCTTCCATGTGTTTTCTCGTTCATATCACGAGCTGAAGCGTGAACAAGAAATGATTTGTAAAGAAGAGCGAGCGGCCATCTTGGATGCCAATGCTAAAGAGGATGCCCAGAGGCTGCTGGAGAGAGAGTCTTTTTCTTGGGCCAGCTCTAACAGTAATAGTATACACAAGGGCAATGGCAATGGAACAACTGCCAATCAGCCAACTGCATGATGCAATGACATCTGATATATTATTATCTTTTCAAACTTTGTTGGTTTTCTAATTTTCTACATGATTTTGAATACGTTGGAATGAGATTGTGCTAGATCAATAAAACAACATTCTGTACCATTCAAATTTAATTGGTTATAATGTATGTGTTTTATTTTTCCACAATATACTGAGGTGTTGGATATTGTTCTTTAACCCTTAAACATAGAAATGTGTCTGTATTTATTTTTATCCATCTTTTTCTTTCTGTAAGAATGTGAGCGGGCATTTATACATTTTACGGGTCTCTCTTCTGGTCTCATTGGTGTCCACCTATTTTTTAGCTGTACAAAACAGGAAAAAAAATAAAATAAAAAATGGAAATCTCACCCTTAGGCTTATGTTCGCGTTGAAGAAAAAGGTGGATACATTTATATTTGGATTCAAATTATTCATTCAGGTCACACCACATTATCATGAATGATAAATCACAGCGTTTGCAGTGCTATCTTCAACCTTTTGGTATTTATGGTTTGCGTAATTTATTAATCTATATTTCTGAAAACAAGCTCACGCTGAATCTGATAAGCCAAACAATTGGCACCTTTTATATGTATATTTAGGCATACTTAAAGTCCCTGGTACAATATGAAAGAACAAATAAATAAACTACAATGTGGTTTCGTGTATGTGAGTATTTTTGCATGTAGTAGTAAATCACAATGCTATGTTTTAGATTAAAGGGATGAAGAAACAGAACAAACGGAGACTAAATCCAGATGAACTGTGGCAACATCTCCAAGATGCTTCAAGAGACCTATACCTGTAAACTACAGTATTGTTAAAAGTTTTAGGCACTTGTGTAAAATGAGGATGATATTGAAAATAATGTCATAACTAGGTTAATTGACTTCTGTTAACTAAAATAAATTAACATTCGTTGTGACCATCCTTTGCGTTTAAAGCAGCTTTTGCCCTAGGTGCATAGTTTTTAGTTTTTACTTGCGCTCAGTTTGATCTGTTTCTTCATGTCATTCCAGACAGACTGGATGATGATGAGATCAGATCTCTGTGTGGAGCACTGGCTGTTGTCAGACTCCTTGTGCAAACAAAAATCTCACAGGATTATTACAATTAATGGAAAAATGAATGTTTGGAAATGGAAATGTTCTACTGACACACTAAAGCAAAAGATAGAAATAACTGATTTCAAACCATTTGTTTAGCTGGTGAAAATACTAGTGTTATAATAATTTTGGCCACCACTGTACACATCAGTCTAATATGTTTATCACCAGAGGCAACTGGCCAAAAGAGGGCGATAGGGAGCCATCCTCGCAGAGCCACACACAAAACGAAATAGTTTTTATATATAAATAAATATATAAACTATATTTTTGCTGTTGCACTGTATACAGAAATTGAGACTTTTGACATATATAATTATATTTTTAAATTTATCTTGAAAAAAAAAAAAAAACATCTATAAACATAAAACACACGTCCTGAACTTGGTAAAACATTTTTGTTACTACTTAAGCATTCAGTCTTTGTTTAAAATATGTTTCAAGTCCTTTTCTTAAACTTTTTCATTATTTGTTTACCATTAAATTATACTGGGATGTTAGCTAAAACTTTTTGCCTTATTACCTAATTAATTTTTTAATTAAAAGTAAAAGTACAAAATACTTTCACTTCCAAAGTACTTATGGGTGACCTATGGGTCACTGGGATGTCTATCCCTGCGTCTCAGGCTGTAGGAAATGAAACACCCTAGATAACACACATTTACCTTATGATAATTTGTGTGGAAATAATAATGTATAAATATTGTATCTTGAAAATATAGGCTGAAATCTATCCGGCCCTAAAAATACTTTTTGAGTAGTTAGGCTAGCTACTTTAGCTCAAGGCTGCTGACCGTGGTTTCCTTACTTTTGACACATTGCATTTTTATTTTTTGTTCTATTTTGTGACACAAAACTCGGAAATGTTTTTCATTGTTCTTGTGCCAGTAATGAAGTCACAGGAAACGAGCAGCACACTCACATATTCAAAACAGTATCATAAATTCACACACACACAAAAAAAAAACTTACAATACACTCATATATTCAAAACATCATAAATTCACAAAAACAAACAAACAAACAAACAAACTTAACAGCACTTAAAAGTAACTGTAATGTCTAAATTAACTGGTTTCATACAAGACAGAAATATTTTAATATCATGCCAAAACTGGTTGAAGCTTACTGGCACAAACTACAAATTCCAAATTTAAACCTTAAACTTAAACCTTAAACACTTTCTTTTAATTTCCTTTTTCAACTATAATAGGTTGTTTATGTTTTGTTCAAATATTCTGCTCTAAAAAAGAATTCATCCAGCATTCCACTCACTATGTTCTGCATGATAAGTTACAGTAATATGATCTATGATTAAATATACATGTAAACACACAAAAGGTGTGTTTTTTGAAAGACCAACAACGTATCAGCAGATTTGTGTTTTACCTTTGATAACCATAGTACAGTAGTACCTGAGATGATAATGTTTTCAGTGTAACCAAGGTGTTGTCCTCAGAGTCACAAATGACAAAAATAATCAACCCCTGGAGAGAGACATTGTGCGCTTTAACATGTCCATACACATAGCACTACTAGGCAGTGCAATTTACTCTGCTTTTAAAATCTTTTAGCATGACCTCATTATTTTTAATAACTATACTAACTTATTGGAAAACGACATGCTAGTTTTGTGTATTTCAAATGATCTTCACTAATGTATGACTCATAGGTTGTAACGGACAACGCTGTTTCCTTGTTCTCTCTGATCTCTGATGCAGTAGAAGGGTGGAACTGGTTATGCAAAAAAAAAAAAAAGGTTTGGCTCACTTTGTACTTCTCACTCACCGTGTGCGTTTGTAATGGCATGGTAGAGGATAATGCTTGATAATGCGGATAAAAGTTTACTAACAGTGGAAATATGGTGGAAGACTGTGAAAAACAAAGGTAAAGTACCAATGCTTCTGTTTTAATTAAAACTGTAAAGGCATAAACATAAACATATTTTCGTCTTGGATACTTTCCACATTACAGGAAGTTTACAGTATGGTTAACAATGATTACATTTGTAAAATCTATTCAGATGTGGCATACAGACTTAGATAAGAGGAGTTCCTTTCTATCCACCTTCTGCATAAGCTACAAAGTATTAAACATAACTGAAGATTTTTGATGCTTTTATTGGAACTGTAGTATCTTTTTTGTACAGCATCACTGTGTGTATTAATGATAACAAAAGTTTATTTAGATGAATGCATCAATACATGACATGCCAAAAGACAGGATTTTTTTCTCTTTTTAGTAAAAGAAAATCAAATAGTCGATGCAGATCTCTTCGTTTATATATCATATTCACCGTTTTCCTGCTCCTGTTCCTGTGCTACTACATCATCCCCAATGAAATGTCAGCATCCTGGGCTCTAACAGTTGGATTACTCTTTCCAGAGAAATTTACTACTCAAGCAATCAATGCTTCACTGAATACAGTGTCAGCAGTGACTCCTTCAGAACGGTGGAAATCCCCGGAACCATATTATGTGGCTTACCCATACAAGTATAATTTAATTTTGAACGAGCCAGAGAAGTGCCAGAAGGAAAACCCTTTTGTGATATTAATGGTTCCAGTAACTCCAAGCAATACAGCTGTTCGGGATGCCGTTCGTTCGACTTGGGGATCTGAGAGGTTAGTTGGGGACAAGACTGTGAGCGTATTGTTTCTGTTGGGTCTACCCACTTCAGAAGATAGAGAAACACTTCAACAAAATTTGCTGCAGGAAAGTGAAAAGCACCATGACCTTATACAAAATGATTTCTGGGACAGTTACTACAATCTCACCATTAAGACAATGGTAATGCTAGAATGGCTGTCTGTTTACTGTCAGAATGCCTCCTACGCAATGAAAGTTGACTCTGATATGTTTCTCAATGTGAAAAAATTAGTGGATGTGCTTCAGTCTGCACCAAAGCACAACTATATGACTGGACTTGTGGAGAGGAAAGCAGTCGTATTGAGAAACCCCAGTTCTAAATGGTATCTTCCAAAAACTGTTTACAACCCACCGTTATATCCACCCTATGCTCTGGGCTTGGGATATGTTTTCTCTCTAGACCTGCCAGAGAAACTTATTAAAGCAGCGCAACGCGTCAGACCAGTTTACATAGAGGACGTGTTCTTGGGTCTATGTATGACATATTTAGGAATTGATTTAACGGATCCACCTAGCGGAAATCTATTTAATGTCTTCCCTGTAAAATACAACCGCTGCAGCTATTCGAAACTCATAGCCACGACGACACATAGCATGAGAGACCAAGTGGAGTTTTGGAAGGATTTACAGAGACCTGGTCCTTATTGCTAACAACAAACTGTGTACATGTAACAAAGCTTGTCTGTTATTTCATACATGGGCATCCAAAAACAGACTATAACAAAACCTGGGTTAATTATGTGTTTTCTTGGATAAGAACTGCCATATAAACATTTAAAAACCTATGGTTTTAAAACATGAATAAATTACTTGAACTAGACTAGCAAACGTTTCTACTTTTCAGTATTTATTTTTTGTTGTTTTTTGTGCTGTTGCATATGTATTTGTTTATAACAGAGGATGTTATTATTAGAACAAATGTCAGTTTTTGTAAAAAAAAAAATAAAAAATCATTTCAATATTTCCATTGGTAACATTTTATTTTATGGTGTTATTGCCATAGTACACGAAAATAACCCTAAACCAAACCCTTATTCTAACACTAGACATATATTACATAAGTACATATAATTAATCAGTATGTAAACGTATCGTCTTTAACTGTAACAAGGAAACGTTCTAACGGCGCATAATTTCTGGGAACATATTTCAAAATGAAGGGCCAGGTCAGCTGCTCAGTCCTTCCAAAGAAAGCTATATGCTGTATGCAAATAAGAAGCGATAGCTTTGGCTAAGACATTTGGTAAACAAATTGTACTGCTGTGATTTTGGAAAAAAAAATGGTGGCATTTATAAAGCTTTTAATGGCTAGAGTATCTATAAAGCATTTGTTTATATTTGCAGAAAATGTAAATGAACAGATAAATGCAATAGAAACGAAAAGATTTGAAGGTAACTTTTCATGTAAGAGTGTTAAATCCCCATGTAATGCTAACTGTAGACCAACATGTTTTCACAGACTTACACTGATTATGAATTTCATGGTTTTATGGTGATTTTAGTTTTGTATTCTCTTGGGACAGTTATGGGGGGAAAAAAATCAAAACTGTGTATTGTATTGTAAGTTCAAGACTAAGTTTCTCAAAATCATGTTAATGTATAACTATCGCAGACATACATGCTTACACACAGCTACACTCAAAAAAGGGGCACTTTTGTACCTTCTTTACCCTTAAAGTAAACCTAAAGTTTACCTGAAAGAAGGGAGAGTAATTAATGACAGAATTTTCATTTTTGCATAAACTATCCTTTTAAAGTGTTCAGAACAGTCTCATAAGATTACATGACTTAAGGGTAGACATTGCTAGTCTTATTAATAGGCACCCTTTAGTGCTAAAAAAGGTACTGCCATAACTTTTGCTTTTTTTTTCCTCCTGTCAGTGTACAGAAAGTTTACAGTCTGCACCTGTCTTGCATGTCTTTAAAGCACCCTTTATTGATTTAGTGTTGTCAGAAAGAAATGCTTCCTCACACTATTTCCTAGAAAGAAATGTGACCCAGGAGCAAGGACAAAGGATAAACTATAAAACTATAAAGTTTTGTAGTTTATAAAACTTCATAAACTATAAAACATAGCTATATAGACATTATAGGATAAAATATAAAGTCTGTTTAATAATTCTACAAAAATGTAAATACATTGACAGGTCATTTATGCATTTTGTTTCATATGACAACGACAGACTTGAAATGGTGAACTTGATGTTTCTAATACCTAATTATTGGCTGCATTACACAGTAAAATGATACAATGACCTTTAGTTTAAATGGCTTGTGATTGGAGAATTTTAATGTGTTATGTTCCTGACAGACATGATACATACATTTTTAATCCATTAAATGCTGTGTTTTTATCATCCATGTGCTAATGCTGTTTTAATTTGAAATTCAAATACAGGTTCAAATAAAACTGTGTATAATCCCACATGTTAATATTTGATTCGGTAAAAAGTTACATTTTATTTTGATATTTTATTGCGGCAGTAAAGCTTAAGTCCTTAAACTACTCCAACTACAGTTTTATACTAAAGCCACAGTCACTAATACAGGACACCTAAAATGGTAATATGACGTCACATTTTGCACCATTTTTTAAAAACATAATTAATATTTGAAAAAGTTGTTAATAACAAATTAACAGTTAACACTCTCACATAAGATACATGGTTTATCGTTCTATATATTACAATGATTTTATGTAAATTAGAGTTTTAATTGATTTACATGTTTGCTCAGTCCATTTTATTGTCTTTATGTGTATAGAGCAGCATGGACAGACAGAAACAAATGGACAGACACTAAATACAACAACCTAATCTGGTTTGAGGAGTTATCATTTTGTGGACTTGCCTTTCCAGACACAACTTCATGGATTTTGATTATAGCTTTATTGGACTGTATACACTGGAGGACACTCACATTGGAACTTCAAACCCACACTAAGATTCTTATGGACTGTTTTAGAGTTTTAATGTGAAAATAGTGAATACACTGTTTTAAACTACTCTAATATTGTTTTATGTCTCATTCTTTTAAGACCTAACTTCTCCCACTTTAACATCTGACACCCTTTCAACTTTTGTTTAATTTAAATTTACCCAAGTATGTTACATAACTTGCTTTCTAAAGTAATCCCATTCTGTTTCATCTGACCCCATAGTATCAGATTAGTCTCACCTGCCCAATATTTTCTCAATAATTTTCTTGTCTAGCCTATATCGTCCATGTCTTTCACCAACCATGAAAAGTGTTTGCTTTGTAACCTTTGTTGAATTCATAATGAATTCATCATTTTATTTCACTGTTTGTTAATTCATGGTTTTATTTAAAACGAAAAGCCTTTTCAGGATGACAAATACAAGTAGATAATGTAAGATACACATTGACTAGATTCTAGTTGTTTGGCTTGCCCCTAAAGACACCCGTTTAACTTTTTAACCTTTTACTCAATTGGTTAGAAGACTGTAGTTTCACTGAAGCTATAAATATGACCAGTTCTGGTATTTGATCATTGAAGGGAGGGGAGTTATTATTTTCACTAAGATGCTATGTTCACATTTCATGCTTGAGGTAGCACATCCGGCAGCAGCTGCTACACAGCATAAGCTATTCATATCACTTTGTCACTACTACAGAGCTGTTTGCAAAACTGAAAGGGAATTGGAGCACCATCAGTGAGACTTTATGCTGCTAAACCAGGGTAGGAGAAACAGTAAGTAAACTTCAAAGATGCACAAAAATGCATGGGTGGGGGATTGCATGGTTTGTGTAGTGCACGTTGTCTGTAAATGTTCTAGGTTGTACACTCTCAGGGTCTTATTACCAGCGCCCATGTTCTAGAGCAGTGGTCCCCAACCCCCGGACAAAAAGCCCCACCTGCTGGCGGAGAATTAAAGGCCAAAAACGAACCCTTATTTTTACGCAGAAAACACCACGTTGTAAATGTGAATCGGTGGATTCACAAGAAGATAATTAATTATAAAACTATAAAGATATAGCCTACACTAAGATATATTTAGCCTGTATGTTACTAAATGAATGTAATTGTTTTATAATAATTGTTTTAATTAATATAAATAATAATAATAATAATAATAATAATGTAATAATTTATACTTTATGCGACCGGCTCAACTTTCATCATTCACAATATGGGTGGGCCTAGTCAAAAAAGCATCTGTTATCAAAATTGAATAATCAGAGCATAAGCCTGTATGTTATTATAAGCAGAGCATAACGGTAAGAACAGCATTTGAGCAAAGCGGCCACACCGCCTTCTGAAAAGCGCAACACAACAACATTTTGCCACAAAGCACCAGCAAAAATGAATACAATGGGGAAACGGTAAGTAAATATTTGAATGATTCATTAATAAACTAGTTCTGAGATAGTGTGGCAAAGACCCTGATTTGCAATCTACTCTTTTTCACCTTTAAAGAATAATTAATCTTTACAGATTTGTATTTGTTTTATTTCCTTAAGTAATAATTTAAAGCTTTCTATTTATAAATTTATCATGTTTGTGACACCGTGTCCTAACTACACGCGACGCGACAAGATTCCAGCGAAACGCAGTTTGTCTGTCCACACTACACGAGACGCGACAGCGCGACGCGACAGAATCAATCAAATATCACAGCCAATCAGAAGCGCGTGTGGGCGGGCTCTCCCTGGAAGTGCACTGCACTCGCAACTACATGGATACGTTTATAATCTAATTCATAAATATTAAAACTTCTAACATTATTAAATGTACATGCTGAGTGACTAATACCGTCTTTGTTATGGAATACACTTGTTGGCTTTCACTGAGTTCACAGTTTGAACGTACATCTTTGCTTTCATTTGTTTTCCAGATCTGAGGTAAACTATCTGTTGTTGCTTATGACTATAAAGGTCACACAAAATGATATTCAAAGTCACATTAGACACATTTAACTTTGAATAAAGCACATAATCAGTATCTGAGATTATCACTGTCATTAGTTTGAATGCCGTTGTTCCAGCTGCGACGTCGCGGAAATAGAACCCGTTTCTAAATTAGACATTTCGCGGGTCGCCATCGCGGCTAGTTAGGACAAAAACTCTGATTAACATGGAAAAGATACCTTTTATCGCGTGTCGCGGCGTCGCGTCGCGTGTAGTTAGGACACGGTGTGAGGCATATGCGCTGAGTTTTCATTTTTGTTTTGTGCTCCTATTGAAGCACAAGACGGAAGAAAGCTCATCATGTTTGTTTTCTTTCTTTTATAAAACCACTGTTTGTAAGGTTTTGTTAATATTGTGAGTGCACACAAATAAAAGTAGACCCTTTGTATTTCCAAATTATCTATTACTCTTACCTTTGTGAGCAAAAATGACGGATAATTTTAAATTGTTTCCACTGAAAATATGCAAATAATCGCGCTGGCGCCTCCATGTCCTGCAAAGCGGCTTCAGGTTCCTCTATCCGCAAAAGCGATTGGATATGCGCCTAATAGCACACATTTATCTAGGTTTAAACTAACATCGTTTTATAGCTACTTGAACGGTTTCATATCTATAGATTTTATTTTAGATAAGTCCTGATGATTGAGAAGGTAAATTGAGAAGGTAAATTGATCAAACAGACTATGCACAGTCTGCCGCTGGCCGAGAATTTTGATGAGCTGATTCTGATTAGGCTAAGCAACTGACTGGGTAGCTACGCGCCTGGTGTGAGTTGTATTTTTCATGCACTTTATTTGTTATTTGTTGTTAATTTGTTTTTGTGGTGTATTTTATGTTGAAGACATGTTAACCCTTTATCATTACGACCAGAGAATGTGGGGCTGAGAGGCCATTAGTCATGTTATGTTGTTGGCGCGATGTTACGAGGACGCTATAATAAAGTTGCATACACATTGGATTCAGGTTTATTATTATTTTAGAAATTACCAGTTTTTATGCCGGTCGTATCATTTTATTTTGTTGTATTCATCCTCCACAAAGTCCGGTCCGTGAAAATATTGTCTGACATTAAACCGGTCCGTGGCGCAAAAAAGGTTGGGGACCCCTGTTCTAGAGTATACACTTTCAGAAAAAAAGGTAAAAAGCTGTCATTAGAGTTATATCCTTTCAAAAGATACACTTTTGTTCCTTATTTATGGTAATCATTAATATCTAAAGTGTACATTTTAGTACCTAAATGCTACATATTAGCAACTTTTGAAAGTGTACTGACCCAGTGACATTTATGAAAGATTCGCTCTGTGCATCTGTCATGTGGCAAATGCATTACAATGCATTATACTGATTTCCTAATTTGGATCAGATGTTGCATATGTAAATGTTCACATTTTGCCAAACGAGAGAGTCAGTAGAGAGTCAGTTTGGTGGGTGGTATTTAAAGGTGGTATTTATTTCTCTGTTGAATTGTGAGCTAAAGTATATTCTCTTATATAACAAATTTTATAAAAAAAAAAAATTAAAATCATCTTCTGAATTAAAGAAATTAATTCCTTTCATTAGCAATATTTGAGACAAATCATCATCTTTATCAAAAATTCATGTTTCCCTCTGTTATGTTTCCCTCTTCTGTGCAATGTAGTATTAAGAGCTGCCAGAACCTATGTCTGTAGATTATGGTCCCCCGGTAAAAACTGCATTCCAGGTGGTAAATATTACACTACTGGGGCTGCAAAAAAGGCAAAATGCAAGTTGAGTTATTTGGGGTGGGGATAAATTAATAGTGATCTGCGGTGATGTCACAGTTGTGTTGCATTGTGGTATACACTTTACGTATGTACATTATGAAGTAGACTTGCTCCCTTGGTCAAAATTGAGGAGGCAAGGGTCTGTCCATATAAACTTCCCTCTTCCGCTGCACAAATGGCAGCGGGGATTCCCCAGAGGAAAAGTGTTTAGGGAAGTTACTTGTTTAAAAGTGAAGTGGAACACAACCTTAGATTGCTACCTTCACCAAGTGTGTTGCTAACTTAGTGTTTGCAATGGAGGAGGGAAAACAGTGCTGCACGAATGAGTTCTAAAACCCAGGAAGTAGTTACCATTTGAGCATTTCTGGTTCCATTGTCAGTTTTTTATTAAATGCCTGAAATAACTTGATTAACTTACATTTACATTCATGCTTTTAGCAGACATTTCTATCCAAAGTGACTTACCCAAGAGAAACAAAGCAATTTATCAAAATCAACAAATCACTGTAGTACACAATGCCAGATTTGTTACACAACTATATTCAGAAACCAGCTTTTGTGTGTGTGTGTGTGTGTGTGTGTGTGTGTGTGTGCGCGCATAAACATAGCCACTATGTTAAGACTGTGTCTCAAGAAATAGTTTGAACAATACCAATCAACCAAAAGGTAAACAATCTGACTTTTCTTGCTTAAGTTGGGCCAATCTTTCTTTTTGTAACTGACTTTAAGAAGTTAATACCAGCCTTAAAGAAAATAAATGAGATGACTAACATTTTAAGACTAGTCTAAGCCATTTATGCAACCTGCCCCAGGACGTTAAGAAACCTGAGGGTAGTGTTGTAAAACCCAGTTGCACAATGATGTTGTTTTCAGGGATAACAAGAAGATCTGTCTTTGCTAGGTTGAGCTGCAGATAACGCTCCTTCATCCAAGCAGAAATGTCTGAAAGGCAGGCAGAGATATGAGCTGAGATAGTGTGATCATTATGTTTAAATAAAAGATAAGGTTGTCTATCATCTGCACAGCAGCGATAGGAGATGATAGCCAAGTGCTATTATGACCATGCCCAGTAAGGTTGTGTAAATAGAGAAAAGAAGAGGAACAGACACTGAACCTTGAGGCACCCCAGTGATTGGCTGATGTGACTTAGTCATCCCAAGTAAAAATAAAGTATAAGCCCTTCTCCATTGAATACTAGGAGGCCAGCTCTAGAAGGAGACCTGGTTGTTTTAAACTTTCTCCAACGTTTGGTTTTTGCTCTGATATGCATTTTCAGTTGTTATACCTTTTATTGAGAGGTGTGTGCTACACCCATTCAATTGAATTTGCCACAGGTTAACTCCACTCGAAGTGTAGTAACATCTACAAGCAATATGAATGCTCCTAGGCAAAATTTTAATTGTGCCAGGTATGAATACTTATGCAATAGAATAATTTCAGTTTTTTTTTTTATTTTTAATAGATTTGAAAAGATGTTACATTTTTTTTTTGCTTAGCTATTATGGTGTATGGAGTGTAGATTTATGTGGGAAAAAAGTAATATGCACTTAGTATAAATAGACACTCCAATACTAAATACCACATATTTAAATTGCTTTTTAGTACACTGAAATAAAGTGTGCTACCGCAAAAAATATATGATATATGATTTAAAACTTAAATGTTAGTACACTTTTATATAGCTATCCTTAGTTTAAATTAAATAAATTTGAATTAAATTTACATTTTATTTAAACTATAGTAGTTACGTAATAGCTATAAATACATTTTCCCAACTGTGCTACACTTAATATAAATACACTAATTTTCACTAACATTTAAACAGTCAGATAAAGTACCAGAAGTGTTTTAGTTGCACTGCTTAAAAGTGTGTTATGCTCACTTTACATAACATTTTAGTGGATTTTTAATATGTAAAACATGTAACGCCTTTATATGTAGAACTTAGAAGAACACATTCTCTGTAAAGGAGAGGAAGGAAGAGATTAACAAAATGTATGGGTGGTGGTTGGTTGTAGGAAGAGAACTGGAGGTGGAGGAGGTAGAGGGGGGTAGAGAAGGAAGGAGAATATTCTAAAAAGTGTGTGTGTGTGTGTGTGTGTGTGTGTGTGTGTGTGTGTGTGTGTGTGTGTGTGTGTGTGTGTGTGTGTGTCTAATTTCTGATTGATAACACAGGGTGTCTGTTGCTTCACTGACACCAAGAGACGTGATTAGTGGGAAGAATGCTTAGACCGCAGAGGAAAAACGTGTTGGAGAGAGAATAGAGACAAGGAGTCATCAGTGGTGAGCATGAAGCAAGAGTGACATAAAACTGAAAAAGGGAGTGGTCTGAGAGATGTAGTGGAGTTGCAAGGTAGTTGTCTCTACATTTATAACACCCATATTTTATGTTATGAAACCTTTTTTTTATTGATTATCCAAACGTTGGACAAACATTCCCTTTGATCTTCCCTTTGTTCAAAACATCCAGATTTTTAATGATTGACGAACATTTCCGAGACTGTTGTTCTAAGACCTTTTTCTCTCAACATTACAAGAACCTCAATCATAAACAAACAACATCAAAAGACATTTCTGAGACTGTTGTTCTAAGACTGTTTTCTCTCAACATTATGAGAACTTCAGTCATAAACAAATAACATCAAAAGAAATTTTAGAGAATGTTGTTCTAAAACGTTTTCTCTTACCGTTATGAGACCTCAATCGTGTACAAACAATATCAAAAGAATGTTCAGAGATTGTTTTTCTAAGACTGTTTTATCGGAACAATACGAGAACCTCAATTATGTACAAATAACATAGGCCATTTTATTTGAACATTACGAGAACCTCAGTTGTGTACAAATTACATCAAAAGATACTGGTGTTACAAGAAGGTTTTCTCTTAACGTTACGAGAATGTAAATCAACCATTAATAACATTATTAGAACATCCTATAAACATTATTTAAGACTATTCTGTCCTTACTTGGTGTAACGAATGACACAGCGGATTGGGGATCCAAATGCAGCTTTATTGCAGTGAAGAGTCGTAGTCAAACAGGCAGGGTCAAACAACAACAAACGGTGGCAATGTAGGTAATCCAGAAAGCGAGGTCAGTGTCCATGCAAGGGTCGGGGCCGGCAGCGAGCAAGAGAATAATCCAAACAACAATCCAAAGGGTCAGAAGGCAGGCAGAGAAACAATCAGGAACCAGGAACACTCAGAGTCAGCAACAGGAAAGGAAACACGGGGAATAACGCTCAGAAAACTAAACAAGACTTCGCAAATGGCTGTGAGTGTGAATGGCTTTTATATTGTGAGTGATGAGGTGTAATGATGAGCAGGTGTGTGCAAGCAAGATGGCCGACAGGGGTGAGAGGTGAGAGGACACAGGAAGTTCATGGGAATGGGATTATGGGAAATGGAGTTCGTGAACCAGTTCTGTGTGTGAGTGTCAGTGAAGGCTCCCTCTAATGGTGAGAGGGAGCAGCACCGGCACGATTTGTGACACTTGAGATGCACCGATAGGATTTTTTTTGGCCAATACCGATACTGATTTTAACAAACAATTATTGGCCGATTCCGATATTGGTCAATTGCATAAAGCAGTGCTTAAAAACAAAACAAAAAAATTTGGATTGTTCACTCCAAGCAAAATCGGTATTCAATGTTTGTGTTTATTCCTGCGTTACTCTGTATTATTACAGTTCTGAAACCGGTTTGAGCAGAAAAATATGATGATAGTAATAATAATAATAAAGTACAGCGTTTTCTTTACTCAAAAAGAAAAAAAAAAAAAACAGAAGAGGGTCTTGATCTGGTATCAATGTATTGGTACATTGTGTCTCAACTGGACACCGCCGACCACCTCCAACATTTCTCTAGATTTTACGATGACCTTGCATTACACAGAGTCATGAAATATGTCAGTTTTTAGTGCACAGATTAAGGTTTAAGAAAATGTAAGTTAACTGTATCAGGCATGTAAGGATGAGAAGCTATTAAAAACTTGCAATGTGAAAGAGATGTGGTGAGATGAAAAACTAATATGCATGTGTGAAACAAATATCACACATCAGACTTGTTGCGCATATAAGTTATTTAAGGTGTTTTAGCTGTAACCCTGAACTCAAGAAAATAATGTTTTGTTTAGCAATGTATTTGCAGTGCATTTCTCTTAATGAATTTAAGCACAATATCAAATGGAGAAAAATATGTTTCTCATTTTTAATCAATTAATTGCTCATTGAAACAACAATGATTAATAAAAAAATGTATTTCTTATATTTGTTTTGGAGTGGAATGTGTGGGCAGACACATAAATTGATGTCTATGCTTACCTTTACAGTTCATTCCTAAATTGTGCAAGCTCAGTTTCCATAGGAATTGATTAAAAATGCTCAGGTCACGCGTTCTGCTCCGCTCTAGATCATGCATTGTTTTCTAATATCACTGCAACGATGCGCTGCACCTGTTTGAAAAGGGCGGCCGAGGCGGCAAAAGCATAACCAGTGTAACGAAGGAGGGGGGATGGAGAGATGTCGCTGCGTGCTATATACATTCCTTTTGGTTTAAATGGTCAGCCATCTGCCTTGCCTGCCCCATTGCTACGCCTCTGATTGCATGGAGGAGAATCAGCAGCAGTTATCTACCCTCAAAGAATGGAAGTCAAATGTAACAACATGCCCCAAATGGACATGTCACAACATGTGAGGTGCACGTTATAACATGGACAAACACAGCTGTATGGCATAGCTAAAAACAATGTGAGTGAAAGATAAACACATTTAGACATTCAGAAAAAACAGATGAACACACACAGCTCTCTCAGAACAGGAGGCATGTACGAACCAGCAAGAATGTTTGAACTAGAAGTGAATTTCCAAACGGACAAAAATATATTTCTCATTTTTAATTAATTAATTTCTCATTGAAACAACAATGATTAATAAAATGTTTTATATTTGTTCTGGAGTGGAATGTGTGGGCAGACACATAAATTGATGCCTATGCTTACCTTTACAGTTCATTCCTAAATTGCGCAAGCTCAGTTTCCATAAGAATTGACTAAAAATGCTCAGGTCGCGCGTTCTGCTCCGCTCTAGATCATGCATTTTTTTTCTAATATCACCACAACGACGCGCTGCACCTGTTTGAAAAGGGAAGCCGAGGCAGCAAAAGCATAACCAGTGTAACGAAGGAGGGGGCCCCATAGGGGGACTGGAGAGATGTCGCTGCGTGCTATGTACATTCCTTTTGGTTTAAATGGTAGGCCATCGGGGGCCCCCTTAAGATGGGTGGCCCCAGGCATTTGCCTGCCTTGCCTGCCCCATTGCTACACTTCTGATTACATGGAGGAGAATCAGCAGCAGTTATCTACCCTCAAAGAATGGAAGTCAAATGTAACAACATGCCCCAAATGGACATGTCACAACACGTGAGGTGCACGTTATAACATGGACAAACACAGCTGTATGGCATAGCTAAAATCAATGTGAGCGAAAGATAAACACATTTAGACATTCAGAAAAAACAGACTTGAACACGCACAGCTCTCTCAGAACAGGAGGCATGTACGAACCAGCAAGAATGTTTTAACTAGAAGTGAATTTGCCAGGTGTTGGAAATGGGTAGACTTACCACACCCAGAAGAAAGTGAAAAAGGAAAGTGGTAAAGAAAAGCAAGGGTTACTTATATTAGCCTCTCGAGCCGCTGCTTCAGTATTCTTTGCTAATGAAATAATGCCACGCTGATTATTTCAACAGCTGAGCCCACTTATTTCATTAAAGAGCAGGTCATATGGGTGTTTGAAAAATATCTCTTTTGCAGTTTGTAGTGTAGCTATCCTTCAGTCTGCAAAGTTGTCAATCAAAAAAGTGCGCGGTAAATAAAGATACTGTTTCTCTAAGGAAAGAGTTGACTCAGAGCCGCCTTATCGAGTCGTCATATTTTTAAATATTTTGCCTGTTACCAATATACATCACTAGATAATACATTAGCATATTCCCTGCCAGCCTGAATTATGAACACTCTGACCTGCCCACAAACACTTCTGCTAGTTAGTGTGTTTACATCATGTCGAGAAGACGCTGTGTTCTGTGCTGTGAAAGCAAGCAAGTTTGTTTTGTTCTCTGAAAGATGATGATGTAAAGAATCAGTGGTTAAAATGTATTTTTTACACAATATCACAGCAATACAATTCAAACCTTTTGTTGCACGCTCGTCATTTTACTGAGGAGTGCTTCTATAATCTTGGCAAATTCAACGCCAGATTTGCTAAACACTTACCAATGAAAGATAAGTCCGTACCATCTTTATTTGAACCAACAAGCGTCATTATGTGTCCATTTTCAATTGAGTGCTCAAAATATCAAGTTTTTTGTGCTAATACATGATGTATACCTATAGCTTTAGGTTACCAGGTAAACCACGATATTACTGAAATAGTTCTGATAATATGCTGTGAACCCACTGGTTCTTAAGAATGTGTTGATTAATATAGACCGTATTTGTTCTAAGTACTTAGTTTAATAGTAAAGAATGTAGACATATTTTGGTTTACAAACTATTGTTTCATCAGTTAGTCGGATGCTTATCCACCATTTTTGTTTAATGAAGTGTTTACAGTTTAGCAGCTAGCTGTGGGCACAATTGCTTGCATAAGTGTTAAACAAAATGTTTTTTATGTTAGTATTATAAGAACGGACTGGAGCGTTATATTTTTTCTTTTATTTAAAGGTACGTGCTTTGTCAGTGGCAGTGCTCGCTAACTTACGCAAGTACTCCTCTCTGTACCAAATCACAACAGACTTGGTCAGCTGACCAATCAGAGCAGAGTAAGCTTATTGAAGGGAGGGGTTTGTTCAAAATAGCTTTGAATGAATCGTTTCAAAAACATTGACAAATGACTCTAATAGTAAATGTATTTTCTAAGAAAATTACAATGTTTTTTTACCTTAGATGCATTTAAACACAACACAATATTTATAACAGCACAATATTTGTGTCACAAATCAGGCCTCTGTGGCTCCCTCCGATCGCTACCAGAGAGAACCATTGTCTGAGTTTTAGTTTTCCAATTCGGACTGCATTTCCCTGAACCCCGTACCTGGGGCTGATTGCCGCCAAGTGTCAGCCATTATCTCAGCACTTTGCGAAGTCTTGTCTTGCTATGCATTCAATTCTGAGCGTTTTCCCCTGGACTGCTTTCCTGGTAACGACCCTGACTGTCTCCTGGTATTACAAACCTCCGCCGCCTGCCTTGTGGACTTTATCTGTTGTTTGGAACTACTCTGTGTATCGTCATCTGTCTGCCCCGACCACTTGCCTGTTAAACGTTAATGGTACTGTTTTGCCTACGTTAACCTTATTGCTGTTGATGAAACACTGCTTGTCTGATTTGTCTGATTACAATAAAGCTGCAAATGGATCCCACTGCTTCTATCTCCATGTTACACAAGACTTCGCCAACTGACGATCCAGCAGCACTTTACCAGCTCTCTGACGAACTTGCGGCTCAAGCTTCGGTTCTAGCTAACAATCAACAGCAGCTGTCCAGATTAACTACTCTCACCAAGGAGCTGGTGAAAGCCCTGCAGACACTTCAACCTCCCACGCAGAGCATCGCCATTCATCCACCCAGTCCACCTCAGCCCAGCCCGGCAGCCGCCGCCTCTCTGACCAACCAATGGCTGGCGTTCCCGGAAAAATTTTACAGCTCACCAGCAAACTGTAAGGGTTTCCTCCTTCAATGTAATCTCTTTCTCAATCAACAACCCTCTCTGTACCCCACATATACTTCCCGCATTGCCTTTGTGTCTTTGCTACTCTATCGTTCAGTCTTTCCTACCTACACACACTACTTGCAACGCTTCAGGGAGGTTTTCGAACATCCTCATGGGAGCAAGGATGTGGGTGATCAGCTGATCTCATTGAGGCAAGGGAACAATTAGCATCGGATTACGTTCTCACGTTTCGCACCCTCGCAGCCCAAACGGGATGGCTGGATGAACCCTTGAAATTATTCTACCGCAAAAGTCTCAACGCCGATCTGCAATCAGAGCTTGCATGACGCGACGAGGGGCGCACACTCGAACAAATGATACAGCTCTCCATCTGTCTGGATAACCTCATCCGAGCTCGTCATGCCCTTCGGCCTAGCCAACAGCCTGTCAGTCTTTCAGGCCTTCATAAATGACGTCTTCCGGGACATGCTTAACCGATGGGTAATTGTTTACATAGACGACATCCTGATCTACTCAGACAACCTCCAAGATCATGTTAAACACGTCCGCAAGGTCCTCAAAAGACTCATAGACTTCCAACTCTACGCCAAGGCTGAGAATGTGCGAATTTCATCAAAGCTCCATCTCTTTCCTTGGATACATCATCGTATGGACGATGATGTATCTACGCTTAAGGAGCTTCAAAGGTTCCTGGGTTTCATCAACTTCTACAGACGCTTTATCAAGAACTTCAGCACCATGGTTGGCCCCTTAATGTCCATTGTAAAGAGGGCTAACTACCGTCTAAAGTGGACAGATCAAGCCCTTCTACTCAAGCAGAAGTTTACCACAGCACCCATTCTCCATCATCCCGACCCAGATCAAGAATTCATTGTCGAAATTAATGCCTCCAGTACTGGCATCGGAGCAGTTCTTTCTCAACATCAGGGGTCGCCACCCAAACTATTTCCCTGTGCCTACTACTCACGCAAATTGACTCCCACGGAACAAAATTATGATGTGGGTAACAGAGAGCTGCTAGCCATGAAGGCGGCCTTTGAGGAGTGGAGACAGTGGCTCGAGGGAGTTAAACACCCGTTCACTGTCATCACCGACCATCAAAATTTGGAATACTTGTGTTCTGAGAACGCCTTAACCATTTCCACTTCATGGTCACTCATCGTCCAGGGTCCAAAAACACCAAAGCCGACACTCTCTCACGCTTATCAGAACCAGCCACACCACCACTCATCAATCGTCGCTCCTGTGTTAAGGGATATCATGACCGAGATTACTGAGGCTCAAGTTAATGAACCTGCTCCAGCTGCCTGTCCACCCAATCGCACCTGCGTGCCCCAGCCTCTCCACCAGAGTCTCATTCAACAAGTCCACGCCACACCCAGCTCCGGCCATCCCGGCATCAATGCCACCCTCCAACTGCTCTCTAACCGCTTCTGGTGGCCAAGTCTCCAAGCCAATACCATTGCTCACATACGCAACTGTACATCCTGCAACATGTCAAAGCCATCCAGACACACTCCAGCCGGCCTTCTGCAACCTCTGCCTGTACCTCAATGACCCTGGTCACACATAGCCATAGACTTTGTTACCGATCTTCCTCAGTCCAACTGTAGTCAACAAATTCTCAAAGGCCTGCCGCTTCATACCGTTGCCCAAACTACCACCGGCCTTCGAAACCGCTGAACTCCTATGTGCAAATGTCTTTTGCTTCTACGGTCTTCCAGAGGACATCGTCTCTGACCGAGGTCCCCAATTACCTCCAGAGTCTGGTCTGCTTTCTGTCGGCTTTTAAACATCAACATCAGTCTCAATTCAGGTTACCACCCAGAATCCAACGGTCAAGCGGAGAGGCTGAACCAGGAATTGGCATGCTTTCTTCGCTCCTACTGTCACCACAATCAGGAGGACTGGAGTAAGTTCCTCATGTGGGCTGAGTACGCCCAGAACTCAATTCGTAAGCCCTCCACCAACATCACTCCCCTTCCAGTGTGTGTGCTTGGGTTCCAACCACCTCTGTTCCCCTGGTCCGGAAAACCGTCCGAACTTCCAGCTGTCGACTCCTGGCTCCAAAGATGTGAACAGACCTGGAACGAGACTCATGTGCACATCCAACGAGCCGTACGTAGAACCCAAGAATAGGCTGACCGACTTTGTCATCCCAGTCCACAGTATAAACCAGGACAGTGGGTATGGCTGTCAACCCGGGACCTCCGTCTACGGCTGCCCTGTCGAAAACTCAGTCCCAGGTACGTGGGTCCTTTCAAAATCATTCGCCAAATTAATCCTGTTTCATTCAGACTCACATTACCCGCCAATTATCGTATCTCACCCACTTTTCATGTGTCTTTGCTTAAGCCCGCTGTTGGTCCGAGAGGACTGGAGGACCAGGAGGAGGCTGGTGACCAGAGAACCCCTCCCATCATCGTTGACGGCGCGGAGGCCTACCGAGTCCATGAGATCCTGTGCTCACGTCGCCGGGCCGGTCATCTACAATATCTTGTTGACTGGGAGGGGTACGGTCCTGAGGAGCATTCGTGGGTCAACTCTGGGGACATCCTTGACCCAGGTTTGACGGCTGATTTTCATGCTGCCCATCCTGAGAAATCTGCTCCAAGACCCCTTGGTAGACCCCGGCGACAAACTCGTCCTCTCGTCAGGAGCCACTCGGAGAGAGGGGGCTCTGTCACTCCCACAAGAGGGGACCATCGCCTGAGTTTTAGATTTCCAATTCGGACTGCATTTCCCAGAACCCCGTACCTGGGGCTGATTGCTGCCAGGTGTCAGCCATTATCTATGGGCTACTTAAGTCACGCTTAGCACTTCGCGAAGTCTTGTCTTGCTATGCATTCAATTCTGAGCGTTTTCCCCTGGACTGCTTTCCTGGTTATGCCCCTGACTGTCTCCTGGTATTACAAACCTCTGCCGCCTGCCTTGTGGACTTTATCTGTTGTTTGGAACTACTCTGTGTGTCGTCTTCTGCCTGCCCCGACCACTTGCCTGTTAAACATTAACGACACTGTATTGCCTAAGTTAACCCTATTGCCGTTGATGACCCACTGCTTGTCTGATTTGTCTGTGATTGCAGTAAAGCTGCAAATGGATCCCACTGCTTCTGACTCCATGTTACAATTTACAAAATGTAAACTGAAACTTTCACTGGATAGCTCCTAAATTAGGAGTGAACTTTACATTATACTTTAAGTATACTATTATGTCCCTATTTAGGTATTAATTTTGTATACATTTTGTTATATGAAAAGAACATCAAAAGAAAGAACAGGATATCTGCTTGTAAACAAAAACATTTTATTCTAGCTTCATGCATTCTTTTTTTAGAAGCACTTGAATGTGGGTAAGTTTCATAAGTAAAACATAAATAAATAAATGAACAACATTTTGAACAAAAAGCTAAAAAAAAAAAAAAGATTATTCATTATCATCAAAATGTAGATGTTGTTCACCCCAAAGCTTGACAGTCATTATTACCTCTTTATGGGTCCAAATTTTATTACATAACGTTACAGAGTTTTACATATCTATGGTTTTGATGCTGTTTTAAGTCTGAAGATTGTGTTAGATTACACGTGGAAGCACCTGTTGTTTCGGTTTCTTCTTCACTTGTGTCACGGATTCTCAGAGCACAAGTATAGCTCAAACATATTTAGACTTTTTCTAAGTATGTCAAGTATACATAATTTGTCATTTTAAGTATATTTATGAGAAGTATATAAAAAGTAGACTGAACATATTTTTTTTTAAAGAAGTATACTAATAGCACACTTGAATGAACTTATTTTTCATAAGGGAAGGCTGCCTCTAAAGTGATACCCGCAATAGCCAGTGAGAGTTGCAGCTACAAACATGCCAAAAAAGTAGAGTAGACCTACTGAGAAAGAACGTGCCCCAGGAGAGCCAGCTGACAACGTACTCTATGTGTTTTTCTTCTCTGAGCAAGTATACACTACAGTTACTGCTCACTCTGGTGGACAAGTGCTTCTTCTGAGATTAATACAAGCTCAAAATATTTTAACATTTTATTCTGCAACATATATTACATTACTAATACCACGCGTGTGAGTTTACATGTCTTGAAAAAGGTGGTTGCTACTAACTTGGACTACAGCTGTCACCATCACACATCATCACACCACTCAGGAAAACTCATCTTCTCACCTGTCCACATTTATAACCTAATTGTGTTTATACTCACGCTCTTGCAAACTATTCTAACTCATATTTTCCATCTTATAGAGATGTATCATTGTGATACACAGCAAACAATGATATATACAGACAATTCAAAGAACTCTTTAACTGCAGGCTCAAATGTCTTATGTCATTGGAATCCTTGGCTCACGCTGGACAAAATGCATGCCTCAGATTCAATCATGAGCCTCCAAAATTTTTGAGTATTTTGGATTTTTTGAAAAGCCTACTTTTGCAAACTATTCCAATTGCCTGACTGGAACCAAACCATTGGAGAAAGATTGTCTGGAGAGTGAATATCGACAATTATCAAAAAAAAAAAAAAAAAGTTTAACTTTCGACTTGCCATCGCAAAGGGATGCCATAACGTTCAAAAGGGTCAGGGCCACTTAAAAGTGAAATGCCTATAACTCCTGAACAGAATGAGATATCTCCACCAAACTAAAAACACTTAAAGTATCTCACAAAACTGAGTACGCCCCTCACATTTCAACAACCATTTTAGTATATCATCTCAAGGGACAATACTATAGAAATTAAACTTGGATATATTTTAGAATAGTCAATGTGCAGCTTGTATAGCAGTATATATTTACTGTCCTCTGAAAATAACTCAGCATACAGCCATTATTGTCAAAATAGCTGGCAACAAATGTGAGTACAACCTAAGTGATAACAGCAGTATGTTGTTTGACCATGCAAAGCCACATGTCCTGTTCATCATGTTTATGTTTTTGTCTGCTTGACAAGACAACACAAAGTTGTGTATCTTGTATTAGAGCAGTTAAAATTTGGAGCTTTAAGTACAATTCTCTCATACAGACCACTTGATGTTCAACATGGCACCTCATGGCTAAGAACTCTGAGGATTTGGGAATTACAAATGTTGCTCTATTTTTATTTCTATAGTATTCTATAGTATATACTAAAATGGTTGCTGAAATGTGAGGGGTGTACTCAGTGTTGTGAGATACTGTATGAGCAGAATGTGTGGTCACAGGACAAACATTTTCAAGGGTGTAAATGATGGTTCTGTCACGAACTGTGCCATTGTGGCTCCCTTTTTTCCCCTCTGGAGGGAGCCACTGCTCCACTGTGTTTTTGTATAGACTCTGTAGAGACTCCATTTCCCATAACCCCTCTCTCATGCCCCGTTCGTCACCTCTCACCTTTAGCCCCTGTCACTTCCTGTATAAATAGAGCTTCCATCCAGTACTTCTTTGCGAAGTCATAACTTGCCCCGGCCGTTATTTCTGAGCATTTTTCCCAGTCTTAGTTTTCCCCGTTGTCGACCCCCTCGTAGTTTCCTGGTTTCCTGATCGTTCTCCGCCCGCCTATCGACCCCCGCTTCGTCTTTTGGATTATCCCCTCTGATCGCTGCCAGCCCACGGACCCGTTCGCTTGGACACTCACTATTCTGTTGGATTTACTGTCTTGCTCCCGTTCGCCCCTGTCTGACCTCCTGCCTGCCTGACTATGAATATGTGTTCTAATAAAAGTCTGCATCTGGATCCGCATGCCTCCTGTCTCATCTCTGGGGCTATCGTGACAGATGACTTCGCCGCAATAGGATCCAGCGACTTTTATTCCCCTCCCTGCTCAGCCATGGACCCACTCGATCAGCTTTCGCTTCTCAAGCAGAACGGTATGCCCGTGGAGGATTATGTAAGTCGTTTTGACCAACTCTTATACCAGATCCCATTCTATAACGACGTTTATTTCATGGACTTGTTTTGCCATGGTCTGAGTGAGCTGCTTAAATCGAGACTGAAACGCGAGTGCCCGCGTACATCACTTGATGATGTGATTGATTATGCTTTGAGGTGTGAGGAGGAACGCGTCCACAGAGAGTCGGCCGCGCCGACACACAATCATGAAATGACTGGCCGCGCTGACCGGCGATTATATACTGCCGCGCTCTTGTTTCTCAGACGCACAGGATTATGCACTGCAGTATATGGACTTATTCGATTCTGTGGATTTCGCGGTGGAGGAACGCGACCACAGAGCCGCGCCGGCGCGCGATCACGACATGACGGCCGCACCGGTGTGCGATTTCATACTGCCCCACTCCTGTTTCTCTAACACGCATGATTATGGACTGTGGTATGAGGACTCACCTGTTCCTGTGTGTTGCACGGGGGATGGACGCGATTGCGACACAGCGGCCGCGCCGGCGCACGATCACAAAATGGCGGCACGGCGCGATCACAAGATAGCGGACTTCCCAGCACACTTTCTCAGCCCAACCAATTATAATAGACTGATATCTTGTCTGGAAAGTCCACCAATTCTGTCTGTCAAGTCTGCGCTCACTAGCATCCAGTCTGCCCAAAACCCCAAGTCAGACAAGATGGCCGCCAAACCACAGCTTCCTCAGGTCAAGATGGTAGCCATTCCAGAGCCAGATTGAGAGTCATGTCCAGTCACAGCTGTCCATCCAAGCCCAGCTGTTTTTCCAGTGTCAAGTCCAGTGGCAGCTGCTGTTACAAGTCAAGTCACAACAGCTCCTCCTCCTCCTCCAGAGTCAAGCCTCGTCGTCGCAGCTGCTGCGCCTCCAGAGTCAAGCCTCGTCGTCGCAGCTGCTGCGCCTCCAGAGTCAAGCCTCGTCGTCGCAGCTGCTGCGCCTCCTGAGCCAAGCACCGTCGACGCAGCTGCTCCTCCCTCTGAGTCAAGTCTCTTCGCAGCTGCTCCTCCCTCTGAGTCAAGTCTCTTCGCAGCTGCTCCGCCTTCAGAGTCCAGCCAACTTGTCGCAGCTGCTCCGCCTCCACAGTCAAACGTCTTCGCAGCTGCTCCGCCTCCACAGTCAAATGTCGCCGCAGCTGCTCCGCCCCCAGCGTCAGGCCAAGTCTTCGCAGCTGCTCCGCCCCCAGCGTCAGGCCAAGTCTTCGCAGCTGCTCCGCCCCCACAGTCAAACGTCGCCACCGCAGCTGCTCCGCCTCCAGAGTCAAGCCAAGTCGTCGCCGCAGCTGCTCCGCCTCCACAGTCAAGCGTCGTCGTCGCCGCTGCTGCTCTGCCTCCACAGTCAAGCGTCGTCGCCGCTGCTGCTCCGCCTCCACAGTCAAGCGTCGTCGCAGCTGCTGCTCCGCCTCCACAGTCAAGCGTCGTCGTCGCAGCTGCTGCTCCGCCTCCAGTGTCTAGCGTCTTCGCCGCAGCTGCTCCTCCCTCTGAGCCAAGTCACGTTGTCGCCGCAGCTCCTCCCTCTGAGCCAAGCCTCTTCGCCGCAGCTCCTCCCTCTGAGTCAAGCATCGTCGTCGTCGCGGCTGCTCCGCCTCCAGTGTCAAGCCAAGTCGTCGCTGCTGCTCCGCCTCCAGAGTCAAGTGTCTTCGTCGCAGCTGCTCCGCCTCCTGAGTCAAGCCAAGTCGTCGTCGCTGCTGCTCTGCCTCCACAGTCAAGCGTCGTCGTCGCAGCCGCTCCGCCTCCACAGTCAAGCGTCGTCGTCGCAGCCGCTCCGCCTCCACAGTCAAGCGTCGTCGTCGCAGCTGCTGCTCCGCCTCCACAGTCAAGCGTCTCCGCAGCTGCTCCGCCCCCAGAGTCAAGCGTCTTCGCAGCTGCTTCTTCTAAGCTGAGCTTCAATACTGCGGCCTTTCTCCCTGAGTCAAGCCAAGTAACCGCTGTTCCTTCCTCTAAGCCAAGTCAAGCACCAGCCGTTGCTCCAGAGCCAAGTCAAGCACCAGCCGTTGCTCCAGAGCCAAGTCAAGCACCAGCCGTTGTTCCAGAGCCAAGTCAAGCCACAGCCGCTGTTCCAGAGCCAAGTCAAATTACAGCCACTTTACCCGAACGGGCTTACTTGGAGACTGCATTTCTCCTGAATGTGGCTCTATGGGTTGTCTGGGCTGCGTATACCACCACCGAGTCCTCAGAGGTGGCGGCGAGTACTGCAGAACCTCTGAGGGTGGCTTTCCCGGAGGAGGTGGCCGAGGCCACGGATCCTCATACCGGAGGGAAGGCCGCACCTGCTCCTTGCACGGTGGTAGCGCCCAGCGACTCACACCACTCTGAGTTCTCACCGAGTCCTAATTCAGCCACTGAAGCTTGCTGCAAGCGGTTGGTCCCGCCGAAGGAAGACTGGGACTGGGGCACCGAACACTCTCTCTTTCTCTCTATGTGTCTGTCTCTGCTTTGTGTTCCAGGTCTGTCTGCTCTGCTCGGGTGGGTGCTTGCTCTGCTCTGGCTGGCTGCTGCTCCGCACTGGGGGGCTTCTGTGCTGCCCTGGAGGGCTCCTGTCCTAACTGCTCCGCCCTGGGGGGCTTCTGCGCTACCCTGGAGGGCTCTTGTCCTGTCTGATCCGCCCTGGAGGGTGTCCGATTCGCCTGATCCGCCTTGGAGGGCGACTGACCCGCCTCATCCGCCCTGGAGGGCGCCTGACCTGCCTGATCTGCCTTGGAGGGCGATTGACCCGCCTCATCCGCCCTGGAGGGCGCCTGACCCGCCTGATCCGCCCTGGAGGGCGCCTGACCCGCCTGATCCACCCTGGTGGGCGTCTGATCCGTCGGCTCCACCCTGGAATCTGTCTGCCGCGTTCTGGTGGTCTCCTGAGTTTTTCGGGCAGCTCTGTTGTTATGCTGCCGTTTCGCCACCTCCTGGACTATGTGCCTTTCCTAACCCCATCAGCCCTCATGGACCTGGCCCACCCGTCTGCATTCTGCCCTGCCCCTCCCTTCCCTGTTGTTATTGTTGTTGGACTGTTTGGAGCGTCTGGAAGCCGCTCCTAAGGGGGGGGCTCTGTCACGAACTGTGCCATTGTGGCTCCCTTTTTTCCCCTCTGGAGGGAGCCACCTCTCCACTGTGTTTTTGTATAGACTCTGTAGAGACTCCATTTCCCATAACCCCTCTCTCATGCCCCGTTCGTCACCTCTCACCTTTAGCCCCTGTCACTTCCTGTATAAATAGAGTTTCCATCCAGTACTTCTTTGCGAAGTCATAACTTGCCCCGGCCGTTATTTCTGAGCGTTTTTCCCAGTCTTAGTTTTCCCCGTTGTCGACCCCCTCGTAGTTTCCTGGTTTCCTGATCGTTCTCCGCCCGCCTATCGACCCCCGCTTCGTCTTTTGGATTATCCCCTCTGATCGCTGCCAGCCCGCGGACCCGTTCGCTTGGACACTCACTATTCTGTTGGATTTACTGTCTTGCTCCCGTTCGCCCCTGTCTGACCTCCCGCCTGCCTGACTATGAATATGTGTTCTAATAAAAGTCTGCATCTGGATCCGCATGCCTCCTGTCTCGTCTCTGGGGCTATCGTGACAGGTACATTGCACGTTTATTTATTTATTTATTTATTTTTGCATACACGTTATACTCATATCATATGATAGAGCTCCTCATTCTGGCTAACTTTGCCTCTAGAACCTCTACTGTCAATCAATTCCTTTTGGTAAATGATTAAGAAGATTTAAAAAAAAAAAAAAAACTACTTTGCAAACTAGTCCTAGGTTTTTTGCTCAATCTGAAGAAAAAAAGACACTGCAGTGCAATTCTCTGGACTCTCTAGGTCAATAATTATCAAAAAATGTTTTTTTTTTTTTTTTAAATCATTGATTCAGGTGGTTACAAGTAATGTCTTTTTTCAAATGTGCTTAAATGCCGTAAAGCACCTGAACCTCAGTAATCGCTGCTTGCAGCTATATTTAAAATAATAATTTATCAAGACATATTTTATTTGTTCATTGTTTTATATATGAACCCTATCTCCACTGTAAAATTCATTTGAATGTATAATGAGTGTTTTGTAGGTCTGTGTTTTATTGGTTGTTTTCTTCCCTGTCCCACCCACTGTTCTTCACTCTCACTTTTCCACAGCTTTACACACCCATTTCTGGAGTCTTTTTCAAATCTTATTTGTAAATGACCAGTGCTGAAACAGGGACGTTTCATAACACTTTAAATGAAGTTTGAACGAGTTGTGGGAACTTAGTGGTGGGGACACTGTCACAAGACACACGTCTTGTGACTGTAAAGTTCATTTATAGCCAAACCGGAGTTTTTCCACAGTTTTTTCCAGTTTTTAAGCTATAAAATTCATACAAGTTTAGTTAGTTTGTTAAGATTATCTTCATAAACAAAATATGTAAGAATCAGAGGCTAAACCTATGTTAGACTGCAATGGAAAACTTTTTGTTTTGTTTTTTCTCAAGAGAACCAGGGCAGTGGCAGACGTAGAGTTTCATACAACGGATTCCACTTTGAGTGGGGCTTTCTTAGTTTGTGTAAATTCATGCATCTAGTACAAATATGTGGTCTTGTTTCATTAATACAATGTATTCTTTTGTATCCCCAAAGAAGGAAGTGAAATGTGACAGCATACTGCAAATTGACATGTTGTAACATGTGAGGGGCAGATAACATGACCAAACACAACAACTGCATAGCTAAAAACTATGTGAGTGAACAGATATAATACAGAGCTGAACACAAACACTCCTCCACACACACACACACACACACACACACACACACAAACACACACACAGCTCATCCAAAACAGGAAACACAAACAAGCCAGTAAGAATGCTTTCAGTTTCTTGAAATAATTTCACCTTATTCAAGGTCTCTTTCTCAGCCTTTATTCACTTAATTCTCAAGGTTTCTCAGCAGAATTCATAAAAGTTATATGTGCCAATGTCATTAAATAAGGGATACACAGGCAGACACCCTGAATGGATGGTGATGCACTGTAACAGAAATGCGTAAGAGAGAGCATGTGAAGATAAATGACTGTTTCTTTGGTGTTTATAAAAGGAAGGCCCTCATATATAATCCATTCATAATTAAAATGGAGTAAAAACAGCTTTGTTTTTCATACTACTAAGAGTCCAGCAGCCACATGTTTCAAAGACATTCACCAAGACATAGTGATAACCATATGATGTCAAAATAGATGTGCATCAAGGCTAGAGCGTTCTCAGTAATTTCAGAAGGTGCTACTACTGTCTGCTTTCTGTCTGCTGATCAGATGTAGAAGTGGTAGTTCATGTAACCACAAGTTCAGTGGGGCAAATGTGGCCAGGTTACATTGCCCAACATTCCTGTGCTGCAACTTACAACACTGTGACTGCACTGTATGTATTACAAGCACAGATGTGTATGCTAAAAACAGTCTTGTCTCTCGGATCTGATTAACTGTGACTCAACCTTCACAGAAGTTGCTTAGGAACCCTAAACCACTCATTTTGACTAGACTATGTTGCACACCGGATGAGAAGTGCTACGCTGTTGTGTTATCACACAAAGGGGAAAAGCTGAAAGGGGAAGGAAGGAACAGTAACTTGTTTGAAACATGGTCATGAGACATGGTCCACGGGTGCCCCCTTTTGGCTCTGGGCCTGATCTACCATTTCATTTTCTTTGATATCCACAAAAACACTAGTGTAAACTCCATCTTTTATATTCTGTATGTAATGTTTCTTGTATATCAAAATAGCTGGTCTGCTGTCTGAAAGGCATGTCACATGATCCTTCAAAAATCATTCTGAAATGGTGATTTATTATCGATGTTGAAAACAGTTGTGGCGCTTAATATTTTTTTGTAACCTGTTCTTTTTTTTCAGAATTCTTTGATCAATAAAAGGTTCAAAAGAACAGCATTAATTTAAAATAGAAAGGTTTTTTAACGATATACACTACTGTTCAAAAGTTTGGGGTCAGTAAATTTTTATTCTTTGCTATCACTTTTTATTAATTTAACACATCCTTGCTGCGTAAAAGTATTAATTTCTTTCAAAAAAGAAAGAAAATAAAATTACTGACCACAAACTTTTGAACGATACTGCATATTATTAGAAAAGAATCCTGAAAAATGTATCACAGGTTTAAAAAAATATTAAGCAGCACAACTGTTTCCAACACTGATAATAAATAACCATATTAGAATTCAGATTTCTGAAGGATCATGTGACACTAAATACTAGAGTAATGATGGTGAAAATTCAGCTTTGATCACAGGAATAAATTAGATTTTAATGTATATTAAATTAAATAAATAAACAATATTTCACAAAATTATAATTTTTTTTCAGTGTTTTTTATCAATTACAAATTTATTAAAAAGAAACGTCTTTAAAAAACATTAAAAATCTTACTGATTTAAAAATCTTACTGAACAGCAGTGTTCAAATGTGATCCTGGACCACAAAACCAGCACGAGTATATTTGTAGCAATAGCCAAAAATACATTGTATGGGTCATAATTGTCAATTTTTTGCCAAAACCATTAGGATATTAAGTAAAGATCATGTTATATGAAGATATTTTGTATATTTCCTTCAGAAAATATATCAAATTTAAATTTTTGATTAGTATATTGCTAAGAACTTTGGACAACATTAAAGGCGACTTTCTCAATATTAAGATTTTTTTTTTTTTTTGCACCCTCAGATTTTTAAATAGTTGTATCTCAGCCAAATATTGTCCTATTATAACAAATCACACATCAATAGAAAGCTTATTTATTTCAGATGTATACATTAAAATCTTATGACTGGTTTTTGACTTGTCACAAATGCTTCTTTCTCAAGAGTTGAAATTAAATCTCAATCATCACACTACCAGCAGCGAATGATTTTTTTGGGGGGTAGCATCCAGGGCTGGTCAATTAAATGGGTGTCTGAACCAGTTTTGTTGTTGTTGTAACTTTCAATTTCCCATCCCCACATTTTGCAAGTACAAACAGAAACACAGCAATAATTAAATAAAATGAAACAGCATTTGGTGAAATCAAAATGAAAGGGCATCACAAACATGACCAAAAAAAAAAAAAAAAAAAAAAAATGTTACAATTATTTTAACCTCTAATAATCTTTGCAGCACTCTATTGAGTGTGTTGTTAATACATTCTGTAATTGTACAGCCTATTATAAACATGTCAACTGTGTAGTTTTATTATTATTATTATTATTATTATTATTATTTTGAGATTAAGCATGTTCATGTTCTTTGTAGGTTTTATGACAGGTTTACATTACATACAGGTTTAGGTTACATTTCTATGAAAAAGCCGATGAACTCTATTCTTTGTTTTAGTCTCCCCCTACTATGACAACACGGCATCCGCGGTTAGACCAATCAGCATGGAGACCACCAGCAGCACGCGATCTGATTCTGGCCTGCAGTTAAAAATCTGGCAGCAGAGAGAAGGACAACACTTTACTGCGACAATACCTATTTTCGAGCTGTTTTGCATACATGTAAAGTAAGTAGTAAATTATTGTTTTGTGGCTAATATTTGCATGTATTGTTTGCTCGTAGCCTAGGCTGCGCATGTTTGGAAAAATGAGCATAAAATCGATATGTGTATATTTCTGCAAGATTTAACCTGTTTATATTAATGTTATTATCTTAAAGTTATTGTTCAAATGTCATTTTATTATTGGGTGTTTATGGAAGCTGTAACTTTATGGCTCTAGTAAACAACTTGTTTTGCGCATGCTCAGTCCAAACCAGAATACTTACAGTTCCCAAATGTATTCTTTTTTATTTATTAGATTGCATGTACCGTCCCTCTTATAGACGTGGACGTTTTTTTTTTTTTTTTTTTTTTTTTTTTTTTAACTTAATAAATAGGTGACATAATACCGACTACAGCGTTATAAATGATACATAAAAAAAACAAAAATATGAAAAACTTTCAAGGATTTATGATGATGATGACTGTTGTAACGCGTCATCAGTCTTGTGAAAAGGGTCCATTCAATACCGTGTTCACTGCAGTTTATTAATAATAATTCATTATTTATTGTCTTGTTTTCGAGTAAATATCGGAACAAGTGTGTTTGACACAATAGCAGCAGCTAAGCATATCTACTAAATACATCTAAAAAGGAAGACATATTTAAATATATTACATTTTTCCTCTCAAACACTCATTGATCTTAAACCACAGTGGCAAACTGGCGCAGTCAAAGTATGACACCTAGTGCTTTTAAATAAAACAACAACATTCAACTGTAAATGCAAAAAAACTCATTATAAATACAATATAATTAATAATATTAATAAAATAATATTAAACAGCTTATTTTTTTGTGTGTGCCTTTTTTGTCTTTTTGTTTTCCACTTCAGCTGTTAGTCACCTTATTCTTTAAAACTGCTTTATTATTATGCAGAGTTTTTCTTCTCAAGTTAATGTACATTGTTTTAAGGATGTTTATATTTTATGGGAAAAACAAATATACTTGTATTTATTTTAACATGCCTTCACAGTGCTGTTAAAGCTTTTGCCTTTTCACCTATAACCTCGCCTACAGTGGATATAAAAAGTCTACACACCCCTGTTAAAACACCAGGTTTATGTGATTTTAAAAAATTAGACCGTGATAAATAATTTCAGAAGTGTGTCCACCTTTTATGTGACCTATAACCTGTACAACTCAATTGAAAAACAATCTGAAATCTTTATTCAGTGGGAAATAAAAATAAAAAGATAAAATAATGTGGTTGCATTAGTGTGCACACCCTTTTACAACTGGGGATGTGGCTGTGTTCAGAATTAACTAATCACATTCAAACTCATGTTAAATAGGAGTCAGTACACCTGCCATCATTTAAACTGCCTCTGATTAACCCCAAATAAATTTCAGCTGTTCTAGTAGGCTTTTCCTGACATTTTCCTAGTCGCATCTCACAGCAAAAGCCATGGTCAGCAAAGAGCTTCCTTAGCATCAGAGGGATTTCATTGTTAAAAGGTATCAGTCAGGAGAAGGGTACAAAAAAATTTCTAAGGCATTAGATATACCATGGAACACCGTGAAGTCAGTCATCATCATGTGGAGAAAATATGGTGCAAAAGTGACATTACCAAGAACAGGACGTCCCTCCAAAACTGATGAAAAGACAAGAAGAAAACTGGTCAGGGAGGCTGCCAAGATGCCTACAGCAACATTGAAGGAGCTGCAGGAATTTCTGGCAAGTACTGGTTGTGTGGTACATGTGACGACAATCACCCATATTCTTCATATGTCTAGCTGTGGAGTAGGATGGCAAGACGGAAGCCTTTTCTTACGAAGAAAAACACCCGAGCCTGGCTCAATTTTGCAAAAACCCATTTGAAGAGCATGTGGGAAAATGTGTTATGGTCTGATGAAACCAAGGTTGAACTCTTTGGCCACAATTCCGCAAAAACAACACTGCACATCACCAAAAGAACACCATACGCACAGTGAAGCATGGTGGTGGCAGCATCATGCTTTGGGGCTGTTTTTCTTCAGTTGGAACTGGGGCATTAGAAAAGGTGGAGGGAATTATGGACAGTGCCAAACACCGGTCAATATTGGCACAAAAAGAAAAAGATTAAAGTTTTAGAATGGCCCAGCCAGAGCCCAGACCTGAATCCAAAATCTGTGGGGTAATCTGAAGAGGGCTGTGCATAAGAGATGCCCTCGCAATCTGGCAGATTTGGAGTGTTTTTGCAAAGAAGAGTGGGCAAATATTGCCAAGTCAAGATGTGCCATGCTGATAAACTCATACCCAAAAAGACTGAGTGCTGTAATAAAATCAAAAGGTGCTTCAACAAAGTATTAGTTTAAGGGTGTGTACACTAATGCAACCACAGTATTTTAGTTTTTTATTTTTTACTTTTCACAGAAAAAAAAGATTTCAGTTTGTTTTTCAATTGAGTTGTACAAGTTATAGGTCACAATAAAGGTGGAAAAAGTTGAGAAATTATTTGTGGTATTTACATTTTTTTTTAATTACATAAACCTGGCATTTTAACAGGGGTGTGTAGACTTTTTATAACCATTGTATGTTGAGGTGTGTTTCATTAAAGATTGACTTTAAGACTTTATTGTGTAGCTATGGCATTAACAACCTGTGAGACAAATATGAAAAAAGTATTCTAGCAGGATCTAATTAAAATGTGCATACAGGTAGCCAAAGAGACAGCCATGACAACAGAAATTTGCTGGCACCACGTCATGAGACCCTGGCTCATGTGACACTTATTGTTCCCCTTTGTGGGACTGGGTTCAGTTGCATTTACACTTGAGGTTCAATTACAGTGTGACTGAGCCAATGCGCCACCGTTTACGCCACACCTCTGGCTCTCTGCCTTCTTACCTGCTCTACTTGACAAACCAGTTTTGGTGTTTTTAGTGTTACATCTAATTTCTGTGTCTTATTTTTACTTCTTTCAGGATTATGCTAATAGATTTGACAGCTCCTAATAGAACATTCTTGCATTTGTTCTTGTAATAATCGGCTGAAACTCATTATACATTTTGTTTGCGAAGTGCTAAATATCACTAAATAAGCTATTTTAAGCTATTAAGCTATAACATTTGTAAATGTAAAAAAAGAGCATATGTGAACTCAGGTTGATGACATTTCTTAGCATTCAAAAGTACATGAACAAAGCTTTTAGTCATTGTATAATTTCTGTTTCATTTATAGATTTTGTAGATCATTTGTAGATTTTTACAAGTGCATGATGATTATGAATTAAAGGTATAATGACATTTGTAAACATGAATGATTTGTTACGCATTATATAATGTTTGTTAACAATTTATTAAGCTTTTAATCAATGTAAAATGTCTATTAAAATCATTTGTAGATTTTGTTAAAAGTGCATGGTCATGATGACATTTGTAAACATTTAAAAAAATAACAAGCACATTATCTCACTTTTATAGCTATTTCAACTAATGTTAATGATTTATTAAGAAAAGTGATTACAAAGTGTTACCGTAGTTTATTTAGCATATTAGCTGCTAAGAGAGTTATTTTATTTGGTAAAATTAGTGAATGTGTATGACACCCTGAAGCAAAGTATCAGCTGCATGCCTTTAATGCATGCATGCATGCAACTAGATTGTCATCAAGATGTCTGTTTGACACCAGTATATCTAGAATGACCAATCAATCATCCCACCCACTTACAGGTTATATAATAACAGAGACTGAAACCTAAGACACCATTTCACACGCAAGGCCTGCCACACGCTTATAAGAGCAGCTTGTTGTAAAGCCAAATACGTCTCTCTTCCATCCTGGTCCTGGTGTAGAATTGGAGACTGTAGACAACAAGAAATGGGTAAGAAATTCTTACTCTTATATGTATTTTAATTTATTTCAGATTATTTAATTCAGTTAATGTCAGTTTAAATGAGTTAATGGTTTACTGTAAAGAATTGTACAGGGCATTTTGTATCAACAATATACTGTACATCTGAGTGATAGTTTAAAAAAAAATCTGTAATTTAATCAACCAAACCTGTATGACTTTCTTCTGCAGTACAGACAATGAGACATTTTGAAGAATGTTGGTAACCTCAGTTTTGGTGTCATTGTCTTCCATTTTATTGACCCCTCCCAAAAAAACAAAGAAAGAAACAATTCTCAAAATATCTTCTTTTATGTTCCACAATATAAAAAAAGTCATACAGGTTTGGAACGACATTAGAGTGAGATAATTTTCAGCAGACAAAGCAACTAGGTCAGTGCTGACCCTTTAAAGAAATTGCTTGTCTCAAGTAATATTGTCAACTACTCTTTCATGTCAAGGCACTAGCAAGTACTTGCAATAAAATCAAAGGAAATCCATTAACTATAATATTGTTAACAGCCTAGAGCCTACTGTATACCTGTTATTGTTGTTACAGTTACAGGAAATGTACTGTATAAAGTGCCACAACCCATCCTGTGGATAAATGATCTCAAATACCAATGAACTTTTTCTCTTTTCCCTTGTGTATTCATGTAAACAGCACAGAAGACAGCACTGATTATTTATGCTCACCAGAGTCCCGTGTCATTCAACGCTGCTGCACGAGATGTAGCGGTTCAGGCTCTGACAAAGCAAGGCTATAAAGTCCTAGTGTCAGATCTCTATGCTATGAAGTTTAAAGCCTCAGCTACTGCAGAGGATATTATGGGTAGGAATTTGCAGAAAAAAAATCACTCTACTTACAGCTGTACACTTGTACTGTGTTTTAAATATGCTACAGCTATATTGTAGGTGCTTTAAAAGATGCACTTCAGTTGTAATGAATGACCTGTAATTATTGCAGGTGATCTGAAGAATCCAGAGCACTTTATATACAATGATGAGATGATGGTTGCATGGCAAGATGGTCGATTAAGTGATGATATTGCAGAAGAACAACACAAGTTGGAACAGGCAGAGCTGGTTATCTTTCAGGTAAAAGTAGTACATGGTTACACATGTTAGAGTATACATTTCACTTTGATCTCGTATAACTAAAATGATTTGGATTATATTTACAGTTCCCTCTCTACTGGTTTAGTATACCTGCCATCATGAAGGGCTGGATAGACAGAGTCTTAACCCAAGGATTTGCCTTCACCATGCAGAAGTTGTATGACAACGGCGTTTTTAAGGTCTGAATCTTGTTCTGCATGCTTGACATTGCTGATTCCAAGGAAAGCTTATTTTTTTGTAATTCTAATGATGAACAGATTTAATTAAAATGTCATCCACCATTCACACCAGAATAAGAAAGCCATGCTTTCATTCACCACTGGGGGAATCGAGTCTATGTTTAAGCCCGATGGCATCCACGGAGACATCAATATTGCCCTCTGGCCTTTACAGGTGAGATAAAAATATAATAAAGGGGATTTTTTTTGTTTAATCTTTTGAAATAAAGAGTTCAATGTGCACTTGAAATCATTCTGCATTAAAGGGATCAGAGTTTAATTTCATAATAAATCCATATGGAATGTGGATTGTCACATATTTAAGACTTTACTTTTGCTTTTAAATCAACATTGCATGCAAGTGTTAAAAATTATAAATTAGGACAACAAACGGGAAACAGACATGGAGCACAGCTGCTTGTGCGGCATGTGTGTGACTGTCATTGGCTGTTGCTGCATTGCACATTGTCATTGGCTGTTGTACGTGACTTGGATGGTACAGTGGACAGTGGGGGAGGGTCAACATGGGTGTTAAAAAAAGGACACTGGCTCTTATTCACTAATAATTGTATGAATTATTCATATTTATATGCACAGGAAAACGTCTCATAGAAAATTTCCGCCTAATTCATAACATGTGGAAATGCACATGAAAAAATAAGGATTCTAAATGAGTGGCCATGTGCCTAAGATTAGTAATTTGTATAAACACACCCGGACTATATTCATATAATTGATTTCTACACAACCTTGTCTTTATCTTTTGTCACTCTCAGCAAAATATGTATGAAATGTAACATTTTAGTACAAAAGTAACAATTTTTGCTTAAAAAAGGTATGCAGATTTTGAATAAACAATTGTACATATTCATGATTAGTGAATGAGACCAAGTGAGTGTATTCCTTTCTTGCAGCATTGAGTTTACATCTCGCAATACAGAGTTTAAATTTTGCAATTCTGACTAATTTTCTGTGAATTCTGACTTGCCATATTGCAATTCAGTTTTTTTTATGCCATAGAATAAAAATTAAAAAAGTAATTGCAACTTTATTTCTAAAAGCAATTGCGAGTTAATATATATCAGAATTCTGCATTATATCTAGCAATTCTGTCTTTGTATCTCGTAATTTAGAAACTAGCAACAACATTTTTTTTTTAAATCTCTCTAAAATATCCCTTAAAGGGATAGTTCACCGAAAAAATTAATCATTAATGACTCATTTTCACCCATAATACATTCATTCATATTCTGAACACAAATTAAGATATTATTGATGAAATCCGAGAGCATTCTGACCCTGCATAGACAGACTTCCGGGTTCTACATCAGAATGCAGGTCTAGCGTCAGCAGCACCATTCTCGTAGCCTTATAAAATTTTTGATTTATAAAAACTTTTGAACAAAATGAAAATGTGTAAATTTTTCTCATTTTGCCTAAAAATCATATTTTTTTCGTTTAGTACTGCCCTTCAGAAGCTACAGATAATACTTACGATTCCCAGAAGACAAAATAAGACACAGTATTAAGAATCAAGTGTATGTTAACTTTTGAACAGAGTCATTTTTAAATATATTGAAATTGTGGACTTCTTTTATGTGAAATACCTTACTCAGGTCAGTACTAAATAAAAAAAAAATAACATGCATTTTGTATGATCAGATTCTTTAAGGTGTATGTAAACTTTTGACAGTATATGATATAACATCTTTGAGTAATACATTTTTAAACTTAATAAAATTTAAACCATTTGAAATGTAGATTACAAACAGATTATGTATTTTTATTACATACAGAATGGAGTGCTGCGTTTCTGCGGGTTTCAGGTCCTCGCCCCCCAGATCTTTTGGTGTCCAGCACACTCTCCTCCAGAAGTGAGAAAAGCCATGTTAGAGGGATGGCGGGAAAGGCTGAATGGTATATTTGCTGAAAAATCTCTATCATATGCTCCAACCGAATACTTTGACCTTACATTCCAAGGAGGATTTAGTCTTCGGTCAGAGATGAAAGAGAAGTATGCCTCAGAGTCCCATGGCATTACCACGGCACAACATTTAGGCAAACTGCTCCCTCCAGACAACCAGACCAAAGCTAAATAAAGCTAAAGGATTCAGAAATACAATATAATCATTCAAGAAATTAACTGAAGGAATTTTTAGCTATTTTTAGATTAAAAGGTGCTTAAGAAAAATATCATAATAATTGCAATTCTGTTGTTGTTTTTTACATGGAATAAAAAATAAAAAAGGTAATTGTAATTTTTTTTCTTAAGATTCAGACTTTTTCCTCACAATTGCGAGTTTATATCTCACAATTCTGCATTTATATCTAGCAATTCTGGGTTTATATCTTACAATTTAGAAACAAGCAGACAAAGATTGTTTTTAAAAATCTCTCTGAAGTTTTAAAGAAATAGCTCACCCCAAAATGAAAATTCTGTCATTAATTACATAACCATATGTCGTTCCAAACCTGCAAGACCTTGTTTATCTTTGGAACACAAATTAAGATATTTTTGATGAAACCCGAAACCCTGCATAGACAGCAACATATTAATGTATCATCAGCCTGTCATTTATGCCACATAACCAACATTACCTACCAGCAATAAACATGAAATAAATATGACTACACTTAATAAATATATACACTCATATTTTTACTGATATAGTGTAGCATATCTTCATGAGCAGCTATAATCATCTTGGTGTCTTATTGAAGTAACTTATCTAATATAAATTGTCTAATGGTACTATTTTGTGGATGTTGTGTGTGTATAAATCTCTCTCTATCATTTTTAATTCCTAATTAGATAGAAAATGGATATTAAAATATGCATTTCAGTGAGTTCAACTCAAGTTCAACTTGTTCTACTCATGTTCAAGATGCATTTTCAGATTTTGAATACAATCAAAATACAAAAAATAAATATATGACACTACTACTTTGTTTTGGATGTCTTCCCTTCTTCATCTCAATCTCAAAGCTTTTATCATATATACAATATTGTCAAAAGTTTTGGACAGTACGAATTTTTGTATTTTAAAGTCTCTTCTGCTTACCGAGCCTGCATTTATTTGATCCAAAGTAGAGCATAAACAGTAAAATTCTGCAATAGTTTTTTTTATTTGTATATATTTTACAATTTAATTTATTCCAGCGATTTCAAAACTGATTTTTTTATCATCATCAATCCAGTCACATGATGCTTCAGAAATCATTCTAATATTCTGATTTGCTGCTCAGAAACATGTATTATTATTATTCTATTGAAAACAACTGGGTAGAATTTTTTAGAATCAGGTTTTTTTGATGAATAAAAAAAGTTCAAAAGAACATTTTATGATTTTGTTATATTAAAAGTGTATTTATCACCACTTTTGGTCAATTTAAAGGATCCTTGCTAAATAAACATTAATTTCTATAACTATAATAATATTACAAAAGATTTATTTTATTTTATTTTATTTTTTTATGTCAGATAAATGCTGATCTTTCTATTAAACAAATCAGAATGATTTCTGAAGGATCATGTGACACTGAAGACTGGAGTAATGATACTGAAAATGTAGTTTGATCACAGGAATAAATTACATTTTAAAATATATTTAAATTGTAAAAATATTTCAGAATTGTACAGTTTTTGCTGTACTCTGGATTAAATAAATGCAGGCTTGGTGAGCAGAGAAAAAAAAAATCATAGTGTTAACTTTTGACTAGTAGTAATTTTGACTACTAGTGTAAATGTCCCTTATTCTGTTGAGTTTGTTTTTTAGCAGTATCTTTCTTCTTGGGCAATACTTGTGGAAATGCTCAGCAGCTTTATGTGTTTGTGTCTACACAGAAACTGACTTTTAAAAAGTAAAACCATTCTGAGAAACATTTACAAGAATTAAAAGAGTGACAACTTGCCCCGGTCTCCCTTACGTGCTTACGCACACTGACAGCAAAGCGTCGCGACGTGAACAGGTCATTCAGATGCGCCAGCGCGTCATTTGCGGCAACGCAATCCCAGCCATCCCAAACTCCCAGTATTCCCGGCGTCATGTACCGTTATTCCTCCATATCAGCCGTTTGACCTACTGAACGGAAGTTGAAGCGCTGCTGCTAATATTATGAACGGAATTCCAACATGAACTCAAGTTAATTTATTTGAAAAGAAGCGCTGCGTGGTATGTGTTGCGTCTTTTATACGTTACAAATTGCTTTATTTGTTAAAAACGGCTTGTTTGTGGTGGTGTATTGTCAAGAGCTGCTGATGTGATGTCATGCATCTGTTATGCATTGACATAATTTTCATTAAGCAATAGCTTCATTTTGTTCTTTTTTTAAATTATTTTTCCAACACGCATAAAACAAGCCCTTTTAAAACACATTTCCTAGTAGATCTGCTATAATTGCTAATGGAATAAATGTCTTTTTATGACAACACAATAAATGCAAACAAACAAACAAACAAACAAACAAAACATAGAAATAAATGTAAAATGTAGAAAAATCTTTACAAATTTTAAAATGCATAACATTTTCTTTACAATGACCATTTATTGTTCAATAGCAAGACTGTAACATATTATATTAACATTTTATCTTTTATTATACCATTTAATATATTTTAAAAGCCCCTGCTGTATGACAGATGCATTTCTAAAAGCACAAAATAAGTCTCTAAATTAATATGAGGTTATGAAACTGCATGCACAATAATGATAAGAATCAAACAAATTCTATTTGAATTCATTTTCATTAATTTGAAGTAAATTAAATGAATTCATTTGGAGTATATCAAGATGTGTCAGTTTATCTGTTTACATCAAGAGGCTTAAATCCTTAGGTCTAATATCTTTTTAAACATGCTGTTTTTTATGTACTGTTGAACCAGAAAGTAGAGGTATGATTTTCTCTTCAGGTGCGCAGCATCGGTGGACAAAGGCGTGGATGTAGCAATGGTGCTGGATCTGGGTGAGAACTGCATGGAGCAGGCTAGTGGAGGAGGGCTCGCAAAGAATGTCTCAGAAATGTTAGAACCAGAGTCCAGCCCAGAGAAACCCAAACCAGTCAGAGCCAGGACCAGCAGTATCACCCAAAGAGACAAATCGACCCACAATGGGCCTCATTCGCAGCCATGTGCCACTTGGGATGGCTGCTCCCAGGTTCAACGAAGACTCCAGAAGTCAGAAGGTAGAAATAAAGGAGAAACTGCACAGCCAAGGGAACCTTCCAAACCTCCACCTTGTCGAAGGCCACTTAGTCTAGAAATTAAACCACAGCGAATTAGAGCAACGCAGCCAGTGCAGAAGGTAATACAGCCACCATGGCGTAGCGGTGGCCCTTCTCCACCTGTTCGAAGCCTGACAAGCCTTAGTTTAGGGCCAGGAAACTGGCTTCGCCGGAGTGAGAGCACATGCACAATGAACTCCACGACGTCCCCACGTGCTGGCAGGGGTCAGATGAGACCTGCAACTTCGTTGCCACATATTGCCAGGGGTATCGCACCACTTTCTTCGCCTTCAACACCTCGTGGGCCATGCCTGCTTGTGGCTCTTCGTCCCATAAACCTGGAACAGGAGCGTCAGAACTTTTTTCAGTCTAACTATCAGTATGAGCCCCAGTTTGAGTATGCCTCCCCAGAGCCCGTCAGTGTTTTGGAGAAGTACAGAGAGGGCTCCAGTCTCTTTCTGTCCCAGGTATGTTTTATGGCGAAAAAATACACAAGTTCACCTTGTTCCGAAATGTAGTGCACCACCACACTGTCAACCTTTTATGTAAGCAACTACGTTCTAAACAGTGTTGGGTAAGTTACTCTAAAAGAGTAATTAATTACTAGTTAATAATTACATCTTCAACAGTGTAATTAGATTACTGTACAAATTACTCTCTCAAAAAAGTATTTCATTGCTTATTACTAATGACTTTCTAAATCCTATATCAACCACGACAACTTAATGATACAGGGATAGATGTGAAATGTTTCTTTTAATTCTTTCTGGTCACACTTTAGTTTAGGACCCAATTCTCAGTATGTACTAACTATGACTTTTGCCTCAATGTACTCCTAATTACTGCTTATTAATACTTAGTAAAGTAGTTGTTAAGTTGCAGAATAAGACATTAATATGTGTTTTTTTTAAATAATAATGAACAGCCAATATCCCAGTAATATTCATGCTAATAACCAAGTAGTTTATAGTGAGAATTGGACATTAAAGTGTTACCAATATTCTTATTAACTCACCAAAGTATTTGAAGTGAGAGGGGTACATAAAAAGCATGCATTTTAAGTAGGGCTGCACGATACATCGTTTCAGCATCGATATCGCGATGTGCTCATCCGCAATAGTCACATCGCAGGACGTGCGATGTTTAGTAGCCTATACTGATCGTTATATTTATTTATAGGCTACTGATCGTCTTTTCTTTGCTTACACACAGACACCTTGTCTACACCGGACGCGACAGCTGTCGTGTCGCGCTGCCTGTGCCGCAACATCTAAAGTGAAAGTCTGTCTAAACACTGGACGCGACAAAAGCGACTGTTGCATATCATTTGAACTTTGTGTGAGTACACATAAATGGAACGCGGCAGTTTACTTTCGGGTATTTGACGTGCCGCGCCGCATCCAGTGCAGGGAGCATCATTATAATGACTTCTACAGTATTTTGTCGCGCCGCTCGCGTCCAGTGCAGACAGCATCACTGATTATACTGTGTTCTATCGCATTTGGCGCGTCGTGACGCTCGCGCCCGGTGTTGACACGGTGAAAGCCACGCAGATGCATGTGAACACGGAGTTCCGTTCACTTCCGCTGCTATTTTATGCCTGACACATACACGCGAAACTATGTCAAAATACAGGTCTCTGCAAGTATCCTTGTAAACACAGTTGCTTGTGGCTTAGGTGAAGATAAACAACTGAGAAAGAAAATGGATGTGTAACAGGTTCGCAGCAGTTTAATATTCCTGAGGCTTTCTGTGTCATGAATGTTAATCAAACAGCAAAACACAGAGAACAATCACTTTTTAGCTTTGACATAGATTTATTAGATTACATTTATACAGTGAAGAATATGCAGTGCAATTTTACATTTGATTATTCAATTTCTGTACCTGAATACTGTTAGACTATAAAGTCTGTTTTATTTTATTTGTATCTTTGTTCTATTAACTTTATCTATGTTTGTAATTTATTTTCAATGCTGATTTACTCAGCTATAAAATCATCCCTTTTTTCCAAAGAGCTATTCAAGTAATCTGATGATTTTTTATTTTCATATCGCAATATTTATCGCAGAAAAGCAAAATATCGCAATGTGAGTTTTTTCCAATATCGTGCAGCCCTAATTTTAAGGTTAGTCTTCAGATTTTGATGTTAAATTCACTAATGTATAGTATATAAATGTTCTACAGTCTATACACAGTATTAAGTTCAGTTGCATAAGAAGTATAATAACTAATTAAATCAGAGAAAAAAAATAAGAGTAATCCCTTTATTTTTTCAAGGGAAAAGTAGTTAAATTACAGTAACTAATTACTTAACTAGTTACACCCAACACTGGTTCTAAAAGTGCAATCACATTTACATTATTCTGTGCATTTTCACTGGCAAAATCCAGTCATTTTGTATGAGAGTGAAAGATTGAAAGATTTGATAGTGACTTCTGTGTGAGCGGTGCTTCATACGTCTCTACACTATTGACAGTAGACAATGGACTTTTTTGCTCACTACTTTTTGCAGAAGTACCTGCACTTTAAGCATCCTACTGGAAATAGAAGCCTCATAAGTGACCGATTTGGAACACTCTCTGTGTAGGCAGCAACTCTGTGCGCCATATAAATAGCGCATGAGAGACTCCAATTACAGTAGATTTCTGTAGAGTTTAATGTTTGCATGTTGCTAACCTATTGATGCAATACTCTAATAAACTTGATGTTATACAGGTAAAATACAGAATTTCTAATTGGTTTGAACCATTTAATTACATAAAAATGCTGCCTTTTTTTACATTGACAGCACAATTATGATTAAAATGTTGCTCACGTTGACAGTTTGGTAGGTTTTGGAACCAGTGTTATTTTAGTATCAATGAGATACTATTATAGTTTTTATTAGTATTTTGATTTAGTTTTTATTTGTGTATTTTGACTTTTCATTTTAGTTGTGTTTTTTTTCAGTGTTTTTTGTCTGAATAGTTTTTAATAATTACTATTTCAGTTTTAGTTATTTTAGTACATCAAAATAAACATGAAATGCTTGCTTAGCAAGTAGCTGAAATAATAAAAAAAAACATTTAAATACTTTTTTTTAAATATTTTATTTAATTTCAGTTAATATATAAACATTTTATTTGAAGTAACAAATATATGATTGTATCTTAATGCTTTAAATTTTAACTAACTAAAATACTCCTGTTTGGAACACAGCTGTAATGTTGTTTAAAGAATTAGTAAAATGTATTTTTTTACTCAAAATTAATTACTTACCCTCATGTTGTTCCAAACAGTGTTGGGTGTAACTAGTTGTTACAGTAAGTAATTATTACTGTAATTTAATTAACTTTCCCTTAAAAAGGTAAAGTAAGGGATTGCTCTTATTTTTTCTGTAATAAAATTACAGTTACTTCATATATAATTGAACTTAATACTGTGTTTAGACTGTATAACATTTATATACAAATCAATAGTGAATTTAACATAAAATTTTTAAGTCTAACCTTAAAATGCATGCTTTTTATGTGGTGAGTTAATAAGAATATTAGTAACACTTTATTGTCCAACTCTCACTATTAACTAGTTTGTTATTAGCATTAATATTACTGGGATATTGGCTGTTTATTATTACTTAAAAAGCACATATTAATGTCTTATTCTGCAAGACCTTATTCTAAATCCTTAATCCTACCAAATTCCTAAACTTAACAACTACATTACAAAGTATTAAAAAGCAGTAATTAGGAGTATATTGAGGCAAAAGTCTTAGTTAAAGGGTTACCCCACCCCAAAATGAACATTTTGTCATTAATCACTTACCCCCATGTTGTTTCAAACCCATAAAAGCTTTGTTTGTCTTCAGAACACAATTTAAGATATTTTAGATGAAAACCGGGAGCTTTTTGACTGTATACGCTGTTTTCATTCGAATTGAAGCGTAGATAATAGTAGAAAATAGTGTCTGTGTGTTGTGTCTGACACAGAACTGCGTATGCTGTTTGCATCCAGTGGATACTTTCCAAAATGACGCTACGGTGACGTGGAGGAGACAAATTGTTTAATAAAGTCGTTATTTTTGTAGGGGGGGCTTTGCGTACAAAAAGTATTCTTGTAAGTTGGTAAAATTATGGTTGAACCAAAATCTTAAATCTTAAATTGTGTTCCGAAGATGAACAAAGCTTTTATTGGTTTGGAACAACATTAATGAGAACATAAGAGATTAATGACAAAATTTTCATTTCAGGGTGGAGCAACCCTTTAATAGTTAACTTGTCGAGGTTGATGTGGAATTTACAAAATAAGTAATTAGTAATAAGTACTTAAATTTTTGGAGAGAGTAATTTGTACAATAATCTAATTACACTGTTGAGAATGTAATTAGTAACTACAGTAGTAATAAATAACTTTTTTTTGAGTAACTACAACCCAACACTGGTTCCAAACCCTGTAAGACCTTCGTTTGTCTTTGATGAAATCAGAGAGCTTTCTGACCCTCCATAGACAGCAATACTACCACGTTCAAGGCCCAGAAAGGTACCAAAAACATCAACAAAAAAGTCCATGTGACATCAGTGGTTCAATCGTAATTTTATGAAGCTACGAGAATACTTTTTGTGCGAAAAAAAAAAAAAAAAACTTTATTCAACAATTCTTCTCTTCTGGGTCAGCCTAGTGCCATTTTGGAGAGTATCACAATGCATGCACGTGCATTCCTCTAAACGTAAACAAAGCGCAGTGCACACGTGCTCAAAGTCAACTACATGCGAGGAAAGCTCTCCAAAATGGCACTAGGCTGATGCAGAGGAGAATAGTTGAATGAAGTTATTTTTGTTTGTTTGTTTTTTTTGTGCACAAAAATATTCTCGAAGCTCCATAAAATTACGATTGAACCACTGATGTCACATGGACTACTTTATGGATGTCCTTCTTACTACCTTTCTGCGCCTTGAGCGTGATGAGACCCTTGCTGTCTATGGAGCGTCAGAAAGCTCTCGGATTTCATCAAAAATATCTTAATTTGTGTTCCGAAGACAAACAAAGGTCTTACGAGTTTGGAACAACATACTGTGAGTAATGACAATGAATATTAATTTTGGGGTGAATGAACCTTTTAAGTCTTAGAACTATTGCCGTTTGTCTCACCTCATGCCTTTTTCTAGGCAGTTGGGATTATGGAGTGTGTGTTGAGAAAGTATGAGACGTATGAAAACTTTGAAGAAGTCACCGGGGGCAGCTTGCTACCGAAGAGTCAAGTGTGGGCAGCCACACGCAAGTACCTACAGAAGGAGGGCTGTGTCGGTGAGGTGTGTGGATATCTGATATCCGAGTCAAATGTCTGGACTTTAGAGTTTTGCCAAATAACAAAGTAATAGTAATTTTAGATTCTGTCACCAGGTGGTTGTAAGTCTCTCCGACGAGCTTCTGTCCCAGGCAGTAATGATGGTGGAGAGATGTCGACCAACACTAACTATTAACTTATCAGGAGCACGACAACACTGGCTTGAGGGCATGCTTAGACATGAGATTGGTATGAACTTTAACACACTTCAAATTATATACCAAACACTAATATTAAAAATATTTGTAAATGTTTTGTCCTAACCAGTCAGACTGTGGCAGAAGACAAACAACATTAATTTTTTTTTTATTTCATTTGTATTGCTATTGTCCAATTATAGTGCTAGGTGGCATATAGCAAATCGAACTGGTATAAAATCCTGCTTGAAATAGTACAGTGCTGCTGTGATGACATTTTTTGTGGGCTAGCTGATGTTAGCATCACCTTGGTTTCCTTGAGAAAAACCTAATAGGATTTTCCACTGGCTTTTGGATTATTGCAGAAAATGAGCTCTGTGACCAACAAAAGTTTATGATTCATACATGTTAGAAGTTAAATGTAGGCTATAAACAAACTACACATTTAAACGTGTAGTTAAATGAACTACTATCACGGTTGCAAGACCACCATCACCACCATTCACAGTGCGGGCATAATTATTAAGCATGTTGCTATTCTGGTCATATTTTACCAATTCCAAACCACATCAATCTAAAGAACTACTAGTATTTTTATATTTAATTATTTATAAGTGATATATATTTGTCCATGATGGCTTGAAGTGAAAAATTCTTATATTCAGGAGTGCATAATTATTAGGCACATTTTCTTTTACAGATAAAATGACCCAAAAAAGAGATTAACTCTGAAAAGTAGGGGGGCCGGAATTGGTAAAATGTGCCTGGAAAAAGATTATGACCAGAATATGAACGTGCCTAATAATTATAAACACAAAAGTCTTTATTTAAAAAACATTTTAAAGTATAAGTTAGTAAATGAAAATAACTCACCCTCATGTCATTCCAAGCCCATAGGACCTTTGTTCGTCTTTGGAATACAAATACATTTTGGATGAAATCCAAGAGCTTTCTGACCCTGCATAGACAGCAATTGTTCTACCATGGTCAAGGCCCAGAAAGGTAGTAAGGACACTGTTAAAATAGTCCATGTGACATCAGTGGTTCAATCACTGCACCTTGTTTGAAAGCAGAGGAATGCGTTGTGGTACTCTTGTGAATGCGGGTCGAAGACTGACACGGAAGAGAATTAAAAAAAAAAGTACTTTTGTAGCTTTTAGAAAATTAAACTTGAAAGTAAACTATTTTAACAATGTCCTTACTACATTTCTGGTCCTTCAGTGTGGTAATTACATTGCTGCCTATGCAGGGTCAGAAAGCTTAGATTTCATCAAAAATATCTTAATTTGAATTACAAAGATGAATGAAGGTCTTACGGGTTTGGACCGACATGAGGGTGAGTAATTAATCACAGAATATTCATTTTTGAGTGAACTAACTCTTTAATGTCCCGACAACCTCTGTAGTCCTTTTTAACTACTGGTTTTTACTTTTTTTTTTTTTTTTAACCAAAAACATTGTTTATATGATGGTGAAACTGTAAGTGCTAAAATGCTAACTCATTGATATGTTCTGGCTTGCAAAAATGTCATTTCTGCAGTACAAAGTATATGCTCTAATTGGCTGTCATTGTGTCACATTGTGTAGCATTTTTGCATTTGGTCTAGGCTGACAAAGCATTTGTTTTTGCTGGGTCACAGCTGGTTAGGACATTGATCTTGCTATAAATAAAATACTGTATGGACATTCTTGTGGTTAAATCTAGTTGATAACTGACCATTCTTAGTGCTCATTTTATAGTCTTTTGTCTACAAATTCTGCCCTTCCAGCAATTTTATGACTTTCACTCTCAGGCACACATTACTTACGGGGTGTGAATAACAGCATGCAGCCATGGGCCACTTCTGTTGGGAGAAAGCAGTTTGGACTGAAACCAGCTAATCCTACTGAAGAGGGGCTTGCTAGTCTTCACAGTGTGTTGCTACGGAAACAGCCCTTCCTGTGGCGAGCCGCTCTGCTATACTATACTGTATACCATGCCACAAACATGAGCTTCAGCCAACTGTTCAGCCATATTGCTCGCTTTGTCCAAGATCCTGCTGTACGTTGGGAATACTGCCTCCGCGCCAAACGAGGACAGACAGATACCTCGAAACCAGGTGAAATAATCGCTAAGAATAGAACTGAGAAACCTTTCTAATATATCATGTGTCATCTATCTATCTATCAACCTATCTATCGATTTATAACTTGATTAAGACACACCCATATCTGAAAAATGTAAGCAACATGCTAAAACATGGTAACCGTTTTAAAAAAGCTAGGAACATATTAACATGCCTAAACACACTGCCTAAAACATTAAACATGCTAGCAGTGTGCAAAAACATGCTGGGCATTATGTTAACAACATGCTAAAACATATAAGCAGGGTCTATCTATCTATCTGCTACTTACAAAGCCTAGCACTTGATTGAAACATATTCGTATCTGAAATATTATAGCAACATGCTACAACATGATAGAATGTTAACAACGTTCTTAAACAAGCTTAAACATGCTTAAAAGTGTTTTAAAATACTAGCAACTTCCCTGCTGAAAAAAACAGCTAAAACCAGCCTACGCTGGTTGGCTGGTCTTAGCTGGTTTAAGCTGGAAGTAGCTGGTTTTAGCTGGTCATTCCAGCTGGTCTCCCAGCCTGACCAGCTAAGGAAGTGGCCAAAACCCCTGTAAAACCAGCCTGCGGACCAGTTATGACCAACTAAAACCAGGCTGGTCTATCTGTCTATCTATAACAGAGCCTAGCACACACCTACATCTGTTACATGCTAACAGTGTTTAAAAATGTTAGCAATGTGCTAAAACATGTTAGCAGCATGTTAACAACATTTTAGCATTTTATCTATCTATCTATCTATTACTAAATGAGTCTAGCTCTTGATTTAAAGGTGCTTTAAACATATTAGCAACATGTTTGCATACTAAAACATGCCAAGTTATGTTAGAATGTTAACAACATGTTTAAACATGCTTTACAGTGTTTAAAATGCTAGCAACATGTTAACAACATGATTAAACATACTGCCCGCAGCCCACATTATAAAACATGCTAGCATGTGCTAAAACATGTTAGCAAGGTCTATCTATCTATTGCTAATAGAGCCTAGCACTTGATTGAGACGCACCCATATCTGAAACATGTTAGCAACACGTTAAAACATGCTAGCATACTAACAAGACATATGCCTAGCTATCTATCAATCTACTATCTACCTATAACATAGCCTAGCACTTGGTTAAGACCTATATCTGTTACATGCTAACAGCGTTTAAAAATGTTAGCAGTTAGAATGTTAACAACATGCTTAAACATGCTTTACAGTGTTTAAAAGTGTTTATTTATTTGACTGTCATTGACTGTCAGACTGCTTTAACCTTCAAGATATTAAGTAACTTTCTGGCCAGTATTTCTCAAGCCAACATTATTGTTTGTCTCATCATACAATAACAGCATTTTTGCATATGTGTGTGTATACAGGTTGCTTCAGTAAAGATCAGGTCTACCTTGATGGAATTTTAAGGATTTTACGTCACAGGAGGAACATTGATTTTAAGATATTAACCGCTCTTGGCAAGGCAGGTCCTATTCATGCTAACTGTTTTTAAAGTAATATATATATATTTTTTCATAGAAACTGTTCCTTTTATAATGTATGTGCAATACCAACTTATGTAATTCCTGTTTTTAGGTTTCCTATGAAGATGTGGAGAGACTTCGGCATTTGGCTGTTTTAAATAGAACAAGGATTCCTCACTTCATGCAGGATGAAGAACGTTATCTTCAGCACCTTGACCACATTGTCACAGTAAATGAACTGAGTGACACAGAGCTTCAAGAGCTCATTCCATGAAGAGTTGCAAAAAAATATCGGTGTTTTCAAATTTTCCCAGGCCAAAAAAAAAACAGTGTCTGCTAAACTGGGATTTTTCAAACATCTGATTGATATAATTTTGGATGGTTTTTCATGAAAACGTGATCCATGATGATCATCCATTATTAAGTATTACAAACAGCATGGTTGTGTCCAGTGATTGATGTAGTAATTTGCTACATTAAGTGCCATATTATTTAGTAAGTCTGTTTACAAATACAATGATTGTCTGTTTTAAAACCATATGACTCTCAGGCATGAAAGATGTTTGTATTCTTGCAAACCCAAGGTATGTTCAGAATGGCATACTATCATACTCATACTATTTCTTTTTTAGTATACTGTGCATAGTATGCAAATTGTCTGACTACATGAGTGATGTAGTACATTATGCCAAAGTGTGCAGTACTGTAATGCATCGGGCTTGACTTGACCTTGTGTTCTGAGCGAACCAAAAAACGGTATCAACCGTCATTTCTCTCTTGACTGATTAGCTGATCAGAATGAACAAAATAAGATATAACTGCAAAAAAGTTGTAATTGTTTCAGAGTTGACAACTTGATTTTAACATGCCGTGTAGACAAAAGAAATTACCTTTGAATACTGTTTTTAATAAATTACATTGTATGCAGTACAGTAGTATTCCATTCTGAACACCACCATACTCATGAGAAGCTGAAAGATGGCTGAAAGTAGCATTTTAACTGCAGTCATAATGTAATGGACACATCCCATCATGCTAATTGATGATATCACACACAAGGCAGAACCACGTGAGCACTAAATCAAATGATTTACCCTGACAGTATTTATGAGAATTCACACGTGAACCTTTGAGCACTTCATATAGTGTTACCTGTTACATTCTTCTACTAGTCTATCAATTTCTCTATTATTTATTATTTGTTTACCTCTTGTATTCACATTAAACACTGAATGTCTGTGTGGTATTAGCTTTATACACAAGTAGCAAATGCATTTTTTTATTTTCAACTTAGTATAGCAAGCAATGCAAAAAGACACCAAGGCTGACTCAGTTTAACGAAACACTCATTGAGAATCTCTTGTAAAGGAAATTACACTAATGAAAAAAATTGCCCTCTTTGGCACTATTCTTTTCCTTATCAGGGCTTATGAAATGCTAGAATTTTATCTAGAGATAATCAGTGTTCTTCTGAGAGCACCCTTGGTGGTCTTTATTACCTGTGCTAATGTGATGTGACACCTTTGCAGGAGAGTTGCCACTGCAACCTCTGCTTTTTGTACCTGTTTAAAGCAGTCCAGCTGGCCAGCTTCCTCACTGTGCATATTAAGATTGTGACGGACTCAGGAAGACAATAATGGGAGGTCATGTGGATGTGCCTTATATGGGTTCCAAACTCATGCGTCATGCCATAGCTACATGTTATATGCTTGAAATTACATATCCATTTGTATTTATCATCGTCAGTACTGCACGAAAATTGCACACTTCACAATATGTTGCTGTTATCTTATTAAAATTGTACACTGAAGTCCCTAGAATCACTGTCTGAGTGCTGAATTTTACATAATAAATCATAATAAAACAGTTCACCTAAAAAATGAAAATTTGCTGAGAATGTAGGCCATCAAAGATGTAGATTTTTTCCCTTATCAGAACAGATTTGGATACATTTTGTTTTACAGCACTTGCTCAATGGATCCTCTGTAGTGAGTGGGTGCCATCAGAATGAGAGCCCAAACAGCTGATAAAAACAACAATCCACAAGCAATCTATCGGTTAACATCCTGTGTAGTAATAAGCTTTTGTAAGAAATCCATCAAAACGTTTTTAACCCAAATCATTGCCTCCAGCTAAAATCTGGATAGTATGGATAGTCCTCTATCCATAATAATGTTTTCAGTGTAGAAGTCATCTCATCTAAATCAAGAGGTCAAACAAATGAGGTCAAAAACATGTTTTTTTTATTTTTTATTATTTAGTACTGACCAGTGTTGGGGAAAGTTACTTTCAAAAGTAATGTATTACAATATTGAGTTACTCCCTAAAAAAAGTAACTAATTACGTTACTTGGTTACTTTTTATGGAAAGTAATGCTTTGCGTTACTTTTGCGTTTAAATCTGGGCAGGGCTTGTTTGTTTTTGATATAAAAAGTTCTATTTTTGGCAAATGTAAAAGCCTTTTCACACCAAATGCCTCAGGCTTAAAGAAAAGTAAATTCAAATCTGTACAGTAGACCACAGAAGAAAAAAAAATTCAACTCTTTAGCAATAAAAAAAAAGGATTTTGAAAAAAACATTTGTATTATTCAATTATTGGAGGTTTGCATCATATTCTGAGTTGAATTTTGCCATTTTTATTCATTTTGAGGAATACTGAATCAGGTTTTTTTGTGTGTGTGTGTGAGATGAATTAACGCATGTTCACATTTATTCTAGAACTAAAGTAACATCTTACTCCTAATTTCTCTTAACATGGGGACAGGAGAGCTTTCAACCAATAAATGGGGGGGGGGGAGGAGTAAGTGGTGTTACTTATTTGAAAAAGTAACTCAGACATTTTCTTGTCAATTATAAAGTTACTTTACTAGTTACTTGGAAGAAGTAATATTATTACATAACCCCCACACTGGTACTGACCTGAATAAGATATTTCACATATGAAATGTCAACGTTCAAAAGTTTTTTTTTGTTTAGTGATAGTTGTCTATGAGTCCCTTGTTTGTCCTGAACAGATAAACTGCATGCTGTGCTTCAGAAAAATTCTTCAGGTCCCACAAATTCTTTGGTTTATCAGCATTTTTGTGTATTTGAACCTTTTCCAACAATGACTGTATGATTTTGAGATCCATCTTTTCACACTGAGGACAACTAAGGGACTCATATGCATCTATTACAGAAGGCTCAAACACTCAATGATGCTCCAAAAGGAAAAATGATGCATTAAGAGCTTGGGGTGAAAACTTTTGAACAGAATAAAGATTTGTAATTTTTTCTTATTTTGCCCAAGTTTTTTTTCCCCCTCATTTAGTACTGCCCATCAGAAGCTACATAAGATTCTTACACTTTTCCTAGAAGATAAAAGTTCAATTTACCCTGATCTTTAAAACGTTTTCATCCCCCCATGATGCATTGTGTTATATTCTGAAGCATCAGTGACCATTTGAACCTTCTGTAATATTAGCATGAGTCCCTCAGTTGTCCTCAGTGTAAAAAGATGGATCTCAAAATCATACAGTCATTGCTGGAAAGGGTTTAAATACACACAAAAATTTTTGAAAAACCAAAGAATTTGTGGGACCTGATGGATTTTTTGGAAGAACAGCAGGTAGTTTAACTGTCCAGGACAAATAAAGGGACTCAACTATCACTAAAAAAAACAGCTGTGGATCATTCAGGTAACAACACAGTATTAAGAATTAAGTGTTTGTAAACTTTTGTACTTGGTCTTTTATAAATTCATTTTCTCTTGTGAACTATATGTAAACATCTTTTATGTTAAATATTTTATTCACGTCAGTACTACAAATACAATAAATTTTGTATGATCCCTCTTATTTTGGAAAAATAAATAACATTTTGCAGATTCTGTAAAGTGTATGTAAACTTTTGACCTCAACTGTAGATGTCTTTGAACAGATTTGGAGAAATGTAACATTACAGCACTTGCCCAATGGATTCTCTGCAGTAAATGGATACCGTCAGAATATGTTCAGATGAAGAAACAAACTCGTCAGCAAATTTAAATGTCTGTGTTACTATTCTTTTAAATTGTTACTGTGTCCTAATACATTTTATGTATTAATTATTTACTACATATGACATTAATATTTCTATTCATTAAACTGACAAATTCATAACTAAAAGTAATTTATAATACAAATATATTTCCCTTTCACGTAATCATTCACAGCTGATTATCACTAATAACTTGTTAGGAAAAAAACAAGAGCCTGATTAAAAACAGTTTCATTTAATATATCTTATTTTCAATAAATTGCAGTAAAGCCTCCATACCTGACAATACTATAGTTTATAATCTGAGCTCATATCAGCAGGGCAAGTCATTGAACAACACAATCTTCCAGTACATAATGCAACCAGGATCGGGAGCCCCCGTCAGTCATCTACAGCCTGAGAATCATGGGGAAAGAGCAGGCATTCTTTCCCAGTCATAATATCATAGCTTAATTCAGTGTTGTTCCAAAAACGAAATGGAGATGTCCAACTCAAAAGGGGGGAGATGGGGGGGGGGGGACACCAGTTTGGTACCTAGATAACGATGGCAAGCAGCACTAATACAAAGTGAATGTAGGAGAGGGACTACAGCCCGTTGTGTTCATTCTGTACAAATCTTGTGTTGCTTAATAACTTCTTGCTCCAGTAAACTGAAGCTTCACACCTGAAAGGCAGCATGTCTCTGCACGACACGTTGAGGTAAAAAGGTTTTCCTAGAGGAAAGATTCAAAAAGAATGAATGGGATTATTAAAAAGAGCATTTTAGATATTTTGTATTTCAAAAATACAGCATACTGACTGTTTATGACATCCTGTACCTGCTTTTAGCCCATCATGTTGTGGTTGAGCTGCTTATTGCCAGAGCGCCTTCTGAGTTTGACAGAGGCTGTCCCTTCAGCACAGGAACTACAGAGGAATGATACCATGTCATATGATTTCATCTCAAATAATGAGTGTGATGTACCGGTCAAAAGTTTGGAACATTTTTTTTTTTCTTTCTTGAAATGAAATGAGTGTCTTATGCTCACAAAGGCTTTTTATTAATCTGTTCAAAAATACAGTAAAAACAGTAATGTTGTGAAATATTATTGCAATTTAAATTAAATTATTATTTAAAATTATTTAAATTAAATTATTTACTGAATTTTCTACATCATTAGTCCTGTCTTCAGTGTCACATGATCCTTCAGAAATAATTCTAATATCCTGGTGCTCAATTATTAATAATGGTTATTATTATTATTATTATTATAATTATAAGTGCTGAAAACACACAGCGACACCATTTCCCCCATTATTTTTAGACAGAAATAGAAGATTTGTTTGAAACAGCATTTCTAGATATTGAAATCTTTCTTAACACTATAAAATACCTTTACTGACACTTTTGAACATTTAAAAAAAATGTTAATTATCCCAAACCCTTGAATGGTAGTTTATCAGTTTCCACAACATAAGATAATATAATAATGAAGACTAGACAGCTGGTTGCTGAAATTTCAAAAGATATTGAAATAAATAAAATAAAAAAAATGGTTGTTTTAAATTGTAATTATATTTCACAGTATTACTGGTTTTATTGCATTATGCTGCCCTTGGTGAGACTTCTTTTAAAACTATATATAAAAAAAATTAAATCGTAATTATTCCAAACTTTGAACTGGTAGTGAATATATGAAAATAATAATAATAATAATAATAATAATAATAATAATAATAACAACTTGAGAATCAATTAATTAATCAAAGCAGGTAAGGAAAGCTGGCTCACAAAAGTAGGGGTGTTCCATGGCCTCCTGGGCTGTCAGTCTCTGTTGATGATCATAACGCAGGAGTTTATCCAGCAAATCCAGAGCTTCCTGGCTCACCAAGTGCTGATTCTCTGGCTGAACAAAGTTCTCCCAGCGCTTGCGTGTCTGCCTGAAGATGTTTGCAATATCAAAAAATATTAACACTCTAGCAATTCAAAACCATTAAGTCTTAAATTCTCCATTAAAATACTTTCAAAATGAAATATGACTTGTTGGAATCGGATAAACAAAGACTGAGCTACAGCCGTTTGAAGGCGATAGAGTCAGCAGAGTTGATTTTAAGAAAACTCGAGGTAAGTTTTGGTGGTTCCATCAACTTATCAAATTATAGTGCAAGGCTAGTCACGTATCCTCAATATGGCAAACCTGCGTGAGCAGAGTCTGAGTAGGAGAAAGCAGTAGAAATGGTTCTCTCCAATATTTTGATTTTGGACTGCAGTACCCATTTCAATCGCTAGCTGTCACTCTTACATACTGCACCTTTAATGTAGAAACAAAGCGTTTAATGCCATCTTTTTTTATAGTTTTTATGAAGGCAAATATCACTGATTCCAACTGACTTTTTTCCTAATATTTAACCATTGAATATAACCATTCAACATTACAGTATAATTGAGAGCTATCACTTCAACATTTATTAGACTTTTAAAAATAACTTCTAATTTAAGTGAACTTGAAACAATCTTCACATATTACATATCACATTATAATAAATGCATTATAGGCTAGCAACCAGTGTCCTTCAGCAAGAAAATATAGTTATCAAACACTAAATTATATAAAATTCTAAATTATAAAAAGATAAAGCTTAAAACTACAGAAGTTATTAATTTCCTCTTTTAATTTTGCCGTTTGATTAGCAGACATCACAGCAGCTGGTTATTAAGATATTTTGGCTGCTGTTACTTTAAAAGCTGCTGCTGCTGCTGAACTTTAGGCTACATGCACAGTTTTAAGGCAGCTTTGATATTTTTTTGTAAATTCATGTGTTAACTGATGACATAACTAAGACACTGCATACTCGCAGTTTCATTTTTTGAATGTTTGAATATGATACAGCACTTTAATATAGTCTAATACAGCGTGTGCCAGCACATTTGTACATGCACTTAAAGAGCTACGAGCACAGTATAACAGCTGACAGGACAGATAAATTAGTTTTGGGCCGACGACATCTCATCTGACGGCAGTTCACTGATGTTCTACCGAAGCTCCTCGTCACCAGTACCATTTCCGTTTGATGTGCTCGTAAAGACGCTATGTGCATCTAAATAAGTGCATTTCTTTAGCAGTTGTGAGTGGGTTGGCCAAACCTAGCCCCGCCCATGCGTTAATTGCGTTAAATATTTTTAATGCGTTAAAATGAAAAAAAAATACCGCCTGTGTTAAATTTTGACACCACTAAATGTTGTACATCAGATTTTCCCCCAACCATTAACAACTTGTGGTGAGAAGCAGCAGCAGTCGTCCTCCAGCAGTGAGCAAAGAAAAATGTACTCTCAGAAAACATACAAATAAAGATGTTTAATTACTATATGGAGCATTGGGATCACTGGGAGAGGGCTTAATGAACTCATTTTTGTGAAAAACTCAAATTTGACCAAAACATTTTTCACGTCTTTTTCCTGAAGCTAAAAATTAGACTGTGCATTCCGATTTATTTTCCCTGTAAGAGTTACATTTGCTCACTACTACTAAAAATCCACAATATAGCCGTGTATATACTGTCTGCAAATATGATATTTGATAAGTTTAAAATATCAAGGATTTTTTCAAAAGTACAATTTTTGCATGTCAAAATGTAGATTGGAGCCTTAGTGTTACTGCTTTAGGTTATTGCTATATCACAGATTACTGACCATAAAATGATTAATTTACACAGCAATAAAAACTTCTGTACATCACTAACAACTTTTCACAAAGATCCTTAAAAACAACTCATGTGGAAAATCACTGTCAATAATTCACAGACTCACTGGCCAAGCAGATCTTTGAAACGTGTGTCCAATTCAATGTGATACTTGTTCAGGTAGCTGAATAGCTCTTCTGTTCCAAGAACCTTGGCAATTCTGACCAACTGTAGGAAAGATTCTGCTGTTAGCATATTGAATATTTTAAGACTACATATTGTAATACTTTCCATAGAAGAATGACATGCCATACCTGGTCATAGTTGTCTTGACCATGGAAAAATGGCTCCTTCTGGAAGATCATACTGGCTAACATACAGCCTAAGCTCCACATGTCCAAACTGTAGTCATACATCTGCAAATCATTTGGGAGACTTAATGACTGATGGTAATGTGGGAATAAGTTAACTTTAACTTGCAAGACTGGCTCCTAAAATCTGTTCAATAAAAGTCCTATTGGGAAGCTAATTGTTTTCATGGGAACGTCCGTAAAAATAAGTCCTGCATTCGTACAGTAATTTATTCATGATCGAGGAGCAAGTTCTGTGAACCTGTTCTGAAAACCTGCTTAGATGGTCAGCTGGACTGTCAACTCTAAACAGTTGTCTGTTTTTGCTTGGACAAGTAATAAATTAATATTTAATTGAATATTTATTACCATAAAAATTCTTACATTTATTTTCATAATATCCTATGTATTATTTAATTATTTAAATTGTTTTTTGTTACGCATTTTGTCTCAAAATGACCAATGTAAATAAAAAAAATTAAATTAGTTCATGATTTTAATTACTTTCATTACACACACACACACACACACACACACACACACACACACACACACACACATATATAGTTACCAGCATTTCAGTAATAAAATGATTTACCGCAGAGCCTGAGTTAACATATGGTGAAAAAAAAGAGGGGGGGGGGGGGGGAAATGGAGAAAAGCCTTTTGAATTCATCACTTTTTATAACCAGAGATGTGGATTCAGAACGCATTAAATTACCACACAACCCTGGTGTTTTCAAACATTTGCCAGGGAATTTTTACATGGGTGGTAGGAGAAAAAAACAACAACATGGATTTAGATGGCAATAAAAATAGGTAGAAATTACCTTACGGCCCCATGAGAAACAATTACCATCTGAATAGGGCTGAACACATGACGAGGAACATATTTTAGGAGCAATTTATGTAGAAAATCACCTAAACCTAAAGGGTTTTTCCCCCCAAAATTGTAGGAGACAATGAATATAAGAAACATAACATACCTGATAGTCAACCAGCAGTTCTGGTCCCTTATATGATCTTGAGGCGACCCTTACATTGTATTCCTGTGCGGGATGGTAGAACTCAGCAAGACCCCAATCTATTAGCCGCAACTACACCAGATTCAAATAAAAAGAAAACAACCCCACAAACATCAGGTTACCAAAACTAATCTGCAGTCACTAGCAAGGAACATGTTCAAAAACAAATCCACAATGCTGTTATCTGACTTTACCTTTCTCATCTGGTGGTCTATCATGACATTATGAGGTTTGACATCCCGATGCATGATGCCCATGCTATGAGAGTAGTCCAGTGCCTGGAAAGAGACAGCACATGCACATGACACACTCTCCTATTCAAAATAAATTAAAGTGTAACCTTATTTCAGGTACATCACTGCATTCCTACCTTGAGAAGTTCATACAAGTAGAACCGGATATCGAAGTCTGTTAGTCTCTGATAGAGATCCTACAAATCAGAACAACACTGTGATATTAAATGTTGCATATTTCAGTTTGACTTCTTTTATTGATCAGATCAAGATTAGATCAATCAAAAGTAGTTTATATACACTACCTGTCAAAAGTTTGGACACACCCTCTCATTTAATGTTTTTTCTTTATTTTTGTGACTATTTACATTGTAGATTATCACTGAAGACATCAAAACTATGAATGAACACATATGGAATTATGTAGTACAACAAGTGTGAAATAACTGAAAACATGTTTTATATTTTACATTATTCAAAATAGCCACCCTTTGCTTTGATTCTTTGCACACTCTTGGCAATCTCGATGAGCTTCATGAGGTAGTAACCTAAAATGGTTTTCCATCAGTCTTGAAGTTCCTAGAGATGCTGAGCACTTGCTGGCCCTTTTGCCTTGACTCTGCAGTCCATCTCATCTCAAACCATCTCGATTGGGTTTAGGTGACTGTGAAGGCCAGGTCATCTGACGCATCACTCCATCATTCTTGGTCAAATAGCCCTTACACAGCCTGGAGGTGTGTTTGGGCTCATTGTCCTGTTGAAAAATAAATGATGGTCCAACTAAATGCAAACCGGATGGGATGGCATGTAGCTGCAGGATGTTGTGGTAGCCATGCTGGTTCAGTGTGCTTTTGAATAAATCCCCAACAGTGTCACCAGCAAAGCACCCCCACACCATCACACCTCCTCCTCCATGCTTCACAGTGGGAACCATGCATGTAGAGACCATCCATTCACCTTTTCTGTCGCACAAAGACACAGATTTGGACTCATCAGACCAAAGAACAGATTTCCAGTGGTCTAATGTCCATTCCTTGTGTTTCTTGGCCCAAACAAATCTCTTCTGCTTGTTGCTTTTCCTTAGTAGTGTTTTTAGCAACTAATTTACCATAAAGGCCTGATTTGCGGTCTCCTCTGAACAGCTGATGTAGAGATGTGTCTGCTACTTTTTCTGTGTGGCTCTAATCTGAGGTGCTGTCAACTTGCGATTTCTGAGGCTGGTGATTTGAATGAACCTATCCTCAGCAGCAGAGGTGACTCTTGGCCTTCCTTTCCTGGGGCATTCCTCATGTGAGCCAGTTTCGTCGTAGCGCTTGATGGTTTTTGCAACTGCAATTTTCCAGACTGACTGACCTTCAGTTCTTAAAGTAATGATGGACTGTCATTTCTCTTTACTTAGCTGATCGGTTCTTGCCATAATATGAATTCTAACAGTTGTCAAATAGGGCTGTCAGCTGTGTACCAACCTGATTTCTGCACAACACAACTGATGGTCCCAACCCCAATAAGGCCCCGATCACACCAAACACGCTTTTAATGCCTGAAACACACAGCACTGCCTTCTTTTGGTGACTTTTAAAAAAAGAGCAATGCGCAGCGGTTTTTTATGTTGCTAGGAAACCATCAAACCATAAAAACATTCGATTGAACAATGGAAAAAACGCGATGATGTCGAGCGCTTTTCCGCACAGAGTTGCTTTTTTTTCAACTTCAGGCTTGAAGCACTCAGAGCGCTCCGGCAAAAACGCGAGGCGCCAGGGGGCGCATAAACAGCATGCAGAACGCTCACTGCCAACCGAAAACAATTCAAAAAAGGCGCCTCGCACTGCACAAAACGCGTTCTGTCTGATCAGAACCTAAGAAGGCAAGAAATTCCACAAATGAACCGGGACAAGGCACACCTGTGAAGTGAAAATCATTTCAGGTGACTACATCATGAAGCTCATTGAGAGAAGGCCAAGGGTTTGCAACGCTGTCAACAAAGCAAAGGGTGGCTACTTTGGGGAATCTAAAATATGAAACATATCTAGAGTTATTTCACACTTCTTTTGTTTACTACATAATTCCATGTGTGTTCATTCATAGTTCTGATGTCTTCAGTGAGAATCTACAATGTAAATAGTCATGAAAATAAAGAAAAAAAAACATTAAATGAGAAGGTGCGTACAAACTTTTGACTGGTAGTGTATATACATGTATAGAAAAAAATTAAATATGGTACCTTGAAATCCGTGTTATTGATGCATTCAAACACAAGGGCTGGCGTTCTAGACTGTGGAATACCAAAAAAAAAAAAAAAAAGCATTGAAATATAACCAAAATCACAAAAAAATCAACAAAATCCAATTGTATAGAAATGTGTTTCTGTGTTTCTGGGTGGGCCTGGTAATAATATAATATATCATATTTTGAAATATATTAGAACTAATTTTGCAAAAAAAAAAAAAAAAAAAAAAAAGAATTCTGTAGAAAACATGCACTATTAGATCTAAATTTACCACAGGGTCCTTCACTGTGTCTACAAGACGAATGATGTTGGTTCCTCCTCTTAAGTTTTCCAGAATTTTGATCTCACGCTTAATCTTCTTCTTTTTAACAGGCTGCAAAAGTAAAGAAAAAAATGTTAAAGGTTAGCTCAGCCTAAAATGAAAATGAAAAAAAATAAATAAATAATAAAAAAATTAAACAAAGAAAAGCCGTTCCATCTTTTTTTGTTCAATCTTTCCACATCTTTGAAACAAGTCATTTTTGTCCAAAAGTAATTCATGTGACTTGATCGGTTTCATCAAAGTCCCTCACTTCATAAAACAAATAGATTTAATTTAAGCCTTTATTCATATATAAACGCATATTCATAAACCACATTAAATAGGGTAAATTGAAATGTGCATCCTTGCCATGCAAGAACAAGAACATTTGGCTCTTGCACTTCAAGGGAGCATGTTTGAGCCTCTTTTTACCATAATTGTGGCCCTGGACCACAAAACCAGTCATAAGTAGCATGGGTATATATTTGTAGCAACAGCCAACAATACACTGGTCAAAATTATTGATTTTTCTTTTATGCCAAAAATCATTAGTAAAGATCATGTTCCATGAAGATAATTTATAAATTTACTACTGTAAATTTGTCAAACCTTAATTTTTGATTAGATATATGCATTGCTAAGAACTTAATTTCGACAACTTTAAAGGTAATTTTCTCAAAATTATTATTATTATTATTTTTTTGCACCCTTAGATTCAAGATTTTCAAATAGTTGTATCTCAAACAAATATTGTCCTATCCTAACAAACCATGCATCAATAGAAAACTTACTTAAATATACAGAATACATAAGAAAAATCCAAAAAGATTGAACCTTATGACTGGTTTTGTGGTCCAGGGTTACATTTAATGTGCTTCTATGTATGAACATTCATGACAGATCTTTACATGGACAAAAAAAAACATTTTTCTTTTGAAAATCTGGATGGGGTTTGGAATAACAAAAATTTTGGGTGGACTCTCTTTAAGAAAATGCTTTGACCTGATGCTCAGACAATGAGAGACTAGGCATTCTTACCTTCAGGATTTTAACAACTACTCTGTCGTTGCTGTTGATGTTAATGGCCTCAAACACTTCACTGTATTTGCCTCGTCCGAGCTTTCGTACAAGCTGGTAGTCATCCTGGTTGCTGAATAAGACACAGTTAGCAAGAAAGTGATACCAAGAAGTAATGTGGTAAGACCATGAATTTTTATTTATTTATTATTTATTTATTTATTTATTAATATACTACTACCATGGTTTTAAGTCTCTTGGGTTACCAGGTTATGTATACACAATGCATGTATGTCAATCAAGTACCATTCTATTTCCATTGCACTGTTTTTTCCCCCCTGTAACGGAATTATGGTAAAATAACATCTCTGTACCTCCAGCTAGGCGCATGTGCTTCATAGTCCCAGTATTCCTTGCTCTTCACAGTGTTGGCATCAGCATACACCCGTGCTTTGCTGCTCACCGGACCGGGCATGGCGGGCTTGGCCAGTCGATCCGCCTTCCCTCCACCTACTACTACGAGACTCTCCAAGCGATAGCGACAAGCCGACCGTCTCTGTTGTGAAATACTGCTGAAAGTATTGTGGTACCGTAAAACACTGTAACAAGCTGCTTCAATGCGATCTTTTGAGAGCAAGTTTGATTGACAGCTGCTCAGCAGCGGCGCGCATGACCTCGCGCTGACGCTCGCACCACTAAAAGCCAAAGCAAAAAGCAAAGGGCGTCCGAAACGCTGCAGAAACCAATTTATTTTCTTATGGACCGCCAGCTTATTAAAAAGTCAGAATTTCATGATGCCCATCGAGGCAGCCTAGTAAGATATGTCCGTTTTTGTAACCAAATTTAAAAATAAATAAAATAACAGATTTAAAACGAACGTAATATAAGCATAATCTATTGCCTGTCACAGCCCTCGTATTTTGTATGTAAATAAACAGTGATGCAAGGGGAGGGGAATGAAGAATATTTAATTGAAACACAGACCTGTCAAGCCCGCTGAATGTCGCTACGCGGTAAAACGGAACATAAACAACGCGAAGCAGCCGAAATGTCGAGTTGATCGATTGTCTCGGGACGTGAACAGCGTTTGATCATCACTGTTTATTATAATATTCATTACAGCGGTTTAGCAGTCTCACTTTAATAGCGCTCCCTCCGGATCAACGCGCTAAGCTAGCGATATCGATGGATGGCTTTAATTGGCCACTACAACTCCGACCCACACACGACTTCAGATTTCCGATTAATTTTCGAATGGACTCTCCCAATTCCTTCCATTGATCCACCAATTAGATTCAGTAAGCGATCGAGGGATCCGCTGACAGGTAGGCGGATATCACCCCTAGGATAGCACTCCTGTCGATTTTTGCAATCGCATAGATGGAGCCACCGGAAATACTGTATGTACTTCCGGCACCAATTTCCAAAATAAAAGTCACAAAAATAGAACCGCTACTAAATGTTTACAGCGTAGAATCCCAAACAGCAGTTTTTCTGCTTTAACAATTTTATTATATATATATATATATAAAAATATAATATTTGTTTGTAGTGATGGTAAGATGTACTTGTACTACAGAGTCTGATACCTTTACAAATATAAAGTTTTAATTATATTTTGGAGGGGGAAACAATAACAGGTATTGAAAAATGTAGGATAGCTAAATGTTTCCATTATATTGTTCTTTTTAACAATATTTCACTAGACTGAAGAGTCAAATCAGTTTTAAAGTTCAACATTGTCTGTAATCATTTGGTTCACAAATAATACAACCGTTATCTATGTTTACATACATTTAATTTGTAAATGCCTTGTAGTTATGACATGCCACACCTTTGTGATAATGGAAAAAAAACAACAACACATTATGGTATATTTACAGTTTGAGTCTCTTCACCGCCTTACCTAGAAACACAGACATTTAAAGGGATGGCTTGAGTGAGATACAGGAGGAGCTGCTAGATGGTGGGAAAACCTCTGTTTTTGCTCAAATACAAAAAAGAAATAATTTATTTGATTCAACCCACTAACAGTCTCAACACCAAAAATATTGCTTCACAAGCAATTACACCATTCAGTCTCTGCATTTAATGCACATGGAAATAAGAGTACACACATCTGTAACAGAACAAACAATACTGACACATAAGCCATTAATGTAAGGCTTTCAGAGGCATGGAAAGGGAAAAAGAAATGTTTGCAATGTTTACATTCAAGCTGTTAGGATCATACAATGTATCGTTAATATGGATTCAATTAATATGCTTAGACATTTAGACACTGCATTGTAAGAGGTTTTTGAAGTTTAAAAAAAAACACTCTACTACTATTTAATACTGTGTTTTTTAGATTATTTTAAACATATTACATGTATTTGTACTCTTGAATTTGTTTAAAACTACTTATTTTTATAATTACAAAGTGGCTGCCGTCCAAATCTGCACGTCTATCTGTGGTTTAGTATTTTAACCCAAATCAAAAGCTCTACTGTCAACTGATCCAATCTGGAAAGCACAAAATGGAATAGCAACTGAAGAAATACCAAGCAATGAAAAAATCTGTGGCAGAGAAACTGAACAAGTCGTGTGTGGCAAAAGAATAATCCACCGAAACAGAACCAACATATCCTCACAAGAGGAAACAATCACATGCACAGTCTACAGTGTGATGATACACAAACAGATACTAAATCCTAGCACTGTACTCATGTCAAAGCGATACAAAACATCCATGTACAGATAACTTTACAAATTCTACAGCATTGTTTAGCTAACGCAACACTGTTTGTCTGCGATCTGCAAACAAAAATACTTCATTGTTGTTCTGTTGCCTGGCAGTTAAAAAGTAACTGTAAATCTTTGTACTACTGTAAATTTACTCTCAGAACTGCTTGCAAACTATTGCGTCATTGTTAGAGATGAGTCAAAATGCACTAGAGAAAAAGAATGGCTAATATTTTTCTGTGTAGTCCTTCGCCTACAAGTTAACATGGCAGTTTGCACTAATGACAGATTACAACAAACTGTTTAAATTATTTAGGCTATTCATGCATACATATACCCTGTTACATCATGGGTTAGGTGATGGGAGTTATACATTACGAATACATACAATCACTACTGTATATTGTCCAGATGGCCATACAGTGTTCAACTTCCATAGCTAACATGGAAGCATGAGATGGAGATACTGGAAGAAAGGCAGTTAATTTAAAAAAGTTACAAGGCCAAATAATTAGAAAGAAAAATAAACAAAACCAACGCAATGAGACATCTGGTTGCGGTCAATCGTACAAAGACCAAAAAGCAGATCCAGGCCGTTAACCTCTTGCATACCAATTCGTGTCATTCTGGAAAAGCTGTCACTGATAGCTGCATTACTGCATTCTTGTCTTGTTTTTAGATATACTGAATTTTAGATACAAAGCAGAACTCAAACTAAATCTTTAGTTCTTTGTAAAACCGATCAGCTTTTTCTTTGTTGGAAACACCAGGCTTAAGCACATGGTGTATGTATAATGAGTTGCACGTGAGACAAAATTGTTCATTTTTACAAGCTTATTTTTGAGTTGCAACCATTTATATGTGCGGTTCGGTTCTGTACAGAACTGAGGCAAGTCTGTGGAGTAGACGCAATGTTGCCAATTTCTACCCAGAGGTACATCAAGACTTTTACAAGCTGACACTTTATGTAGTTCCTTACCAGTCTAACAAGTACTGCAATGCTTGTGGGATATGTAAAACATACAATTTCACTAAATATATGCAAGTAAATCGCAATGTATTGTAAAGTATTGTGTGCAGAGTGTGTTTTTGCTTGGTAAGGAGCCACAGCAGACAGCAACTACTCTATGCATGAGGACGCTGGATAGCCCCCTCCTTCTGCAGTGTGCTGAACTGTATGTTCTTGAAGGGCCCCAAGTTCTCCAAAACACTCTCCACACCAGACACACTTGAACTGGGCTTCACGGGAGTGGACAATGCCATGTTTGGCCAAGTGTTCTCGCTGTTTGAATCCCTTGTCACAGGTGGGACACTTGAAGGGTTTCTCTCCTGTGTGGACTCGTCGATGTCTCTGCAACTCAGATGAGTATTTAAAGCGCCTCTCGCAGTCCGCGCATTTCATCGGCTTCTCCCGAGCAGGGTCACAGCGGTGCTGCACAAAATCGGATGAGGACTGGAAACGGCGCCCGCAGAGCGAGCACTTCAGCGGCTTTTCCGTGCAATGGGAGTTCTGGTGCCTCTGTAACGTCGACGACTTTTTGTAGCCCTTCCCACACACGTCGCACTTGTACGGCTTCTCTGCGGCATTCGATCCAGAGTTTGATTCTGTACACTTGTGCCTTAGAAGTTCCCCGGATTGTCTGAAGCCCTTTTGGCAGGCGGCGCATTTGAACAGACTCTCGATACCATGGACGTGCTGGTGGTACAGCAGGTGGGAAGGTTGCAGGAAACCTTTGTCACACTGATTGCACTTGAATGGGCGATCTGCTGGGTTTTTGTGCGTACGGCGGTGGCGAACGAGCGCATACTGCTGTTTGAAGCTCATCTGACACTCCTCACACTGGAAAGGCCGCTCTTCGGAGTGGGTACGCTCGTGCTGCCTCAGGTCCGAGGGCCGTTTGAAGCTCTTCCCGCATGCCGCGCAGCGGAAGGGACGCTCTCCGGCTGGCTGGCACTGGTGGTGCAGCAGTTCAGACGACTCCTTGAAATGAAGCTCGCACAGGTTGCATTTGAAAAGGTGCTCGCCGGAGTGAGCGTACATGTGCCGTACCAGGTGCTGCCTGTGCTTGAAGGTCTTCTCGCAAACGGCGCATTTATACGGCCGATCGGCACTGTGAGTGCGCTGATGGTGTGCCAGATGAGAAGCTTGACTGAAGCTCTTCTCACAAGTGTCGCACTTGTAGGGCTTCTCGCCCGTGTGCACTCTTTCGTGACGCGAGAGTTCCGAAAGGTGACGAAATGCCTTATTGCACACGGAGCACTTATATGGACGGTCGGAGCCCTGGAAAGCTGTAGTGGAGGAGGAACCCATGGCTGCCCCATCGCTGGATGTCTCAGCAGTGGAGGGTTGCTGAGGGTTAGAGGAGGCAGAGTCTGGGCGGTATGTTTTTTCACAAATGGAGCACTTCATAGGATTGTTTCCACTGGTGTGTTCATTATGATGCTGTGCCAAAGACGTGAGAAGGGAGAATCCCATTTTGCACACACCACACACAAACGGCTTCTGCTCAACCTGGACGCACTGATGCTCTAGAAGATCTGTTGCTTGGTTGAAGATCTTCATGCACTGAGTGCACTGGAAAGAACGGTCCTGGTTAACCATGCACTGGTGCTCATGGGGATTGGCCAAGTGTGAAATATCATGGCCACACGCACCACATTTGTGGCCACCTTCGCTTCCCACCTGCAGCTGAGGCTGCTGAGCCGGCAGCGGGTGCTGCTGGGCATGTTGGCCATGCTGAGACTGCTGCAAAGCAGGGTCTGCCTGTAGGACAATACCGTATGCAGCGCTGCCCAAAGCATTCTCTGCCCCTTGTAGAAGGGGGTGCCCAACTGGAGGAGGGGCCACTGCATGTTGCTGTTGCCATGCTTCTGTCATTCTTCCACTGTACATGTATGAATTCAGCTTTCAGGGATCAGCACTTTGGTACCTGATTGCACAAAATGTTCCAACAAGTGATGGTCAGTTCATTGGAAAGGTAACAAATGGCGCTAAAATAGTCTTGTAGAGAGGTTCACAACTTTTGTGTAAGCTCGCTCATGGTGTGATTGTTTAACAAGGTGAATTTGTATGTTAAATACCAATCCAGGGGGGCGTCTGAAATTTTCTCCAGTAAACTACAAAGAACTGTCTCCAAATGCATACCTGCAATAAGAAAAACAGTGGGTTATTACACAAAGCAGATCATGTATACTTTTGGGGAAAAAAAATCATCATGCATTTTCCTTTTTTTTCAGTGGTTCTCAACCAGGGGGGCTCAACTTAGCCTGAACGTCCAAGTGGAACACAACGTCAACTCAAAATAAACTCTTTTAATAATAGTAAAATCAAATTAATATTAATGTCACTAAGGATATACAAATAAACTTACATCATATTTATTTTGCTTCCCTCAACAACTGTTGAAATTAAATTTCACAAAACTAAATTAACTGTGCAGGAGAGGTCAAAAAGGTTTAGAACCACTGCATTATTTAGATAATTTTATCAGCTAATTCTAGCTGATAAAATTATCAGCCAAGATCAACTACGAAAAAATTCCATGACTTTTCACAGTCTTAATAATTTATCTAATATCTTGTGGAAACCATGAGTTCTGTCAATAATTATTATGGAATGGATCAAAAGGAAATACATCGTTAGTGGTATATACGCTACTACACCAATCACATGCATATCACTGTTATGGTCCAATCTATAGTTGAATCCGACTCAAAATTCCCATTACAACATTTGACAAGAACAACTTATATGTGGTTTGAAATACAATACGAATACAACACAAATAATCATGCCATGCAATACACAGTAAGAATCACACAGTAAGTTAAAAAGCGAATTGTAAAGCCGACTGTCTGCTAGCTGGAAAAAAGGGACAAATCTGGAATTTCCTTTGATGCTCTTAATTCTTTAACTGGTGCAGAAAATAAGATATGCTTCGTATATTAGAGATCTATATGCAAAGCCAAAGCGTAAGGCCTGGCACAAAACTGTTTCCTTGCTTTTTATTCGCAGTTTGTGCGAAAGAAAACTTCAGCTAGCTTTTGACCGATGCACACTTGCAGCCAGGGCTAGCCACCGCTGCTAATGCGAAAAGCTATATCAATCTACCCGTCTGCAATCGCTACAGTTTATATGACTCACAAATCACATATGCAATAAAGACATTATCTGCAAAAAATCATAACGCGTCTGCAGAACTGCATGCAAATGATACGCAAAGCCCCATGCAAGTGTGTTTACCAGTACGCTAAACTGTAGCTATTGCGTTAAAAGAGGCAGCAGCTGCCACCTCACTGGCTTTAACCTACTTTGCGTCGCGTTTTCCCTTCTATACCTTGTTTTCCCGAAGATCCACGCTTGGAATAAATATATACAGGACGTTTTAAGGCAGGGAGAAAAAAAAAATCGGGCGCTTCCCTGCCACTGGGATGCAGAAGGCCCAAATAAACGTGACGCATCGGACCTCTACGACCAGCCCCTCGAACAAGGCGGACACCCCGATGATATGGGCGGAATCAAGGCGATGGAAAATCACTGATTTTCCCTATAAATAAGCGGATCGTTCAAATCGCTCGTTCTCTTTGACGATTGCATGTCATGTAATTATGTTTAAAAATAATCAAATAATGAAATAACTCTGTAGTCACAATGGCGTTGTAAACGTTTATATATGGAATGGCTTTAGAGTAGCATGTGCAATTTAGATAATGTATGGCTATAATGCATTCTGAAATACATATTTTCAACTGTTTTGTTTGACTCCAGTTATACTTGCACATACTATGTGTACAATCCCTAAAGGAATCAGTGGATTCTTACATCAAGTCTAATTCTAAATAATGTTACAAAACCCATTAACAGTCTTTCTTTGAATATGTATTTTAAAATGTCATTTATTATTGATAAAACTGATGTTTTATTCTGGTTGTATTATTAGGCTATTAACCTTTACACTTGATCTTAGGTGAAATACAAATCAGTTCACATAATTTATAGAAAGACAACACATATAATTTAATATAATCAATGATGTAACAAATATTCAATGTTTAACGGTATTTAAGGGGATATATTCTAAAAGAATAATATGTAAAGGACTAATTAAATTCAAGGTGGTTACGGCCATGAATATAATGAGTCCTTTCAAATGCACAAGTCAGTCTACTTCCCCTGGGATATTTCCAGTCATGCATATACAGCTATATCTACCTGAACAAAGAGTTTGTTTTTAGTCAAGATTTTGTCAGAAATAAAATATGTCAACAGTGGAATCATATACAACTTCAAAAGTGGCTTAAATCACATGAAACTTCACATTTATCTTTTAGGCTAGTTCAGCTAATGTAGATATTGGAATAAAAAAACGTAAGACTGGCTCTTTTAACTGTAAGGCTGAACCTCCTACAGCCGCCATACTGGGCGTTGTGATGCTGCTTTCAAAAATAATTTTGGCACTGCTGTAAGGTGGGACTACAAACTCCATATTTAGCATCGCAATTTCATCCATTCATGTATGTACGAGTGGTTCATCTCCTCGTAATGTATTTTTGCCAGGGCTCCTTTATTTGTTGATTACCAAAAATGAAAGATTGTGTTTGTGTGAATTCATTGTGTGAATGTTTTCTTGGATGACGATAAGGCACAACATAACCTCAAACATTTTATTAATGTTCCACATAACTTGGAAACAATCTCATAAATCATTGCGTAAGAAAGGGCATGCTTAGGCATGCAATGATCTCACAACATGATATCACTGGATGAGTAGTATAAAATATACAATAGCAGTTTATCATTCATTAATTTAGATAATGTCAGTCAGGTCCCACTGAGAAACATAAGCTGGTATTTTTACACTGCTTTCAGTCCCAATTGTTATCTAAGTTGCTGGACAGAGAGACAGGCAGAAAATCACACAGAGTAACAGCAGAAGAGAACAGGCTAACAAACATGCTGTAAAAATCTCCACAGGCTTAGGCTCAGTTCTTAAGCCAACTTGATTTGTTCAAAGGTGGGGTGGGATAGAGACAAACCGTTTCACGTGACCTCTGTATGAGCGGTCATCAGTACGTAACCTGCTCGCTGGGATGGTTTCTCAATTAAAAAAGGCACTCAGCATATCAATGATATCTTGCAAACTTGTTAAAATATGTTAACTGTTCAGTAATATAGAATAATATATATTGAAAGCAGTGGTCATAAGGTAACAGTCTCAAACTTTATCGAGTATGAGCCGGAATACTCAACCACTGCTGCACCTCTGTTGTACTTTTATGTCCCATAGCAGATGTGACATCATGTGGTGTACAAGAAAACACAGAAGGTTCTTTAGTAGTGAGTTTGGCATAGCAGTGTTTCAATGGTCAATGTGTTTACGGTGAGTCAAAACGAACTACATGACTGGATTGTGCTGAAATTCAATGAGGTGGGATTCAGAAGAGTGGAAAGGATGCAGGCTTATCTGCTTCGAACTGCATGAGTTTAATGAGAATGCGCCATGATGAAGCCCTTTAAGATAGCTGTTACCACAGACTTGTAGGTGTGTCAGATCTGGGCATGTAAATGAGAGGGTTGATTTCTATGGATGACGTGATGAGCGTCTGCAGCGATCATATAGGGCTGTACCCTGGAATACAGTGGGTGGGAGGGGGGGAGGGCGTGTAATCTTGGTTATATATAAGTGTGAATCGCATCTTACATCAACTATATCATAGTACATAAAACCACAAGACCATCTTTGCACATTAATCTTCAGAGTTTCGTTACTCAATAATACCCCCGGCCTTATGTGCAATTGAAAACAAAACAATAAGTGTGAAATAATCTTTTGTAACTGTTAAATATGTGGTAAAACATATCAGACGAGCTGTATATTAAAAAACCTAAGTGTGTGTAATACCTCAGTTCTACAGAATATTGTAAATGGACCTTTATTAGGAATGGAGGGAAAAGTAAGCAAAGTTAACTAATGGATTATAATGGAATTATATAATAAATCGAACCATAAAAGAAGTTTACAATTTACATGGACTTGCCCAACTTACACAGACATTTACTACTGTGATTTTTGGGTTCCTTATATTAAGAAGTGGTGCTAAGTGTGCATTGTGTGCATATCTTACTCTTGATGATGATCAATGCTGTTATTGACATTCTATAGGCCATATGATTAAATAAAGAAATGAATGAACAAAATGGCTACACCAATGTTGAGTAATATCACCATGACCACCAGGACAGAGCTGGAGCCCTGTAGAAAGAGAGTAAAATTTCTGATTAGAAACACTGTATTGCACATTTTAAAAACATATTTAAAGTATTAAATTGATATGTCTTTTTTCCTTGTAACAACAAATTCAGAAAGATCAGCTTCCAGATCCTTATTAGATACTGTGTGCTTCTTCCTAATGTTTCCAGTGCAATATTCATAATGTAGCATTTTCCACAATAACAGTGACCCTAAGGGGACCCACTTTATCAGTGGTCTGGATCCCAGAAGTATTTTCCGATTCATTTTCTCCCTTGGGATTAAACAATCTTCAATACAGAGGTCTAAGCCTTGAATGAAACCAGCCAACTCTGAGATCTAAGATTATTTTATTATGGGAATAAACTACACATTCCATAAAACACTGCAAATGGTGGAATCAAATTAAACAATATATAACTACCTAAATAAAAATACTATAATATTGTAAAAAAAACCCATTATTAGCTCAATAGTCAGACAGTATAATTAAGTCACAATGCTTTATGGGAATGAGTGGTCACTTCTTTGTATATTACATTTCCATGGTAATTGTAATTTCTCTGATTGGTGGAGCTCTCTTCTAAATTATGGGTAGTGTAGTTCTACACCCAGAACTGAGCTACTGCATTAAACACAATTTGAATCACATTGCCTTGCAGCTTCTAAGCACATATCATCACATACGTACCTCAAAGCTTAGATTTAAACTAAGTTGTTAGAAATCAGTTTTTCTATGTGGAATGTGATTTTACTACCAGAACCAAAATGTTGTGCCTCACTAAACAATAGCATAAGGCATACAGAACATTGTCACCTTTCATTTTCATCATACTGTTTACTTACTGAGTTTGTCTTTATCAGGTTCAGATGCTCTCCTTCTTGTTCCAGTGGTTCTGGAGAAGACGTTAAAGGGGGTGAAAGAGTAATGTCCCTGTGCAAAGGCCATTCCTCCACATCAACCCCAACATTCAAGGTGTCAAGCATCTGCACAGAGTCCATGGACCCCTCCCTGGCTGCAAGACCCCATTCTTTGCCTTCATGGTTTCGCTGACGTAGTCTCTGCAAATTGTGCCCTTGGAGACCCGAGCATTTCATGCCAGAGCCAAAGTTCTGATGGGAAACGGAGTCTAGGGGCTGGAACCTCATTTCAACCCGATAATCATTTTCCCCTTCTTTTTTCTCCTGCAGATGGGAATGGGAAGAGATCCACTGGGAGTTGTTTTCAACAGTCCATTCCAGAGTGGAGTTGTTGGCTCCATGCTCTGACAGCTGGTATGCATTCAAGCTAGACTCACCAATCGAATGATTGGTAAAGGACTTTCTTGGCTTGTGGTTGGAGTGGACATGCTCGTGTTGTTTGTGATAAGAGGAAACATGCTCTTGGGGGTTATAATGGTAAGAAACGTGTGGTTTGTCGTGTGCAGAAATAAACTCCTTTGGTTTGTGATTGGAGGAAGCATGCTCATTGGTCTTGTGATTGGATAAATTATGACCCGCTGACTTGTGATTGGAATATATGTGCACCTGTGGTTTGAACTTGGAAGAGTCGCAATCGACCGATTTGTGATTGGAAGCTTTATGCTCCCGTTCCCTGGAAATCGTATGTTCCCTGGATTTTTGATTTAAGGAAACATGCTTCCAGGGCTTCTGATTGGAGGACATTTGATCCCACACCTTCTCGGGGGCCATATGCTCAACGGGCTTGTGATTAGAGGAGCCGTTCTCCCATGGGTGATGAGTTGAGGATTTCTCATGTCCATTAACATGACCGATCTCCTCTTCAAGCAAGGATGGGGTTGTGGAGCGACTGCTCTCCCCTTTGCTTCCTCTTCTGTGAGGATACATCTCAGCAGTCCAACTGTTGGCCCCTCCTCTTATGGTGTCCATGCCTCTACCTTCTACTAGAACCTGAATCTCAGCCCCTCCTTGTTCATCCACAGCACTCTGCCGCATGAAACAAGCATTCCTAGTGCGATGGGTAGGTGGGCTGCAGGGGGGTGAGGACGGGCTGCTTAGAACTGGGCTCAGGTCAGGTGTCTGGGCTGGGGGAGTTGTGTCTGGCGTGCAAAGCTCAGGGCTGTCTGTACCAGTCGAGACCACCTCCAGGTCTTTCTCTTTCCTGTCCTGGTGCTTTGGTCTCTGGCACTCCAGTCCTAGTAAACGGAAAAGACATGGTTACATTAAGTAATGCATTATAAAATGTGACCTTGTAAATTAGGAAATAGTACATTTCCTACTGTAAATATATCAAAATTTGCATTGCTAAGATCTTCATTTGGAAAATTTTAAAGGTGATTTTCTTAATATTTCGATTTTTTGCACCCTCAGATTCTAGATTTTCAAATAGTTGTATCTCGGCCAAATATGTCCTATTCTAACAAACCATACATCAAAGAAAAGCTTATTCAATCATTATGTATGAATCTAAATGTCAAAAAATTGACCCTTATGACTGGTTTTGTGGTCCAGGGACAATATACATATATCATAGTAATCAACAAAGATGGAATTTGACTTGGCTGTTGCTGATATTAGGCAAACATTACATGAAATAAATTTAGTACAGTTACATTCTTATAGCGCTCAATTCTTCTGAATTAGATTGTTAGATTTTTTTTTTTTCACTGACCATTCCCATAGTGATGGAAAGAGGGGGAAAGTTCTTTGGCTATAGCCCTGGCCAGATGGCACTCCTCCAGAGCTCTCTGTGCGACTCCCTCTGCAGCCTCTGCCTTTCCTCTAGCATGGCTCATCCTGAAGAAAGTAAGATAGTTTGGTTCAGTGGTAAGAAGGTTTGGTTCTCGTTTTATATTGATTTTCTTTTCATCCAAATTTTAGCCTCAAATGTCTGTGACTCTTTCTGGATCATGCCTAATAATGTCTTACCTGGACAATGCAATCTCAGCCTTCTGCTTGGCTATGTCTGCAGCTTTCTCGGCAGCTTCCACAGCACGATCCACCTTTTCACGGATTTTGCTGGTACGGAGTGGTATTAGGTTTTTCCGCTTGCCACTCACCAGAACATTCTGCTTGTATTTTCCCTCTTCCTTGGTTCCATCTGGAAAGGTGGTGCAGCCATAGCCATGCCGCTTGTTTCCAAACCACTCACCTTCATAGTGAAGTCTATCTGAGCGATGACTTACTCCCCACCCTGATCGCATGTCATTCCTCCACTCGCCAGCATATGTTTCGGTGACAGTGGCATCCACGCTGCCCCCTGCCTCCGCTTCACCTAAGCTGACGTTGGAGTTGATGTCTGAGGCGGCTGAGCTGACTGTGCTCATACCTGCCTCGCTGCAGAAGGAGCTCTGCTTGCTTAACTGGCTGGCCAGAGAGCTCTTGGACTCAGACCGCCGCAACTTTAAACCACTCAGTATGGACTGTCGGAAGCGCCCTTTCCTCTTCCTGTGCCTGTCGGCTTCACTGTGAGCACAAAGTACAAAGCCACTACGCCCCACTGGGCTGCCAGATACCCCACTGACACCAGAGCCATCTTCTGGAGTGGGAGCCCCTTCGCTGTGATCGGATCGTAGGGAGTTTATGGAGGTGCACATAGGAGAGAAGATGATGGCTGCCATGCCATAAGGCACACTCTGTCGCACTCCATAGCCATGACGCATACCGCTCAACCACTGGCCCTGGTATGTGCCTGCGAGAAGAACGTTCACATCATTATTCACATTACTTGTACAATAGGAGTAAAAGGCCCTTTTGATTTAATGTCATTTCTAAACACTAAATGATAACAAATTAACACCACAACATTTTCCTAAAAACCTAATTACATGTCATTGTACGTAATGACAAAAAGCTAATTTAAGGTAATTTGAGGTGACATTTGAAGGCTGCAAATGTATGTATCTTGTAAAATGTATTACATTTAGTGTACACGAGGCAAACAACAGATCTATAAATCTATAGTTTCGTCAATAACTGTTGAATAACTGCCACTGTAAAAAAGACACAGCAGGGTTAAAAGGGCCTGTGTCTGTATTTTTTATAATTATAGCTCTGAGTTATACACTGTACCTTTACTAAAATCAGAAAAAAAAACCAAGAACGTTTTACTGTCAAAACTGACAGAAGTTAACAGGAAATGAGATACTATTTGTGGTATATCCTAATTGTAACACTTTAACACTCTTAAGGGAGGCTTAAGATCATATCATAAAAATAATAAAGCCATTACAGAGCCCACTGTTAGTCTTTTAAAATAATGTCAAGCTGTGTTATGTGACATCTGTTTATGTATTGTAAGTAAAATGCTGTTTTAAAATGCATAAAAATGAAATGCGCTTTTAGTTTAGGCTTTTTACTTTATTTAACAGTAGTTACTATTTAAAATCGTCGCCTTTGAAACACATTACACGAAACGAACAACTGGTAAGTAAATGCATGTCCAATTATACTCACTCTCGTTCAAACACATTCACATTTCTATTTTAAGCGACTTATGTTACTCGTTTGGACTTGATTTTCTAAACTAATTCGGAACGTTCGAGAAAAGGTGATATCACGTTTTCGAAGAAATGTGAAGCTTTATGTTGTTACAGTGACGTGAAATGTATTTGAAATGTAACAGATGCTGCGTAGCGATAGTAACTGTCCAGGGTGCTGAAATGTTTGACATGAGTTATCTTGCTATTGTTGGGTGGTTCGACAAAATATTAGGCTACAGTTCTGTTTAGTCAACAAACGAAATGGCTAAGTACAGAAAACCCGTCCATCGTATCATCTAAAATGGGACGTTTGTCGAGTGAACATACACGTTTATTTCTGTTTAGTGTACAAGGACGAGATTCGTGCCCAAATCACAGTAACACTATTCTCCGCATTATTCTCCTTAACACGTCAGGAAGCGGATTACACAAGAATGTGAAACAGCCAATCAGCGAGCACAGCGAAGAGTCTCTAGTGACATAATGACCCGCTGTCGGTCGGTTTCCATGGTAATTTACTGTACAGAGGCGTCTGTGCTTGAGATACGCGTGGTAAATTAGTTCATATGGTGAAATTTGAGCCTTTAAAGCACATGCTGTAGAGCATGTTTAATTATCATTTTGCTATTATTGAATACCATTGAAGCATAGCAGTCTCACTATAAGACTACAGTGTTATGTAAGTTGAAGTAGAGTTTTCTTTTAAAACACGTTGTATTCTCTATTTCTGCTATTTAATAGACTAACACCTGACTGTTGTCTCCTCTAACTATGAAAGTGCTCTTTCTTGTCAGCTTACAGATCACATGTGAGATATCTGTAGCAATAGCCAAAAATACATTGTATGGGTCAAAATGATTGATTTTTCTTTTATGCCAAAAATCATTAGGATATTAAGTAAGGATCATGTTCCATGAAGATATTTAGCAATATATCAAAACATTATTTTTGATTCGTAATATGCAAAGCTAAGAACTTAATTTGGACAACTTTAAAGGACGGTTTTCTGAATATCTTGATTTTTTTTTTTGTACCCCCAGATTTTCAAATAGTTTGGCCAAATATTGTCATACATCAGTGGTAAGATTATTTATTCAGCTTTTTAGATGATGTATAAATCTCAATTTGAAAAAACTGACCCTTATGACTTGTTGTGGTCCAGGGTCAGATATAAGTTGCTCATGCTACCTGCAAAGATGAGTGGTTTTCCACTGGTTTTGCTTCAGGCATCTACACAAATCTAATGTTAGCTTCTACCAAATGACAAATGAATGTGTGCCAAAATACTGTAGGCTTGATTGGAAGCACAGCCTTTGATGTCTACTGAACAATTTCCCTAAAATAGGTAGGCCTATTTATTTAATGTTGTTAGTGATTTTACATTCACAAACCTATCAGAACACAGCAAATACTATTAGAATCTGACCTCCATCCGAATAGGTCTCTGAGCCATATCCATCCTGTAAGCCGTTGCTCCAGGTGCCTTCGTAACGGGAACCACTGCTAGTGCTTTCCAACTTCCCGTACCTGCCTTTGAACCCTTGTGTCCACTCCCCCTTGTACTCCCACCTCCCTTTGCTCTCCACGCCGATGCCATGCCTCTTGCCCTGCGCCCAGGTTCCTTTGTAACTGTTCCCACTGGGCCAAGTGTAAACTCCGAGAACTTCGAATCCGTGGCTCCAGGCCCCCGCGTACTCCCCTTGGCCCTGGGGCCCCGTGCAGACCCCTCGGCCATGCGCCTTGCCCTGTTCCCACCCTCCACAGTACGACCCCCCATCATCAAAGTCAAACCTGCCTCCAGTGGACATGCATGAAACAGGTTTTGGCAAATCTTCAGAATGTCAAGTGGAAAAAATTGCAATTGGCGAGCAAAAAAAGGAAGACTGCGATCAACTAGACAGGAAGTGTTACAGCAATATTCCTCCCGTCCTTCAAGTAGATTTTGAATGTATAGAAAAAGAAAACAGTGCTTTTAAGTCCAGACGATTTAAAGGGGTAAAGAAGTATCTACCAGGCTACCGTCCTGGTGTTATAGCTCCTGCCTGGTTGTGCATGGCCTTTGGTAATGGATGTCTTTATTGTGCATGCTACTTCCAACAGGCATGCAGATGGTGAGCTTCTCCCTTCCTCTCTGCACGGTCCCAACAGACTGAGACACACAGCCGTGTTTCACGTTCCCTGCGTGGAGATCAGCAGCCAAACAAGGCCTAGTTTTTTTCCACAGCCAAAGAGATCCACACAGCAGCAGCATTGATACACTCAATCAGACATTACACGGCCCCCGAACGTACCGCTCCGGCTCACAAAAATGCAGACATACAGGAGGGCATCCATAGCTTTGAAGCATGGATGATGTTAAGGCCTCCCTCTAGATCATGTTTTCCAAATAAAATGACAGTATTTCCTTGCTTATGTGTTAAATGAGATCAATCTGGCACAGCATTTTTCCTAAAGCTGCTCCCTCTCGCTCTCTCTTTTCCCTTCTGCGCTCCTGCTGTGGTGTAGAGGTGAAGCTTCTCTCCTGGAAGACTGATTAAAAGCGTCCAAAATCGGTTTAGTCCTGCTCTTTGGTCCTCTCCTCCTTCATGTTTACGTGTATATTTAAAGGTGGGTATCCATGATGGTCTGAAGCCATATGATGCTGAGTGTCTCTAGAATATGCTCATTACAGGACTGTTCCACCCCAACCCATTCCCCTCCCCCACTCATGCTCTCCTTGTTGTTCTTAAAGGGATAGAGGCTAAGAAAGTCATATGCATACAATGGCTTTCCTAATTATCCTTTTCCCTTATGATACACTTTAATTATATCTGCATAACAGCATAATGCTATTTGTTTGTCGGGCTTCAGTAAATATTAGATTAGAAATTGCATGAATAGATTCTTAAACACACATAATCTAGTTAAAGTGCACATTTTTTAATAACTTTATTTGATGGTATTAATGCGTTCTGTAGGAAGAGCATTCAAAATTAAGTAATGCGCATTTTATACGTAAAATTGCATTCACCTTCATCCGAAAAAAATATATTCTTGCAATCACTTTACATTTATGCTCATGGGAACAAATGTTTAAAGGCCTTCCTTCTTTGAAGGTTATGCAATATGCATATGCCTAAACAGCACTAAAAATCAGATACTGACCTAAGATCAATATTCATTAAACAGACTCTAAAATGCCATTTTGGGTCCTTTACTGGCTATATATGATAAGCCTTTTTATAGAGCTTGATGATACCTTTTAATCAATATATTTTTGCCCCACTTGGCTTCTTTAAACTATGATTGAGAGAGCTTTCACATGGATGAGACCTTGCAACAACCAATAATTGAAACTACAATATACATGACTGACAGTGTTTGAAAATATTTGACATGCAGGCAGATGGATGCAGAGGGTTTGGCAGTAATGTTATTTTTGTTATTAGAAATTGAAAAATGTAGCTTGGACATTTATTTTGTTAGGTATATTCACCATTTGGTAGTAGTTTGTTAAGGATACTGCTTGGGAACAACACTGCTAACAACATAATAATGAATTAGATCCAAGTACATGTTTTCGCCATTGGCGAGTAACATCTGTGCTTCTATTAAAAAAAAAAAGAAAAAAAAAAACAACCACACTGGTTCACTGTATTATTCCAATGTGTGTGTTTGTTTGTGTGTGTGTGTGTATGCAGGATTATTTAGCTGTAATAAATCAGATGTAAATGTAAAATGCATGCTTGATTTGTTATAAAGTTCTATAGGAGATAATGTAATTTATAGAAAAATGTTGTAAGCTCCATTTTGGCAACTGTAAAGAGGAAACATAAAATATGAATGGTTATTGAAAACACTGACCATCCAGCTTATTATGACTAAAATCTTTACATAAATAAACAAATAAATTAAAGTTATTCTTGGTTTGTAATCTATTTCCATTGTTTATTCAAATGGATACTTCAATTTAAAGCCAAAGTTAATAAACTGGCAACATTTAAATAATAATAATAATAATCATCATCATCGTGTTGTTTCAAACCTGTATGAAACACAAAAGAGGACATTTTAAAGATAGTTACTAACCAAACAGTTTTGTTGACCTGGCTGTTGAATTCCATTGTATGGATAAAAACACTGTGACATTATATGGGGAATATGAGGGTGAATAAATGATTACAGAATTTACATTTTTTAAATGTGAACTATATCTTTAAGCAAAGACACAATGAAAATCTGCAGTTGCTCCATCTGGTGCTGTAGAAGGGGAATTACTCCAGTTGCAAAGCAATAAACTAGTGCAGGTTTCTTATCTGGCTAATTAGGCACTTTTGATGCTGCCTTCAAGAGTTGTACAACATTGTTACCTCAACCATGCTGAATAAAATGTTAATACAATATTGTAACCCTTCATTGAAACTATTTGTTCTCCGCTCTCAGTATTTTAGTGGTTTTAAGGCTGCTGATGGGGGTTGGGAAAAATAATCAAATATTTATCACAGTTCTCTCAATAATGATATACATAACAGACACAGAAACCACAGAAAAAGCAACAAAAGGTCCTTTTTACTTACTATAATAAAGGCACAACTCATCACATATTTCAGAGATTGTCTTTTATTTGGACAATTATGTTCATTGCACTGAAACAGATATTATTAATATTCATTTACAAGAAAGATTCATGAACTCACAAGATTTTGTTGTGGATCAATGTATCAAATCTTTCACTGCTCTAACAGAATCAGTTCTTTATTAACTGCATGTCATTTGCTTGAAGTCATAATTTTCAGTTACAATTAACAAAATGCAGGATATAAATAAACTAAAGGCCTGTTCTTCACATCCATTTGTTCTCATTTTTCCACACATGATTTGTGTGGAAAAATGGCAGACAGGCTAAATGAAAATGCTAATTCACAGTCTGACAGTAGGTGGCGCTAATAGAGAAACAGAAATACCCTGTTTTCCCCGGTGCACGAATAGAACATGGAACTTGGCATGGAAAAGAAAGGTCCAATAAAATATACAGTATAATTTAATTAATTATAGTTTTAATTAAACAAACCCACATACAAGGGTACGGAGACAAGAGAGCCAGTTCCGGACTCTTTCTCTGCTATTTACCATCATTTAGCAATTAATAGTTTTATGTAACAGCAGTGGCTCTGGGCATGTGACCAGAAGTGCAGTTCTTAATGGTTGGCCAGTTTTCTTTGCAGTGCAATGGAAAACTACAATGGTGTTTTAGTGTCACATTAGTGCCACCTCAGATTATGAGATTAAAGATGTAATATTTTGAGAATAAAGTTGAAATTACGAGAATAAAGTCAACTTTATTCTCAAAATATTACATCTTTATTACAATAAAGTCTACATATTTTGACAATAAAGTCAAAATTATGAGAATAAAGTCAAAATTACAAGAATTAATTCCTAGCAATTACGAAATTAAAGTTATAATATTTTGAGAGTATATTCTAGCCTATTATGCATACAAATGACCCGGATTGGGTGCGCCGGGAGATATTCCAAAGTCTCAGCTTTCAAAATGTGTCAGTTTTATAGCGAAATACAAACAATATCTATCAAAATAATGTGTTTTTCACACTCTTTAATGTGGTGTGACAAACCATTATATTTGCATCAGTTTAAGTGGCATGTGAATAAGTCATCATTGCGATTACAGTGAAAAATTAGTTTAGCAAAAAAAAAAAAAAAAAATGAATTCCTTCTGATGTTCCTTTATAATAATATGGTGCTATAATGCTTACATTAAAGAGGAAAAAACAAATTTATAATATGATAAAAATAACAATATAACTGACAACTGAATTTGAAAGCTGAGCTGTGTTATATTAAAAGCAACAAAGCACAAAATGATTGCAATCAATGGGTGGCTGGCACACTACTAATAATGAATGGAAGATTTTAAATATTTTTCCAATCATTTACTGTATTATACCATGAATAAACCATATTGTGTCCAATTCAACATTTAGAACATTTTATTGTTGTTTTAAATTAAATACATGTGAGGAATGAAAGATTGGATGCCACAGACGTTTTTGCGGAGTAGGTGGTGACATTTTTTTAAAAAAGAAAACAGTATATTTTAATGAAACGAATGTCTCATAATCAAAAAAATAATAATTGTTTCACATGAATACAGCGTCTGTCCTGCCACATTAAAAGGTGTAAAAACACATTAATGCAAGATACATTGTTTGTATTTCGCTATAAAACTGACAAATTTGGGAATCTGTTTGTTTTATATTAAAAGTACTAAAAGCACAAAGCTTTTTGCTATTATTAGGTGGCTGACGCACTCCAATTAGGCCTAATGAATGCAATCGAAGACATGAAATATTATTTCTAAGCATACTGTCCCTGCGAGTATATCACATGGTATTCTGGTAATAATCCCACATATATTAAAATAAATTCCTGGCCTGGCAACTTCTCCCGGTGCTCCCAATCTGGGGCTATACTCTCAAAATATTATAACTTTAACTGCTATGATTCAATTCTCAAAACATTTCGACTTAATTCTCTAAATGTATTATTATTATTTTTTACATGGCACTAAAATACGTTTTATCGTACAAAACAGATTATAACACCTGACCGTAAAAAAATGTTGCATGGACCACATGCTAATGTTTGTGTCAGTCTAAACAGATGCATTAATTGCATTCAAAGTCGCACTAAACTGTCTTATTTCTGTTACGGATGGACAGATTCAATCACCGGGTTCATCTAAATTTCAAACAATGTATTTGGAAGTGATGCCTGAAGGTTGGTCACTGTGACGACTTGAGGACAGTGCTTTTCTATATGAGCCAATAGACTACGTGATTGTCTAAAACTCCTCCCACATGAAAGGCAGTGGTACGGCTTCTCTCCAGTATGCACTCTTTCATGTTTCACCAGGTTTCCAGACTCAGTAAATCCCTTTCCACAATGTGAGCACTTGAAAGGTTTTTCTCCAGAATGAATTCTTTTGTGCCGCTCCAAGTCTCTGGCTCTCACGAAGGAATTCCCACATTCAGAGCAAACATGAGACTTCACACTGCTGTGTATTTTCTGGTGCTGTTTAAAATAGTCAAGGAATAGAAAACTCTTCCCACATACAGAGCACAAATAAGGCTGCTCGTTTGAATGCGTCCTCAGGTGTCTTTTCAGCAGTGACTCCGAAACAAAGTTTTGACCACACTCATCACAACCAAATGGCCTTTCTCCAGAGTGCAACTGCAGGTGAAATTTGAGGCTTTGCGCCTGTGTGAAACCTTTGCCACACAAATGGCATGAGAAAGGCCTCTCACCTGTGTGAATTCTTATGTGATGTTTCAGATGTCCTCGTTGATTGAAGCTCTTCCCACATTGAGGACATGTGAACGGCTTCTCTCCAGTGTGAATTCTTACGTGACTATCAAGATGTCCTTTAGTTGGGAAACACTTTCCACACTGAGGGCATGTGTAAGGACTCTCTCTAGTGTGACCTTTTATGTGAATATTAAGACTTCCTTTACGTGTAAAACACTTTCCACATCGAGGACATGCGAAAGGCCTTTCACCAGTGTGAGTTCCTATGTGTTCCTTAAGGTGTCCTTTAGATATGTAATTCTTCCCACACTGAGGGCATGTGTAAGGCCTTTCTCTGGTGTGAGTTTTCATGTGAATATTAAGGTTTCCTTTCCGTGTGAAACTCTTTTCACATTGTGGGCATGTGAAATGTCTTTCACCAGTGTGAGTTCCTAAGTGTTCCTTAAGGTGTCCTTTACAAGTGTAAGTCTTTCCACACTGCAGGCAAGTGAAAGGCCTCTCTTGGTTGTGAATTTTAATGTGAACATTAAGGTTTCCTTTACTCATGAAACCCTTTCCACACCGAGGGCAGGTAAATGGCCTCTCACCTGTATGAGTTATTATATGGTCCCTAAGGTGGCCTTTTTGTGTAAAAGACTTGTCACACTGAGGGCACTTGTAAGGCCTTTCTCCAGTATGAATTCTTACGTGATACTTCAGGTGACCTTTTTGTGAAAACATCTTTCCACAATGGTGGCATGCAAAAGCATTTCTGTCTTCTGTGTTTTCTTGAGAGAAACTCTCTGTAGTTTTTTCACTAGTTATGGAATTGGGAGCTTCCTGATTCTCCTCCTTTTCATTCTGTGCTTGACATTCCTTGTTCGATTCCATCAGTTCTAAAATAAACATTAAAACACAGCAGATAAATTCAAGAGGAACACATTTTAAAGTAAAGGACATTTAAAAGACAAATCTGGTAAACTGCCTGAAACTTTATTACCCTAATGGCTCAGAAGCGATTACTGAACGACCATAGATGGACACCAACCTCTTTGTTCTTCAACCTCTTCATCATTCATCTTGCATGATTCAGCATCACTGACGTCTTCGCTTTCTTCAACAAACTCCATCTTTATTACAGTGTCATAAGGAATTTGCTATTACATCAGACTTGATTCCTGTTGGCTTGAATCACAACGGCCCATTTGGTGGAAATACTTCCAGCATTTATTGGTGATTTGCTATGGGAGTGACTTCAATGAAGATTGTGTTGTACGATTTTCTATGTGGCATGGTGGACTACAGGACCAAACCTGTGAAAATAAACAACAAAATCCCTTTTTTATACTGACATCTTTTAGTACATAGCAGGATGACAATTATATAAATCCCATGTTGCATTCATGGGCTTAAAGACGGGGAATATGCAGGTGTACTGTGCACTCACCAATGTCCACAGGACATAGAGACAGCTGCCGCATATACTTAGACACATAAACTGAGAGAACAAGCAGATCAGATGTGTCAGTGGCTAGTGGCACATCATGTTCCCTTCGTGAGAAAATCAGCAGACACTGCCTGATTTCTAATAATGTACACAGATCTACTTCAACCCTTCCTAATCTTCCTAATAACAAAGCATTGAGCAATTCACTGTGACTTTAAAGCGGGGGTGTCCTGAAAGGTTCACCACCTCTGCAGGAAACTGACACTTCAGGGGTAGGACAGGACATTTTTATTATAACTGATGTGTTTGCTTCATACTTAGCCCAATTTCGCATCACCACAGTAGAAGAAAAATTAAGAAGAATACCAGGTGGCCCAGCTTGGCACAGTTTCACAATGAGAACTTTTCGACACAAAGATAGAAATGCAACTAAAGCATCCAGTCAAAGCACGTGTGCTGCTCATCACATGTTTTTCTAGAGGCGCAGAAATGCAGTTGGTAATATGTAAAACTTTAACAAACTCCATTTTAATAGATCATTTGAGTAAGGTGCCCCTATTTTTATAATTTCCATGTGGTTGCAGCTGCACTCAAGTTTCCTGCATAAGCACCAGGCTGCATAGCAAGTACTTTACTAAACAAAATATTTCAATAAGGAAATCGATTTTTTGCAGCGTTGGAGGAAAATGTTAAGGACAGTGTTTTACATAATGAATACCAAAATAAATTTTATAAAAGGCATCATACTGAAATGTGTTATTCATGTGGGTTTAATCATAAACAGGTTGAGAAAACTGATCTTTCACTGGTTGCTGTGTTTGTAGAACACTATGTCCCTGTTTTCACCTGGTTTTAAGTTGCTTTTCGGTAATCGGATTGCAACTGGTCAGTGCTAAATACAACTGAAAAGGGTGTGCTGCCTACTCACCTAAAACATGATATGTGACCCTGGACCGCAAAACCAGTCATAAGGGTCAATTATTTTAAAAATCAAGATTTATACATCATCTGAAAGTTGAATAATCAAGCTTTGTTAGGATAGGACAACATTTGGCCAAGATTGCACTGGAATCTGAGGGTGCAAAAAAATCAAAATATTAAGAAAACTGCCCTTAAGATTGTCCAAATGAAGTTTTTAGCAATGCATATTGCTAATCAAAAATTCAGTTTTTATACATTTATGGTAGAAAATTTACAAAATATATTTATAGAGCTTAATATCCTAAATGGCTATTGCTACAAATATATATATATAGTGCTGCTTAAGACTGTTTTTGTGGTCCAGGGTCACATATGGGACGTGTCTTGGGAAAGCACACCAATTTATTTATTTATTTTATTTTATTTTTTTGGTACCAAAACATACAAATTATGGAGGAAATTGATGTTGCAATGCAGACTTAATAGGTAGTTTCATTTTAGACCTTAATGGTGAAGAGGACTCTAACCTAGAAGTCTCAGAAGGACTAGTCTAGGAAAGACGCAGACTCACTAGGAGGGCACTTGTGATTAAATCACCAAAAATCAAAGGCCTAATAGGTTAAAAGTCCATACAACTTATGCACCAAGACATAGGTTATCTTATATGTGTAACTGAACATGACGCACCAGTCTAAAGAATTGATTGCAGTCTTTTCACAATGCATCATCAATCTGCCATATTGGCAGCACAGAATGTAAACAATGCCACTGAACCGAACGGAACGCAAATTTTGCTGATTATTGCTGCTGAAAATGGTCAATTATTGTCATGTTTTAGGCTGTACTAATCGATCAGACCAGGAAAAACATGTACCCCTGGTTTCACAGATAAGGCTTAAACCTAGTCACAAACTAAAATGTAAGTCTAAGCTGTTTCAACTGATTGATCTTGAAATATGTTTCGTCTCAAGATGCACACCAGTAATGTTTTTTCTTAAGCATGTTTATAAAAATTACTTTAATGTTTAATGTCCTAATTAAACTATGGCCTAATCCTGGCTTAGTCTAAGCCCTGTCTGTAAAACCAGCCCTTGGAGTACAATACTGCCAAAAGTTATAACAAATCAAGTACAAGTGCAAAAGATTGTCTGAGGAAAGAAGGCATTTGTGGTTGGGCAAACTGAACCAGGATTTCCAGGACAAGAATCTTGACAATATTCGAGTTTGTTCTCATCATTTCCGGTAGACGAAATATTAGGCTAATATCTAGTTAATACTGCTCATACATAACTTTACCACCAATTAACTTTAGTTTGTCAAAATATTGCGCCCTTTCCTACTTACTAAGTCCTTCTCTATATGATTTAGCAGCTTCCATGCGTTTTTTCTGTGGTTTAGACAGCATAAATTAGCAGAACAATGTATTTAGTAAATTATCCAAGCAATCCATGCTGTTGTTTAATTTAAGAAAATGACTCACATGGATTACTTTTATAGTACATACTAGGGGTGTGAGATATATATCGTCTGCAATAACATTGTAATTGTTGTTTAACAATGTGCAGTTTTACATTATCAAATATATTGCCTACAGAGTGCATGCATAACATTACATTACGTGATAAAGTCTAGTAAGTACGCATTTAGAGTGCGTTCTTTCATGATTCAGTTTCATGATTCGCATTTAGAGTGCACTTTACATGATTCAGTCTATTAAAATGCATTTAGAATGATCACATAATTCAAGATATGGGTGCATAAAATGTATATATTTATATAATTTCATATACTTAATATCACACGAAGAGTGCTATTTTTCCTTCAAAAATCAGCATGACTACAAGTGTGATATTGATTTTATACAACAGTTCAATAAGACTTATATTTTAGAAAATATATTTACTGTTTTTGCTCAATTTCGCCAACAAAAATAATTCCAAACACAGCCACTTTTGCATCTCTGAGCAACATGAGGTGTTTCATTCCTGAATTAATCAACCATTTAAATGATTCCGTTTAATCGCTATGACTCACTTATCAACAGCGACTTCCTGACACCTACTGGCGGTTTGAATTTCACATTCAAAGTATCTTTTCACTTTTAAAATAATTTCCAATATAGCTGCATTAACATGTATAAATGCATCTAAATAGCCTACCACTTCATAAGCAACTTCTGCAAAGATGAATTTTGTTGATACTTATATAATTTGTTTGGTAACAGCCTAAATGTATTATCATTTTAATTGACTAATTTAATGTAAGAATTTAACTCAAAAGATGATGCACACTTTTAGAAAAAAAAAAGGCTTTATTAAGGTAAAAGATGCCCATAAAAGGTAAATATCAATTTAAACTTATTAGAAAATAATAAATTCTCATGTGATAAATAATCACTCATGTGAACTGACCACACAAAATATGAAGAATATCAAAAACTTTAGGAGTCAGCATGGTAGATAGTTAAGCACAGTAACACACACAGCAAAATATAGTTAATTTCGCTATTGATAAAATCCCAGAAAACATCAAGATACTATTTTCTGTCAATATCGCACACCCCAGTACATATTTTTAGCTTGACCGCCTGCTGTTAAAAATGCCATTTTGGAAAATAAGTCAAACCTTCAAAAAGACATGAAAAAAGACATGAAAATAATTGTGAATATATCTGCTGACAATGTGTAAATGCCCTTTACAATTATAATAATTAATGTTTGAGCTCCTTAAAAAATAAACAAATATTAGAACTGCACATAAAGCAATACAGTATCACTTCCACATTCATTTAACATTACTAACACAAGACGGCGTTATAAAATTGCTATGTTGCTGGAGCACATCTGTACAAACTTTAATCTGCGTTTAATGTTTTCTTCTTCTTCTTCTTATATCTTTCCGGCAGTGTCGACGCTATTGGGCGTATTACTGCCCTCCACAGGTCAAAGTTTAAACTAAATTCTTATGTACTGTCCTGTATTATGCAAGAACTGAAGAACAGCATCAGGGATGTTTAATGTTTTCTATCAATTTATGAAATTAAAACCACTGAAAAACACTCACCTCGATTACTTCCTCGGACTGATGAACGGTCCGCGCCGCATCCGTAGTTACGTCACATCGCTATCCAGAAAAGCAGAATTAAGGTCCGGCTTTTACTTAGTATATAGACAAAATCATTAAATACACAATACATAGTTAGAGTGCCAAAGGATGTATGTTTTGGTGAAACATGACTATGAGAATATGGACTCTACCAGTGAAAGAGCATATTTTACATCTAGTAACCTAGATTCTGCCTGAAAGTCACGATGTAACCGCTGATTTCCTATATATCTCATGACCTACCTACCCATACTAGCCTACAAGTATATTTGCATACACAATGCACATCAAAGAGAATAAATAAATAAATACATTTAGTTTATATTTTAAGTAATTATTGATTATTTATTTAGTTAAATGTTCATTTGTATATATTTTATTATTGCAATCCTGTCAACAAGAAAGAACATGCTGTCATGCAGAAATGCTCCATTCGTGACATCCAATCGTAAGTACTATAGTAATTACGCATTTTAAATCTTTAACTAAAATCAGTTATACATAAAGCTTATTTAAAAGCATGTAATAACCATAGTGTATGGATACAATATATTTTAGTGCATACATATGTGAAAATGAATGGACATTTTGCGTTTTTCGATTGTCACATAATTTGATGGAAACTCTACACGACTGTTACGGTAATAAGTGCGTCACCAGTCTTACACTGTTCCTGCATGTTTTTATTTACTACAGCAAATTCGCTGCAATAATGTATGCCTTTTGACAAATTAGGAGTAGCCAGAGTCCATTATGCTGTACTTCAAAACGGGTCTAAATGTGTGCATACGCTGTTTTACAGAGAAATCCTTATGGAGACGAAGACTGTCTACTGCACAAAGTATTGTCTTGCTATGTAAATAGTTATGTTTCTGCTGTACACTGTTGTTATTGTATACTGCTGCTACTGTGTTACAGTTGCCAGTGTCGTTACTGACAGTCATGGTACTTATATTTATACACTATTACTTTGATGAGTTACTGTTTCTGCGCTGAAAATAGTATGTGTTATGTGTGCATTACTAGTATGTGTGCATTGTAGCTTGTTTTTGGGTGATTAGTCTGTAGTACTGTTATTTCTTTTTGACCCGTGGTAGGAGAGAATCTTACAATGGTGCTTTTCCTCAGGTCTGTCAAGAACAAACCTTGCCCATCAAAAGATATTGTCACATATTCCTCATGCACAGAAGGGTCCTGTATTTCTTTCACAATTCCATTACTGTCCGTAAGTATTCTTTTTTCTTTCTTTCTTTCTTTCTTTCTTTTCTCATTTATGCTCCCAGTGAATCCCAGAAATCTCTCAGTGAATTGATATTTGATCAAACATTTTACCCTGATAGAGCTGCATTCATAAGATGTAGTGGAGTAAGAGGGCTGTTTGGAGGAGGCCGTGGTAATGTTCAACAGCAGACTCTGGAGGACATTGCAGAAAACATCAGAGAGTGCAAGTTCAAACGAATTGTGGTGATGGCAGGGGCAGGTATCAGCACACCCAGTGGAATCCCTGACTTCAGGTGACGTCAGATTCATAAGAGCTGTTGTCTCCTAGTACAGCTTTGCAACTTTTTTTAAAATCTTATTTCTCCCACAGAACACCTGGAAGCGGTCTTTATGACAACCTTCAACAGTACAATCTTCCCTATGCTGAGGCCATATTTGAAATAAATTACTTTCATCACAATCCAAACCCTTTTTTTGCTCTTGCCAAAGAGCTTTATCCTGGTAATTACCAGCCCAATCTGACACACTACTTCATTCGTCTACTTCATGATAAGGGACAACTACTCAGGATGTACACGCAAAACATTGATGGACTAGAGCGAAGTGAGTGAAGTTCTTTTGCCTCACGTAACTAATGGTAATAATACCATTAGTTACGTATTAGTTATAATACCTTTTGAAAAATTATATTACTTTAAAAATAATACAGTGGTGGTCAAAATTATTAGAACACTAGTATTTCTAACAGCTAAAAAATGGTTTTACGCTGTAGTGTATCAGTAGGAAATATTAGTTTACATTTCCAAACAATCATTTTGCCATTAATTGTAATAATCCAGTGAGATTTTTGTTTGCACAATGAGTATGACAACAGCCAGTGCTCCACACAGAGATCTGATCTCATCATCATCCAGTCTGTCTGAAGAATTTAGAATGAAATGAAGAATCAGAACAAACTGAGACAGACTGAATCCATAAGAACTGTGGCAACATCTCCAAGATGCTTCAAGAGACTTACCTGCAAAGCTACCTGTGCATATGCAACTAGGGCAAAAGCTGTTTTAAACACCAAATGTTGATATAATTTAGTTGATAGATAAAGAACATCTATTTATTACACTATTTTGGACAGCATCCTCAGTTTACAGCATTTTTACACAAGTGTCTAAAACTTTTAACAGTACTATAGCTTTGCAGGTAGGTTTCTTGAAGCATCTTGGAGACGTTGTCACAGTTTGTTGTCACGTTGTCACTTCTGGATTTAGCCTTTCTCAGTTTGTTCTGTTTCCTAATGTCATTCCAGACAGACTGGATGATGATGAGATCAGATCTCTGTCTGGAGCACTGGCTGGTGTCCTACTCCTTGTTCAAACAAAAATCTCACTGGATTATTACAATTAATGGCAAAAGGAATGTTTGGAAATGTAAACTGATATTTCCTACTGACACACTACAGCAAAAGAGAAATAACTGAATTAAAACAATTTTTTAACTAGTGAACATACTAGTGTTCTAATAATTTTGGCCACCACCGTAGGTATATTTGTATGTAGATTACATTCATAAACTGTATTTAAAAGTAATAAGGATAAATACGGATACAAAAAAAAATAATAATAAAATAACTTTCATTTTTTATGATTATTGTATTTGACATGTACAACATGGACCGATGCTGTTTAAGTCAAGTTTGTGTTGAAAAGTCACTAAGAAAGTAATTCATTCACACAATGTTCTATATTTTAAAATGTGTATAAATTAGTGTATAAAAAGTGTAAATGTCAACATTATTATGTATGTCTAATGAACTGAAATCTGTGAGGCAAAACAAAACAACGCAAAAATATTTAGTAGTACACAAGTTGCACCCCTTTACCTCAAAACTAGACTTAGTTGTAATTTATATATTCATATAATAATTTGATTATTTTATTTAAATCTGTTATTTATTAGTATCAAAAGATCAAGCAGCATCAGAGTTTGTGTAAATCATTTATGAATTTCATTGATCTGTTTGATTTTAGTGGCTGGCATTCCTCCAAAGAAGTTGGTGGAGGCACATGGAACATTTGCCACAGCCACATGCACAGTTTGTCGAAAGGATTACAAGGGAGAGGAACTCAGGGTAAGTATGGGTTGTTGAACTATTGTATCGAATGTTTTACCCCTGGAACTGCACTAAACCCATAACTGACCAACTCATTTATAAACAAGTTTGCCACAACCTCATTCTGACAGAATATTATTTCGCTTTGATCTGACTATGGTTACGCTTCTGATTTATGGCTGTCTCCCATTAGAATGATATCATGGAAGGAACAATACCCAAATGCCCTACTTGTAAAGGAATCATCAAGCCTGACATTGTATTCTTTGGTGAGGAGCTCCCTCAGCAGTTCTTCACATACCTCACAGACTTCCCGATAGCAGACTTACTCATTGTCATGGGAACATCTCTAGAGGTGAGGAAAAGCTGTAGGACCTGTTAATGAGCTTCTTGTAAAGCTTAGCTCTGGATTTGTACCCACTGAAATGCAATGTGAGACCAAGCCCATTTAATACATTTAAACCCATTAGTTGCCTTAGTTTATGTGTCTGTGGGCCACGTCCGGTTGGTCTGGACTTAGGTGAGTCTTTAGGGGCTTTCACTGCATAGGAAGATTTTCACAGATTATCTAGCTATTTGTGGAAATAGTACCTGCTTTTTGACACGTTTGCACCCCAGGAACTGGGCATGATTTTAGTTATAGGAACACTTTTTGGGAGGGAAAAAATAAGCTCCTACTTCAGAGTAGGGTCTAGCCCAGCACAATAGGAACTACCAGTGTTGTTAGTGTAAGTTGACCAAACACATGCCATATGAAACACTAGCCGGGTTTCCATCCAAAGTTGCGAATTTAACTTCGTAATGTAGCATAAACCATTTGCGAATAAGCATGGTTTCCATCCAACAAGTCAAAGAGAAAAAAATGGCAATTCCTGATAAACTGGCACTAAATATCAGTAAGAAAAGTAGGATTATCCACTAAATATAATAATTTTCATATACAGTGCTGCTTGAGTTTGTGAACCCTTTAGAGTTTTCTATATTTCTGCATAAATATGACCCAACACATCATCAAATTTTCATATAAGTCCTGAAAGTAGACAAAGAGAACCCAATCAAACCAGTTAGAGAAAAATATTTTCTTTGTCATTTATTTATTGAGAAATGTGTTACATATCTCTGTGTTGCAAAATTATGTGAATCTCTTGGATTAGCAGTTAATTTAAAGGTGAAATTAGAGTAATGTGTAATAGTCATGTAATAGGCTGCAAGGTTGCAAATTTCCCAGGGTACCTTCTAAGCAACTAAAGGTCTTTCTCACATTGGCTAATGTTAATGTTCATGAGTCCACCATCAGGAGAACACTGAACAATCATGGTGTGCAAGGCAGAGTTGCAAGAAGAATGCCACTTTTCTCCAAAAAAAAATTGCTTGCTAAAGATCATGTGGACAAGCCAGAGGACTGTTGGAGAAAGGTTTAATGGATGGATGAAACCAAAATAGAACTTATTGGTTTAAATGAAAAGCTATTATGTTCAGAGAAAAGAACACACTGCATTTCAGCTTAAGAATCTTATCCCATTTGTGAAATTTGGTGGTGGTAGTGTCATGGCTTGGGCCTGTTTTGCTGCATCTTGGCCAGGACAGCCTGCCATCATTGTTGGGACCATCAATGAATTCTGAATTATAGCAGCAAATTCTAAAGGAAATCATCAGGACATCTGTTTAAGAACAGAGTCTCAAGACAACGTGGATCCCAGGCACACAAGTCATTCTACCAAAAAGTGTTTAAAGAAGAACAAAGTTAATGTTTTGGAATGGCTGAACAAATAATAGTTTAATGAGAACAAAGACTTGACATTAGATTTATCCAAAATGAATTATATATCATGTTTAACCACTATAGAGACATCAGAGGCAGCTGTAAATTCCAGAAGATCTGGTCGAAGAAAGTCTGCTCTCTAGGCGGATAATGAGCACTGAACAGCCACTGAAGCTCAAATGTCTGAAAATATAGACATACATTTTCAAATAGACGTTACCTTTATTAACAAACTGCATATTTGAACTACAAACAAGTACATTCTCTCCTAAAAACTACAATCCGTGATTACAGACACAGTCTACATTTGGGCATCCACCATGACAGTCGCTGTAAGAAATACCTAAAGCGGAGTAATTACAAACATTGAAACACCTGTTGGAGTTCTGTTAGACTCTAATATTGCACTCTTATTAGACAAATCATATTTGAGGACCAACAAGAACTGCTGTATAAATATAAATAAAAGGGAGGGTGTATATTTTAGGTGGCTGATTATAAAATATGTTTAATAATTAGATAATAATGACTGTTAGATTTCTACCAAGTATACTAGCATACTGTCTGCAAACCATTTGCAGAAATACTCCTTGTGTAATGGAACTATATCCCCAGCAGATGTCACAGTTGACTTATCTATATTCTGAATTGTCTATTTTTTTTAATTGCTAGGTGGAGCCCTTTGCCAGCTTGGCTGGTGCTGTGCGTGGTTCTGTGTCGCGGCTTTTGATAAATCGAGATCTTGTGGGGCCATTTGCTTGGGGGTCACGTCACAATGACGTGGCTGAGCTGGGTGACGTAGTAAGTGGGGTAAAAAAGCTGGTGGAGCTCCTTGGTTGGAAGCAGGAATTAGAAGCCCTAATGAATGTTGGCGGAGACAAGGTAAGTTTTAATCTATCTCTGTTCTTACATACATAAATCATATGAGTAGATGCATGTAGATTAGCCTGCTGAACATTCATAAAATTTTGTATTCTACAAGAATTATGGAGAAATAAATTTTTTATGCTGCCCATGCACCATTATCTGTCATCTTTCATATACCTCATTTGCCAGAATGTTCTTCATGACTTTAATTTTAAAGACTGGTCCAATTTAATAACATTAATAACATTGACAAAACAGCTTGAAGCTGCTTTACTTAACTTTAACTGTGTTTCCTTCTTTGTTAGGAAATACTTTTTTTCTCATTTCAAAACTAGATGTATCTGATGTGTTGCCTTCCTTTTCTATAGACTTCAGTGAACAAGGAGGAGTGAGCAACAAAATTTCATCTTGACATGGGATCTGGAGACCCAGAATGGGATTGATTGTTGCTAACGAAACTGGGTTTCATTTGTTGACAAGGTGTACTTGAGTATACTGGGTTGAACATGAAGATCTAGAACTAAATAACTAGGTAAATCTATGTGCTGTAGACAATGTTGAAATTCACAAGCACTGTTTAAAATACTGAATACAATAGAATACAATGTAGCTAACAAATAAAGATGGAAAAAAATATTTTATTTTTAATCTTTGTTTAGCTGGCTGTTATTTGTCATCTTAAACAAACAATATGACTATGTGATATGATTAATTTATTTATTCAGTAACTAATGATGGTTTTGAGATTAAGTGAGTGGCATGCAGCCTGTCAGCTGATCTCAATGGGCTGCATGAGGGAAAACCACTCTGATAAACATTAAAAGCTTTTTCTAAAATATGAGTCTTTTTATGTATTTGTCAAATGTAGTATTCAATTCTTTACAAAGAACAACTCTAAATACAATATTATCAAAGTACATTTAAGTAGAACAATTACAGTTTGGATACTCCTGACATCTTCTCAATGAGCTCATTGATTAATTGCTTTTTGATTCCCAAATTTGTTTACATTTTCCCCTTGACAGGTCATGTCACACCAAAACAGTGTAGAGTATTACATATACATTATCTGACAGAAGTGAGTACACCCCTTACATTTTTGTAAATATTTTATTATATCTTTTCATGTGACAGCTCTTAACAAATGACACTTTGCTACAATGTAAAGTAGTGAGTATACAGCTTGTATAACAGTGTAAATTTGCTGTCCCCTCAAAATAACTCAACACACAGCCATTAATGTCTAAACTGCTGGCCACAAAAGTGCCAACCAAATAAGTTTATCTTGGTCTCATCAGACCACAGGACATGGTTCCAGTAATCCATGTCCTTAGTCTGCTTGTCTTCAGCAAACTGTTTGTGGGCTTTCTTGTGCATCATCTTTAGAAGTGGCTTCCTTCTGGGACGACAGCCATGCAGACCAATTTGATGCAGTGTGTGGCATATGGTCTGAGCACTGACAGGCTGACCCCCTACCGCTTCAACCTCTGCAGTAATGCTGGCAGCACTCATACGTCCATTTCCCAAACACAACCTCTGGATATGACACTAAGCATGTGCACTCAACTTCTTTGGTGGACCATGGCGAGGCCTGTTCTGAGTGGAACCTGTCCTGTTAAATCGCTTTATGGTCTTGGCCACCGTGCTGCAACTCAGTTTCAGGGTCTTGGCAGTCTTCTTATAGTCTACATTATCTTTATATAGAGCAACAATTCTTTTTTTTAGATCCTCAGAGAGTTATTTGCCATGAGGTGCCATGTTGAACTTCCAGTGACCAGTATGAGAGAGTGAGGCCATGTCCACACTAATACATTTTCGTTTGAAAATGCATATTTTTCTCTCCGTTTTGGCCTTCCGTCCACACTGAGACGGCGTTTTTTTTTTTGTCAGGGAAAACAAAGCTTTTTGAAAACGCTCTCTCCAAAGTGGATAGATTTGAAAATGCCCTTTTCGCGTCGTAGTGTGGACTGTGAAAACGGAGGCTTTTGAAAATCATGACGCATATTTAGTCATGTTGCACATATTGTCCCAATAGATATCTATGTTTATACCAGTAGTTGTGCCTGTTATGTGCTATTCACTGTCACACTGCTGCTAAAAAGATTTAGCTTGTACACTCTTTATATTACATTTCTAAAATTATGACAGAATATTTACTTACAGTTGCTGTCCAGACTCCTGCAGCAAAACATTACGGCAGCTGCTTTTTAGACCAAATATGAGTGAGCGCGACATGGACGCGTCAGTAAATGATGAGATATTTCTGTGAATAAAATGATCCTGCCAGAAGAATCACATGAAAATGTATTATGTCCATTCCGTCTGTATAGTCTCAGTGAGTTTTTGGAGGTTCTACGCAGTCACAGTAAGGCAAATTTAAAGTTTTCCTACGTTTCTTTTGGAAAACGCTAGTGTGGACGGAGAGCGTTTTAAAAGATGTATCCGGATTAATGTATACGTAGCCTGAGAGTGATAACACTAATTTTGACTCACTTTCGTGGCCAGCGGTTTAGACATTAATGGCTGTGTGTTGAGTTATTTTGAGGGGACATAAATTTACACTGTTATATAAGCTGTACACTCACTACTTTACATTGTAGCAAAGTGTCATCTCTTCAGTGTTGTCACATTAAAAAAGATATAATAAAATATTTTCAAAAATGTGAGGGGTGTACTCACTTCTGTGAGATACTGTATGATCTAAGATATATTGCATCAAATCTGTATTACAGGCTTTTGAAAGGGACTTATGTGGGGAAAATACACAAAATGTCACTGCATTAGAGCACTACTTGAGTGAACAGTCATTTGTAGTGGTGTCTGAAGTCATAGTGGACATTATCAAGGGTGCTCATTCAGTGCCATAATGCACTGCAGTAACAAGAGTACAGCTGATGTTCACTCACTAGAGAATACTCATGCACTGAGAGATGCACTGGAAAACTTCCCATGTCTCAGATAAAGATTATTTTGTTTTCTTTGTGCACAAAAAGTATTCTTGTAGCTTCACACAAAAGAATTGGAAACCACTGATGTCACAAGGACTATTTTAACAATGTCTTTACAACCTTTTTGGGCCATGAACGTGGTAGTACCATCACTGTCTATGCAGGGTCAGAAATCTATTGGATTTCATCAGAAATATCTTAATTTGTGTTCTGAAGATGAACAAAGGTCTTATGGGTTGGAATTACATGAGGGTGAGTAATTAAAGAATTCCATTTTGGGGTGAACTGTCCCTTTAAGAGAGCAGTACGTATAAGCTCACATTTACAATAACAAAGGACAGTAAAGAGAACTATTTATTGAAAAACATGCCCAGAGTCCTTGCTTAACTTTGTGAACATGCCATAGTCCTGCTGCAGGGAAGCATGAGGACAGCAGATGTGGCTTATTAACAATAAACTGCAGTGTCTGTCATGTACTGTAAGATGCCTGAAACAGTGCTACAGAAAGACAGGAAGGACAGCTGAACATTCTTGCAGTGGCAAACCACATGTAAACGTGTCTCCCTGGACATGCTCTGGAACTTGCAAGTGGAGGAGTGGAGCAACATTTCTGGCAAATCTGGTGCAGTACATGAGATGCACTGTATTTCTTAAAGCAGCTGGTGGCCACACAAAATGGTCACTCCGTGTGACTTGATATCGCTCAGGGACTCATTATTCTATTTCTGTTCTTCAGATGCATGTGAAAAATGTTTCAGTTTATGTTTCATTTTATGAGTCTTTTTATGGTATTATTAATATGTATACATGTTAGGAAATTAGCTGGAAGTAAAAGCAGTTGAATTTGAGGGGACTTTTTAAATGTGGACATAAATGTAAATTTACTGTTATTACCACACCTACCTCAATTTACTCCCCACACATAGATGTGTCATTTATCCAGTAAAAATAGCAATGCTTTTTTTTTTATTTCATGCCATATAATTTCTTCACAGTGGAGTGAAAGAAAAACAGAAACTCCATCCTCATCGCATTCAGAAACTGCCATAATTGACACACAGCAAGGAAAATAGTTGGCGGCTGATAATGCAGAGGACTCATTGTCTGTGGAAGGTGAACTGCTCAGTTCATTGTGTCACAGTGTCTGAGTATGCCAGACACTACCTCTCTGTCTAATTCAGTTCGGATTGCTGGCTAGTCTGTTGCTTGGTACTATACAGGGTCTGGACGGATAAGGCAAAACAATACCCTCAATTATCCAACAATTCATGATGTCTAATGGAAGAAACAAAAGTCCAAGATTCAAGAAGCGCATTATATGACACAATAGGACAGTGAAGAAACCAGAGCAGAATGGCGATATGACAGAATCTTTGGAGGTTAAACACAAGTCAGAGAGGAATATTTTCTCATGGGGACATATAGAATATGCAGGTTGGTTGTCATAGAGGAGGTGGCAAAAGTCGAGCCATGAGATTGCTGTGGCCTAAACAAGAAGCTTATTAGCTCGAAGAATGGCCTTATTTTCTAGACGACATTGAGAATGAAGCAGTAGGATCTGCATGACATAGTTGATCCAAAATCTGATCATCACACACACACACACACACACACACACACACACACACAGAGAGAGAGATTCTAGAGCCATTCTACAGAATTGGTGTAAACTACTGGCCAAAAAAACGAAAAACACATTTAAAAAAATGTAAGTATTAAAATCTTAGATGTTTACCAATATCTATTTATTATCTTTTGAAACCCACAATAATATTTAAAATATTAGTAAGCTTAATATATATAAAATCATTGTGGGTACTTTCAAGTAGGCAGGGAGGCTGTCCTGAACCCTAACCCCTAAATTTCAGTTAATAAAAATATTAAAATCATTTTTGTGTTTTTTTCTCCATTGTTGTTTTTAAAAGTATCTTTTTGATTCTGTAAAAAAAAAATAAAAAATAAAATATTTATTTTAAAGTTTCTTTGTAAAGTTTCTTTGTAAACTTCATGTAAAAAAAAAAAAAAAAAGTGTCCCGCATTTTGTCATGTCACACGTGTCACTACCGAAGACTAATTTTAACTACAACTCTACATTTATGATCAGGAAATTTATGTGTCCCTCTTACTCATAGCTACAAGGTGAGAGTAAATAGGTCTTATCATTTTGAGGTAAATGTGTTCAAAAGTCTGAGAATCTGTGTGTAACCTTATGAAACATCACTACCAAACACCTTTTTTTCTGCAATTAAGCAGACTTTTTTAGGAGTTATTCCATAACATTTAGTTTTTATATGTGTTTTATTTGGTGGAGTTTCGGTTGGTTTTATTCAATAAATTTGTCACTACTGAAACAGTCACGACCGAAAGGTTATCATTTTTTGGTAGTGACAAGGGAAACACATAATCCTGATATTTGAGGGAAATAAACTAAATTTTGGTACAGTTTTGCTATTTTTTTGTATGTTTTAGTAGTGTTTTACTTTGTAAGTTAAAATTCTGTACTGTGATGTGGTCGCTACCAAAACATTACTGTCACTACCGAAAATGTGCACTTGCAAAACATGGGGTGTTTTATCAAAAATAATGTATACTGAATTACAAAATTATCAACTAAGATGTTATGATAGTGTTTGGTTCAATGTATATTCAAACTAATGAATCCTTAACTTTGAAATCAGTATGATCAACTTTTTGCCTTTTTCAAAGACAAATTGTATTCGAATCTCATAAATCACCTGAAATATTGTAAAATGTAATTGTTTTTGGTTTACCTCTGAAAACATTTTAATAAAATAGCAAAAAATATATATTTACAATGTATATGTAAGCAAAATCTTTAATAGGTCAATATAACCCTTATAATTAACTTATATATTGCTGTGTTTCCATAGTGACAAATTTGGGAAAAGGACTAAGGTTCCAAAACTTTCTGAAAATACAAGTATTAACTGGACATTTACTAGAAATGTGTACCTTAATATGTACATTATTCAATTTGCATGCATTTTTTTTTTCAAGATGTTTCCAATTCTGACTTCGCACCAATTCTGTAGAATGGCCCATATAGAGTTTATGTATTGTCTACATAGTTCTTTGAAAACATCCTTTGGTCGATGTGCCATCGCCCTTCTGTGTTAAAGTGCAAGTACATAGATGGTTTTCTAAAGTACACAGAACTTGAATGCTTCTACACTGGCATCATATAGCAAATTAAAAAAGGTTCTCCTATGGCAGAAATCTTTAAGCACCTTTTTTGAAACTTTATTTTTAAGACTGCAGGGTGACACCAGCTGTTTTAAAGTTTTCTGTTAACATGTTATATATTATTGTCTTAATACATAACATTTAATGTATACTTGTACATTTATTCAATGAAAATACCTTTTTTTTCTAACAAGGGTAATTAAAAAGGGTACCAAGAGGGAAGGACAGATGTTCACCAAGGCCTTGGTTGTTCTTAATTCTCTACGAAATGCTAGTGTCAGGCATATGGAAGAAGCTGCACTTGATCATGCAGACATTTTATTTATAATTCAATAAGAGGGGGAAAAAAGAGACAAGTGGGAATTCTGCCCAGGTGTTTGATCCTTTCTTCACTGCACACAGATGATGTGTTCAAAGAATAAAGCCAGAACCAAGTATGGTAAAAAAAAAAAAAGAAAAAAAAAAAAAAATCCTTGGGGCTTTTCAGGAACTTCATTAGACTCTTTCTCGTGATGTTTTTGAGCCTTCACAGAGAAGCTTCATCTCACTCTTACAGGAAGCCCTGTTCCAATCCTCAGTTAGAGAATGTAGTGGCTTTATCACAAATGTCTCTTTATAGCAATATGCAAATTCCATTTTCAGAAACTCAGAGCTACACAGTATTTACTTTACCAAAGTCTAATGTATCAAAATATGCAGTGCCACTTGAGGGCCTGTACTGTTACTAAATCACAAAGTTTGTACATTGTGGTCTTTTAATTTAAAATATTCCCGCAGGCAATAACATCTCATAGATCTGAAATATGCAATGCATTATGTATTTTGTATCATTACTCTTAACTCGGACTGAGGCATATCATATTTTAAAATGCTGCACAAATGTTCTAGGCACCACTGAGAATGTTTTGTTGCACTGAATATACAGTCCACTATATATAAAATATGGATGTAGTATGTGGTAGGCACAAAAAATAAAGTATTGGCAGGATTATTACAAAATAATGCAGCAGAAGTAAACAGTTTCAGTCCAGTTTACAACTACAAACGTCTTTAGCATAAATTATGGCAATTATGTCTTATGGGCCATTTGGTGGATGTCAACAGCAGCGGGGAAGAAATCCTCTGAAGAACTTTCTGAATTCAGTGTTGAAGACAGTGTAGATAATTGGGTTCAGAGCGCTGTTCACGTAACCCAGCCATGTCACTGTGCTCATCAGATCTGGAGAGATGTGACAGGATTCACACAGGGCTCGTGTAGTGTGAACTACAAAAAATGGAGTCCAGCAGAAGAGGAAGACACCTGCAAGAAGATCACACGTCATGTCTCATGATTGTCATTATCGAATTGAGCATTTTCTGCTAAACCATTAAACAAACCTTACATAAAGTGACAAAACAATTTTGCTTTGCTAATTAAGTTGTTTTTTTATCAAAGGAATTCTAGTTCCTCAGCTTGTAAAAACAAGGAATAAATAATGTAAATGAGTTCATTTGAACTGATTTAAAGAATCACTTGCTCACGAGTGGATCCTCTGCAGTAAATGGGTGCCGCCAGAACGAGTAATCTACACGACTGCACTCCATCAATTTACATTTTGTGAAGTCAAAAGCTGTATGTTTATAAGAAAGAAATCTATAATTAACGCATTATAACCTTAAACTGTTGCTTCTAGCCAAAGTATTAGACCATAATTAATACTAACACTTCCTCCACTGAAAAAGTTCACGCATGCTATTCCCTCACATCAAATTCCAACGACATATTTATTTAGACTGTTTTAGCTATAAACAGTACTTGATCTGTGCATATTTCTCTCCTGATTCAGATCAAATCAAGAGACTTTTTTTTACTGGAGAAAACAATATTATGGATAGAGGATTCATTCATATTTTATTTGGAAGCAACAGTTTGAAGCTAAAATCATTTTTATGGTGCATTTCATTGATTACAAACATAGCTTTTCACTTTATAATATGTTCATTGATGGACTGGAGTCATGTGAATCACTTTTGGATTATTGTGGTGTTCTTGTCAAACATCAAATTTACCAAATCTGTAAAGAACAAATTGATTAAGAAACAAACTTATCGACATCCTGGATGACCTGAGAGTGACATGAGATTAGTGTGATAAGTTTTATTATTATTTAAGTAAGTAACACTATCCAGTCAAGAAAAGTCTGCATGAGAAGAACTGTTTACACACTTTACATAAAATCCACCCACATGAATTCCACATGAAACAGAAGTTACACTACTGAAAGAACAATTTATATCACTTTACTGATTTAAATAACTCATTTGTGTGTATAGCTAATTAAGCACTTTCAACAAAACTAAAATCAGCACCTGCATCTGCTTTTTAACTTCACAGAATGCCTAGTTCACAACTATAATTTTTTTTTGTTTGTTGTTACAAATTTGATTGTTTTCGAAAATGATTTTCTGTGATAGATGACAGCATTCCATAATAATCAAATTACTCCATTAATAGGCAGAACGTTGTGGCCAAAGTCCTGCTCCTTTTTTTTATAAAGTAAAAGAAAGAGCAGTCAAGGCTCAAAATATTCATGAATGACTTTAAGAGCTCTGGAAAGCTTTGGATAACCCAGAAACCTGCAAAATCACAGCCATTAATTCTGCGTTACGCAATGGTGGCATAAGAATGTCTTATGAAAGTGACCAAACTATGTCAAATCAAATGTTATGAATAACATGTGAGACAAAGCTACACATATAAATCAACCTCATGTATATTATAGATATTAATGTGCTCCTTCAGTGGCCTCAGCTCTGCTGAATTATTCAAGTATAGTAATGGTATTTCTATAAATATCCAGTAATGGAGTTAGAATAAGTTTCAGATCATCTGCATAACTTCAAGATGTTTCTGTGATGCAAGAAATGTTTACATCTTTAAAACCGTTATCCCTTTCTCCACAGCTTTAGGCCCTATGAATCTCCAAGAGCAGGTGATTTTTTACATTCTGTACACAATAAAAATGTAAAATGTCTCGTTGCTACCTTAAGGAGTAACTGAACCTATAGTCATGTATAGTCATATTAAACAAAATGTTTGACTTGAATCAAACAGTTAATTAAGGTGTTGCCACATAAAGCACTTTTAGGTTACGTCACAAACTATTTGACATTGTCTGGATATGTGATATAATGTCTGATGACTAACAAGATGCTAACTTCACCATGCAAATTTTTTATAATTTTATATTTTATATAGGTGAGAGTGAGGTAAGGTTTGCAATCTTTCCTTAAAGGCATAGTTCACACCAAAATTCCTACCTAGGATCATTGGAAATACGTGCCTCTATAATTCTGCAAAACTGAAAAAATGTACCTATATGTATGAATCACTGCAGTTTACAGTTGAAATTAACACTAGAGGCAGTAAAACTCCAACAACTTTTATTCATTTTCACACAAAGTATGTTTTACAAGTACATAGTTTTGATTAATAAACCCTAATTTTCACACAATTACATATTATTATGTTATGACTTCAAAACAATTTCAACATGCACGATTTGAAAACGGATACTTTTGAATGTTGTCATCACTTTTATATGCAGTTTTATAATTCAGTATTTCAGTAATTCAAGTTGCACTACAAACCTGTGAAACTGCAGTTGACTCAAATCTGCATAAGGACGTTAACAGCTGCATTAGCAAATGCGTTTTGTGTCACTTTTGCACTGTCAGGTAGGTTTATGGTTGGGTTTGGTGTAGGGGATATTTTCAACACGATAGAGCATTAACCTTTAGTGACACTCCCTGGATATTTGAATTCTAAACAGCCGTTTTACTGAGTCAACTTAAAATAATTTGTAACCTGGCTGCCTTAAAATTTTAAGTTCAGTCAACTCAAAGAAGTTTAGTCAACTTGAAATGGTTAGTTGTACTAAGTGACAAAGTGATATTTGAGTAGATTCAACTTCACATTTTAAGGCAGCTAGGTAACAAATTATTTTAAGTTGACTCAGCAAATTGTGTTTTATTTTTTACAATGTACCTCAAGCAGTGTAATAGAAACAGCAATACGTGCCTGTACCAACGTAATAAAAAACATGCACTTTAATGTATTGAACGTGTGTCTTAGTGCCACTTTCTGTATATTTCACTTTTAAACTACCGCAAAAAATGCAGTAAGGTACGTAATTATAGTGTTGCAGAAATGCATATAGAACACGTATTTTCCACCATGGATTCAAATCTCAGTTTGACAGCATAACCGCTGAGCCCAAGCCTCCATCGAAAATGTCACTTACTAGTAACTACGGTGGCCAAGACAGCTCAACGCACTGCAACTTAAGAAAACACATGCAAACAGCAAAAGCACCAGCAAATTAGGAAAACATCTTCATCAGTTTGACAGCACATGTGCTGCAAATACTCACAACACAACTAAATACAGAAACACAGTGCAAAAACAGAAACGTGCTGCAAAAACTGAAACGCACACTCACAACACAAACAAACACAACCAACCACAAAAACGCACTGCCAAAACAGAAGCGCATTGTAAATAGTCACAACACAACCAAGCACAAAAACACGCTGCATGAACAGACCACAATAATCTGATACAGCATTCATTCTTAAGATCAATCTCATATTAACAATAAAACATTAGTTTGAATGTCAGCTGAGGAAAGCATTATCTTTGTCATAACGTTAATATCCTTTCATCTGTTAAGGGTTGAATGAAAGTCTTAATGCTGGCTTGTAAAAACTTGTCTCTTGTCTAAAATCTCTTTAACTAAAATCACCATCACAAACACACATACCATTTCTGAGTACTAAACACTATTATTAAATGCTAGTATTATTTATTTAAAATACTATTTATTGAATAATAATATTTAATAAACAACAACAACAGTCATCATGAAAGTTGCTATTCAGTCAATAGTACAAAGGTAGCACTTTGATATACAGCACTGAATTTACATAAACATGATGAGATTTTGCTCTGGAACAAATAACAGATTAATAAGACCAAAGACTGCCGTTAGATTTACCTAAAACTAATTATATCTCATGTTTAACCACTATAGAGACATCAGAGGCAGTGGTAAATCCCAGAAGAAATTTTCAAATAATTGCATTTGAACTATAAATAGTATAAACTATAAAAGTATATTCTCTCCTGAAAATCTCTTAAAACATTCTGTGACACAAAAACAGTAATTCTGCCATGACACTCACATTGAAATACTGAAAGCAGAGTGATACAATTGCAAACAAAGCAGTTTGTACTTAAACTGGCTGTTTTCTAACATTGCACTCTTATTAGCCAATTAGAATCAAGGACCAGAAAGAACTGTTGAATATAATATAATATAATATAATATAATATAATATAATATAATATAATATAATATAATATAATATAATATAATATAATATGGGGTCACAGAAACATTATAGAAATAGAACAAAAAATTTCCCTATGGATCAGCTATGATTTAATATAATGAACAATTTTTTAACAACAATGTAAAATAATAATATTAATAATGAAGAACACAAGACTATTGCTATTATGTCTCTGTGATAATGAATGGTGGCCTAGAAATTAGGTTAATGCACCAGGTGAACCATGACATCATAATTGGATAGAGGGATTTGCCTGTAGTTCATTTTATCTGTGTGTTCCAGGAAAATTCAACTTCTGTGGCAATTTCATTTGAAGTTTGGAAACTTATAACTACCTACACACAATAATTAAACTGATTTATTGATAAAAGCTCAGGGCATTTTCCTTTTTTTTATTCTGCTTTTTGAAGTCATTAAATGAGTTATATATTTAGTACTTTCAACTCCAGACAGACTGAAACAGACAAACAAAAATCACCAGCACATATGCAGCCAACATTTTAAGAAATCTGTATTATACACTTACCCACAACTACAGGTAAAACCCTCATGGCTTTTCTCTCCCTTCCATTGATCTTAGCCCTCTTCCTTCTCTGAGCTGGCTGGCCGTACTGAATGTTAGGGTAGGCCACAGTCTGAATTGGGCTGTTTTTATACTCAGGTGGGAAGGGGCAGACAGGTTGTGTGAAGTCATCAAGCTCCTCAAGACTGGACTGGGCCAAGTCCCTCTCAATGACCCGTGGCAGAGATGCAGGCAGAGCCCCCAAGGGCGGGAGTGCAGCAGCCACCGCAGCATGTTGTAAACTGCGACAGGCCTGGATACTGTTTCTCAGTTTGGCTTTGCGTGATTCTTCCCACTTGCGCAAGCCGTGGAACATCCCAAAGTACAGAAGGAGCATGATGGGACACGGGATGAAAAAGGAACAGACAGACGAATATACAACATAATTGTTGTCTTCAAGTTTGCATTCTCTGGGGTCTCTTTGTGGAACATTGTTTATTCCAAAGATGACAGGAGACGCCACAGCCAGCGCCAACAGCCATGTGGCAGAAAGTAAGAGAATCTGCCGATAGTCAACATGCTTTCTGTTGTAGTTAAGTGGTATGGACACTGCTATAAACCTGTCAAAGGATGCATATTGAAATTTACTATTAGGGCAAAGATAAATAAAAACTTTCTAAACACTATGATCACAACAAAGTCAAAGTTTAGACTCAAATGGTTCTCAAGTGGTTTCGCTTTAGGACCCAGATGAGTAAACAACTGTGTCCTTTAAATTAGGCAGGAAACAACTTGTTAATGTTATCATGAGCTGCACTGGGCCAACAGTATGAAAAATTATTAACACAAAATATATTATGGCTACCAGAAACCATATTTGTGACCCTGGAAAAACCAGCCATAAGTAGCACAGATATATTTGTAGAAATAGCCAACAATACATTGCATAGGTCAAAATTATATATATATACATATACTTTTTATGTCAAAAATCATTAGGATATTAAGTAAAGGTTGTGTTCCATTAAGATATTTTATACATTTCTTACTGTAAATATATAAAAAATTTAATAATTAATAATTTAATTAATTTAATTTGTACAAATTTAAGTCGATTTTCTCAATATTTAGTTTTTTTGCACCTTCAGATTCTAGATTTATAAATGGACCCTTATGGCTGGTTTTGTGGTCCAGTGTCACATTTATACTTTATACTAATTATTTATACTGAACCCATTTTTAAATTTGTCTGGGTCATATTTTCTTTCACTTCTTGCCTAGTTTCGTTAAAGGTCTTTAATGATAAGGGCATGTCACACGGTCCATGTTTAACATCTGCCCAATTTAGCTATCTTCTAAGTGTACAATAAATTTGTGTCAACACTGGACACTTATTTGCATTTAGTATTCTTATTTTCCTATATGCTATCAGATCAGACCTTAGGCCCATTTTTGGGTCACGACTCAACCACAAATTTACAGAGTATTGCTCATCTTAACCCTTTAACTGCCATTAGCTATTCAATAAGGCTGTTAATGGCAGTTAAAGGGTTAACTGACTTTAATAAAGACACTCAAAGACACTGTGTCCAGTTGGAAACACTGATTTCCTGGAACATGGTCACAATAAGAATGCACTTCAAAACCAGCATGACCTGCTTCTGCAACCCTGATTAGGTCAAAATAATATGCTAAAACTGATTATGCAGTTCGCATTCTTTCTCGAGAAAATGCCTCAGGGCTCCCAAAGCAACTTTTTTTCTTTCCTCAGGAAAAGTAATGCTACATAAGATATCATATTTGACTGAAACTGAAATACAAACCTGTCCACACTGATTGCACAAAGGTTGAATATAGATGCTGTACAGAGCATCACATCCATGGTCATTAGTCCATCGCAAAGAGCCACATCTAAGGACCAGACACCACCCTGAAACTGTAAAGATAAATTTATTGTGTCAAAAAGAATTTTAATAAGCATTCAAAAGAAATTGATATTTACTTTTAAATAGAGGAGCATATGTGACCCTGGACCACAAAACCAGTCTTAAGTAGCACCGGTATATTTGTATACAATAAATTGTATGGGTCAAAATCATTAAAGATCATGTTCCATGAAGATATTTTGTAAATTTCCTACAGTAAATAAATCAAAACTTGATTTTTGATTAGTAATATGCATTGGTAAGAACTTCCTTTGGACAATTTTAAAGGTGACTTTCTCAATATTTTCCTCAGATTCCAGATTTCAGATTTGCAGATAGTTGTATCTCGGCTAAATATTAGAATATAGGATATCATATCCTAACAAACCATACATCAATGGAAAGCTTATATATTCAAATCTCAAATATCTTTTAAAAATTTAACCTTGTGACTAGTTTTGTGGTCCAGGGTCACATATTTTTCATAACTACAATTCAAACAGGTAACCAACTTTTTTGAAGACAGACTGTCCTTGATTCTCTAAATGAGTCAAACTAACCTAATAAGCCTAATGAAGCAACTCAATGGACTTGAGGATAACAAGATAATTGGCCTAAAACCTAAAAAGCTCAAGAAATCTCATCTGAAATGAATTTGTCAGTCTCACTGCACTACTTAAAATAACTCATTCATACTGATACACTGACCTAGAGTTTTTTGGGATATAGTGGACCTATAGGGTATGTATTATAAAAATGCTCTGCTGGTACAGTGGTTTCACGTGTTAATACCACAATGTAAAGATATGATGCTAAATGGTTATATACCATTTACATGGTAGAGTACTCTACTATAGTCAAATAATATCATGGTAATAATTGGTAGCATTCCAAAGAAAATGTTACTACCACGAAACCATGTTTTTTGTTTGTGATAGATTTGTTACTGATATACATTTTTGGAATTACAAAATTAACTTTATAATGAACTTTTAATTATAGTCTCAAACATAGGCTATAATATTTGCTCTTACCACATCACTTACCTCTGCATAGACAAACAGGGGTAAAACCAAAACAGCCAACAGCAGATCTGCCACAGCCAAACTCACTATGAAATAGTTTGTCGTTGTCTTTAGGGCTTTTTCCTTGTAAACACTAAGGCACACAAGCACATTTCCACAAATGATCACTATAATGAGCAAAACTCCAAATATGAGAGCAGGAACATTGTAAGTAAAGAGCTCGGGCTGAAGTGTGCTGTTTACGCTCGAGATATTCACAGACATTGTTCTTGATGCGAGCGAGAACGGCTTCTTCGTGGAAACTTTTTATAAATGTCTCATGTTGTCCTGTCCACTGTGGTCCATCTCCGCTCATCTTGTGTTAGTCAGAAGACTAGCCATGTATATCAGCCGCACGGTGCCAGAAAGAGGCATTGAGTAGGTCAGTCCATCTGCTGTGTCTCCTTAAATAACACAGTGCGATAATCTGGGAAGGTCGCGAGCTGCATTTCGTTTAATGAGAGCTGCTGTCAAAATAAAACTTTTCGACGTTGAAGAAAAAAAAAAAGATAGTAGCCGCTCCAACCGCGTAACCAATGGAGAAGCACTTGCACGCGGGTGCTCGGGCGCTGCTAAGTGCGCTCATTTATTATGACTGCAGAGCTGTTTAGCCACACTGTACCATATGAGCACACGACCGTAATCATCCTAACCAATTAAAAAAAAAAAACACAAAAAAAACAAAACACCTCTAAAAACCTAACAAGTTTCCTTTTCCCAACAAGTGATTTATTATTTATTTATTTAAACTAATTACTTGTTTAGATATGGAATTACAATACATTTATTGAATAACTTATAATACAATATGTTTTAAGTTTATTTGCAGGTAACACAGAAGAGACAAGCTGTCACACTTGTTCACTGTTCACTTCATTTTTCACTAGCGGTTTTTAAAGTCATTTTCTGTACATGCAGGTAGCCAAAGTATTAACAAACAAACAAACAAACAAACAAAAAAATAGAAAAAGTCAACTCATATTGCTGCAGTAAAAAACAGGCCAAATTATGAAATACAAAATTAATTCACTTATGAAATAGCAAAAATGTACAATGGACAAAACAGCTGAAACGTTCTTAAAATCTTATTTTGTTTACTGCAGAAGAAAACTCAAATCAAACAAGTTTAACCTTGTGAAAAATAAGTGTGATTAATGATGTTGAATGTGCACTTCTACTTTAAATCTTAAAAGAACATTAAAAGCATATTTGCGTTTGAACCTTCTGTAATAGTTGCATATGAGTCCCTCAGTTGTCTTCAGTGTGAAAATATGGATCTCACAATCATAAAGTCAGTTGGAAAGGGTTTAAATATACAAAAATGCTGAAAAAACAAAGAATTTGTGGGACCTGAACTGTTAACAAGGGACTCATAAACAACAATCAATGAACAATAATAAAAAAAAACAAAAACAAAAAAAAACAGCTGTAGTATTAAGAATCAAGCGAACTATTATTTTCTCTCGTGGACTACTGTATATGTAAACGTCTTTTATGTGAAAATGTTAAGAGTTAATATGCAATTAAGTGTCCAAAAACATTATAATTAGCTTGTACTTAAAGTCCCCATAAAAATCAAAATCAAAAGTTTTTTGGCTTTTAGTATGAATATGTTAGCCTTAAGGTTATCTGTAAGCTAGGGTGCTCCAAACCAATGACAAATTTTGCATTTTGAAGATATAAGCATAAAAAATATACAGTCTCTTACTTCCGCCAATATGGATCAATGATTTTAATGACACCATCCTGCATTTCAGCTTCTTATCAAATTTTCTGTCCAATCAAATGCTCTCTAGAATATGAAGCGTCCCACCCCCTACACTATAAGCTGCGGCTGAAATCAGTCTCTTGTTCACAGAATTTGTGTTTTCTGTATGGTGAATGGCACAAAGAGCACTATATAGGGCATAGGGAATGAGTCAGAAATATGGATTCCAATGGGTGAAGGAAGGTTTTGTGTTATTTAATGCACAGCCTGCTTCTTTAAGTACATACTTCTTTCTGTACTCTTTTTAAAAGTATGTTAAAGTGGTTAAAATGGCATTAGTGAGGAAATGATGGCAACATTTGAACTAAGTAAACTATTCCCTTAACTCTAGTTTAATGTCTTTGTTATCCCCGGGTTAAGGCCACTTTTAACTCTGGATTATGAGGTCTTGCTCCAAAGCAGGGTTTGCAGTGCAACTCTAAATTCTGGTGCCAAAAGCATCCAGTGTGAATTACTAACCCAGGGTAAAATATGAACAGTGTAAAACCTGGATTAGCCATTTAGTAGTCAGATTTCAAAATTCCATTCAGTTCATTTAACATGTTAACCCACAGTAATGCATTGTGTAAAAACAAAACTTGAAGTGGGTTTTTGGTTGACCATCTGTTCTATTATTCATTAACATTTGAGGTGCTTCATTATGCAACGTATGTTTCCTCTGATCATACTGCCTAGGGCCAGGGGTACTACATATAAGATATTAATTTGAGTTGGCATTGTAATCATGTGTAAGATGAAAGTACAGTACAAGCAAGATGGTTTTAGTCTGAAATGTTTTGAGCCCTTTTGAACTTTTTCCTCCGGGGGAAAGTAGACTGCAAGCTTACACTCTTTGTCTGAATACTGGGACTGTAAAGAATAAATCTTGTTCTCATATCTTCACCTCCATACGCTCAGACAGGGTGAAGGTGTAAGGTGAGAATAGCAATCTGACAGATTGTGGGGGAAGATAAAGACGGGGGCAATTATAGCACATAGTTCATTCAGAAGGGAAATAAAGTCTCATATAACTCGTGGGTAACTTGAAGATGAAACCTTGTCTTCCTGAAGATTCTAATAAAAGTAATTTCCACTTTGTAATATGTAGGCTACAGGCTCAGTAGTCTACAGAAAGTTCAATAAATGTTGGTTTATGTAAAAAAAAAAAAAAAAAACTAACACTGAAGATAATTAAACTGAACTGAATGTTCTCAATGTTCTGAATGTTCTCAGTGTTATATTATGTTTGAAACCATGTACAACATAAATAAAAACAATGAATTTTCATAAAACCTATGTGTTGCCTACTTGATACCACAGTGGGTTAACACTATAATAATATCTGCTGACTGGATTTTGGTTAGGTCAGAGTAAAATATTAAAAGAATTTGAAAGAAAAACATTTTTAACATTACTATTATTATTTTTACATACAGCCTTGTGGGAAGAAAGTTAATCTTAAAATATAGATGGGTTAGAAGGCATTCCCGAGGCTATTATCAAAGCAAATACACTCTGATTTTATATTTTAAATGTTTGAACAAAAAGTTTCACATGTACTATATTGATATAAATTATGTATAGTACTGTTTATGAAGCACGTTAGTAAAGCATTACTGACAGATATACCATGTGTTATGTGTGTGTGTGTGTGTGTGTGTGTGTATGCCTTGCTTATGTAATACAATTAAGGCAAACAGTATACTGTAGTATTGAGAATAAGATGAAACTTGGTTTAAATAAGCACTGTGTTCATGACTTTTGACTCTCACATCATGCTGACACAGCAAGTTATTGTGTTATTATATATAGGCCTTTGTTATGTCATGCCTTGTTATTGTTTTCTGTTCCTCTCATGACTGGCTTAGAATTTATTAAATCCTTGCAGTGTTCATTTTTCCAGGCTTAAGGATACACCTGGTTTCTCAAAATGGCAAGATCAACCAAATGTTGTGATTGGATTTTATCCCAAGGGCTTTCACAGTCAAAACTTGAACCTTATGATTTGCCTTTAAATTACATATATATATATTTATGGTTTCTTTAAATTTGCAGTTAAAGAGTAAACTGCATACATCTAAAGTTTTATAAGACCCCATTACACTGGTTATGATATATTATGGTTGGATGCAGTGTAAAGTCTTCAAAATAGGTTAGCTATATACAGCCATCTACGTCTGCTGTCTCTCCAGAGAGTTATTTTTCTGGGTTTTACAATAGGCCAAATTGTATTTATCTGGCAATACAGAATAGACCAGACAACCACTGTGGTGTTGGTAGAGATATAAAATAGAATAGAAATCGAAAAAAAATAAAAAAATAAATAAAAATAAATACACAATGACAATTAAGTACACTATTATGTATCAGTAATGTAAAGTAGATTTTTAGACATTTCCCTTTAATTTTGGTAGGTCATGTTAGTAAATTATTGTTTTTGCATTAAATACATTTGTGATGTACAAAATATGATATTGACACCATAAGATGCTTACGGATCAACACGTGAAGCTGAAAAATCATCCTGTAGTTTTAATCTATTCATTAACTGATCTGAATGCTAGATATGGCAATATTTCTGATAAATATTCAGCATATTATTTTGTATATGACAATGTACAGTATCTCACAAAAGTGAGTACACCCCTCACATTTCAGCAACCATTTTAATATATCTTCTCAAGGGATACTATAGAAATGAAACTTGGATATATTTTAGAGTAGTCAGTGGGAAATTTGTATAGCAGTACAGATTTACTGTGCTCTGAAAATAACTCAACATACAGACATTATTGTCAAAATAGCTGGCAACAAAAGTAAGTACACCCTAAGTAATAACAGCAGTATACCATTTAACCATGCAAAGCCACATGTCCTTTTCATCATGTTTGTGTTTTTGTCTGTCATACTGACCACTGGATGTTCAACATGGCACCTCATGGCAAAGAAACTCTTGCTCTCCAGAAATGTTGCTCTCCACAAAGATGGCCTAGGCTATAAGAGGTTCAATAACACCCTGAAACAGAGTTACACTACAGTGGCCAGGGTCATATAGAGGTTTCCTAAGATGGGTTCCAATGGGAATAGGCCTCGCAAGGGTCGATCAACAAAGTTGATCGACACTCGTTCTGTGCATCAGGTGCATGCATGAGTGCTGCCAGCATTGCTTTCAAGGTTGCAGAAGTAGAAGGTCAGCTTGTCAGTGCTCATACCACATGACGCACACTGCAACAAGTCGGTTTGCACGGGTGCCATCCCAGAAGGAAACCTCTTCTGAAGCTGGTTCACAAGAAAGCCCACAAACAGTTAGCTGAAGACAACTTGTCAACAGCATATGCTAGAACCATGTTCTATGGTCTGATAAAACTAAGATAAACTTGTTTGGCTCAGATGGTGTCCAGCATGTGTGGCGATGCCATGGTGAGGAGTACCAAGAAAATTATGTCTTGCCTACAGTCAAGCATGTTGCTGGTAGCATGATGGTCTGGGGCTGCATGAATGCTACTGGTACTGGGGAGCTGCAGTTCATTGAGGGAAATATGGATTCTATTATGTACTGTAAATTCTGAACCAAAATATGATGCCTTCCCTTCAGAAACTGGTCCGAATGGCAGTTTTCCAACACGATAACCCCAAACACACTGCCAAGATGACAAATGCCTTGTTGAGGAAGCTGAAGGTGAAGAAGTGGCCAAGTATGTCTCCAGACCTGAACCCTGTTAAACACCTGTGGGGAATCCTCAAGCGGAAGGTGAAGAAGCACCATGTGTCTAACATCCAGCAGCTCAGTGATGTCTTCATAGAGGAGTGGAAAAAGATCCCAGCAACAGCCTGTGCAGCTCTGGTGAATTCCATGCCCATGATGATAAAGGCAGTGCTAGATGACAGTGGTGCTAACACAAAATACTGACACTTTGGACAAAGATTTAACAAGTTCACTTAGGGTGCACTTTTTTTGCCAGCTATTTTGACAATAATGAGTTATGTTGAGTTTTTTTCAGAGAACAGCAAATCTATACTGCTATACAAGCTGCACATTGACTAATCTAAAATATATCCAAGTTTTATTTCTATAGTATTGTCCCCTGAGAAGATATACTAAAATGGTTGCTGAAATGGGTGTACTCACTTTTGTGAGGTACTGTATATGTTTGTTTGTTTGTTTTTAATTACATTTTATTCATATTATTTCCTTTTTTTGTTCTATTACTCTAGAAGTAATGTTTGAAACTAGTACTCTTCAGCTGTAAGCTTTGGGAAGATTGTCCCTTGTGCAACACATTCACCTCATATAACCTTCTAGTCTGGTGTTTGGACAGGTCGTAGCCAATATGTGCTACTAGGTTCAGTGCCATCTAGATCCACTTGTAAAAACAATGAAGTGAATTAAAGAAATGTTATTGCAAGCTTCTCTAAATATAGCCTTACAGAAGGAAAGGAACTTTTTGTTTTCATATAATAAAGTCAATGAATGCTTTTCAGACTGTGCATTTTGATGTGAAAATACCCTTCTTGATACTAATACTATTTTGGCTACTGGAATTGAAGTGGCCTGTAGCTACAAGGTAAGCTAATGTGGAAATAACTCAATACTGCACAGCAATAAGCCATATATTCAGCCATTAATAAATCAGGAGCTAGATTTTGAACCAAAAGATCTAAGAAATATACACTGCAACAGTGCTTAAAATGTTTTTTAGCTCATACGAAAGATGGGGCACTGTACATTTGTTTTGGTTGCAAGGATGGTTTTTAAGAAGTTTTTGGACTCTTTAAAGTAGTTTTTGTCTTTGCCATGTAAAACCCTGCTCACTTTGTATCCTTTCCTTTCATTTGAAATGAGGAAAGACAAAAAAGTATGCCAGCAGTTCAGCGAGGCAAGACATTCTCTTAACGTGAATTTAAGGTCAAAACTGTGTTCTAAAAACGGCAGATGACCTAAAACAGGACGTTTTCACTGGCTACACTTCTCCAGCCGTACTTCATAAACAGCCACTGAGCAACACTACAAACTATGAACCACAACATTTTGTTTTACTGTACAACATAACTATCACAGTGGAAGTTTAGCATGGCATGCATAATATCTCAAACCCTCTCTCCTTTTCTGCAAGATGGCTTGTGGGTCAAACCACAGCCAACATTAAGCAGGTTTACATAAGGCTTAGTCAGGAATATTGCACTAATGTGGAGCTCATTGTCTAAACAGTGTAGCACATGTGTGACTATTTGACATCATGTGAGTTAACCAAAGCAGAGTTTTCCAAAGCTTTATTCCAAGACAATCCTTAGAACTTATGCTTGTGATGACGACTTGCATTTGTACAGGAAATGCTCAGTAATTGTCTCAGAAAAACTGCAAAGTAAAAAACAAAAACAAAAAAACAACAATAACAAAAGAAAGAAATTTAAAGAATCATACAATAATTTTCATAGGTCATAGTGACCATGTCTTTCAAACTTCAAAAAGGGCCATTAAAGTGGTCTATATTAATTGTGCTTTATAGCTGTCTCATTTTAAAGTACATTTTTTACAATTTCTCAGCGGCATGTGTCATTGAGGTTCTTTCATTTCAGAAAAGTACCTATTATGAATTTGAATGTTATTCATAATGAGGCATAAGTTATTGTATTTTGCTCTTACTTTGGGATGTAGTGGTTACTTTTCTGAAATGAGACAGCCTCAATGGCATATTCAGATCACTGTAAAAAAAAACAAAAAAAAAATCAGACCTTCTAGTGACTGTTCACACCTAAATTTTTCCATTAGCCAAGCTGAATTTCTGCAAATTGTATTTTGTACAAATAGAAATAACATGTTGAGCCAATTGGAAAAAAATTGGAAGAAAAAAAAAAAAAAGTCTACCAAACCCTGTTATTGGCCCAATTAAGTATTCTAAAAATTTATATTGGTAAATTTATTTTACTAAAGCCATCTTACTGAATTGTTTATTCCCCGTTGTCACAAAAGAAAAAGAAAAAAAATATACATATTAAATGATGATGCACTAAACACTGCCACATTTTAATACGTTTTAATCAAATCTGCAACAGTATTGTGAAAATACCTTAAAATAATAAATACACTGACATTTTCTACACAGTATACCTTACAAAATCATGCATTTTAATTCTCATAAAATATGCAAAGCTGATGAGTTACACCTTATACATTAATACATTCACAAACACGTGCAAAATTGTCAAAAACACCATGAAATGTCATAATTTATCTGAGGTTACTTAAACCAATGTTTAGTGTAACCTCACCTGAACATTACCACACACTTCACATATTAAACATGTTAATATTAAGCATTTACAGATGTTTACAGATGTCACAAATCAAGCTTCTGTGGCTCCCTCCTATCACCACCAGAGGGAACCACTCACTAGAACTCTAACTCCACTTCCCATAACCCCGTTCCTGGCTGATCACCTGCACAGGTGTCAGCCATTTCCCCTTATCACTCAGACTATAAAAGCCATGCTCACGCTCAGTTCATCGTGAAGTCTTGTTTTGCTATGCGGACATTTTGCAGCGTTTTTCCTTGGTTTGCTTCTCTGGTTTTGAGTTGGACTGTTTTAAAAGGATAATTCGTAGACAGGAGTGGGTCAAAAGGCAGGCAGAGATCAATCAGAAACAGGAAACAATCAAGGTCAGCAACAGAAAAACAAACACGGGAAATAAACACTCAGAATTGTCAGCCTTGGCAAAACAAGACCTTGCGATGAACTGAGCATGGCTTTTATAGTCTGAGTGATAAGGGGAAATGGCCGACACCTGTGCAGGTGGTCAGCCAGGAATGGTGTTATGGGAAGTGGAGTTCATGATAGATTTAGAGTTCTAGTGACGGTTCCCTCTGGTGGTGATAAGAGGGAGCCACAGAGGCTTGATTCGTGATGTGACAACAGAAGGGCAAAAAAATTCTCACAAGAGATACTCTGAGCTCATGAAATAGCATCTTACACTTCAATGTTTAAACCTCAATTTTAGGAAACAATGCAAGTGCTTTGTTACAATTTTATTATAAATAAATAAATAAACAACTAAATAAATAAAAAAAAAAATTAGTTTTTTACTAAAACATTGACCTGGAATCCAATAGGGGAAACACCCACACTTTGGATATTCTGTATGTATATACATATATATATATATATATATATATATATATAGATTTTTTTATTATTATTTATTTTTATTTTTTTTTGCAAACAAAACTTTTGGAAACGTTGCTTCATAAAATTTTGGTTAAACCACTGGAATCACACTGATTACTTTAATGATGTGTTTCTGAGTGTTCTCGTCATGACAAATGCGACCTCCAGAGGGTGCAGCCTTTCAAATAAGACACAGCAGACACAAGTCTTGTGAAAGTGCAGTGAAAATAATTACTACTGTTAATGGTAACCTAATGTTTTAAAATATTGATTGCTAACAAAGATTTTCATTTGATTTCATTTGATGAATTTGTATCTCGTTTATATATTATTTTCGATCTGTTTATGCCCAATTGACAATTTAGGGTGACAGTTCAATGTCATATCTGGATCTTGTAAAAATGACATACTTCTCTCTGAGTGACGCAGGACTTCTCCAGTCATTTAGTCTGCTTAAACTCCATCCACTGCAAGCTTGCTTTCATCTGCCTCAGCTTTTGAGTGAAACTCCCACATCTCTTGCAATAATCCATTAGACTCAAATGTACGTCACAATATCGCTACCTCAGACTCCTCACCTACTGGCACATAACTTGCAGATCATGAGTGAACCTGCAGTGTTTGTGTTACCTTCCCTAAACTTCCCTAAAATAACCACTACGTTAAAATTTTCTATGATATATCAGCTACTGAATGTGTACTGAACTATTTCAGTTGCAGCTCAAATGCTCATAAACTCTTTTTCCTTTAATGGTTAGCTTAAGGCTTGTTTTGAAAGATTGATGCTGCCAACCAATATTTTTACAGCTTATCTTGACAGCTCATTACATGCATCCCGTTGCTTTAAAATAGCAAGAATGTGTGACATCAACGCTAAAACCCGTTTGGTCAAACCCTGTCCTAGTTGTCAAGCCAAGTTGGCGTGGTTTGGGAGAAAATAGGATTTACCTTATCCTTTCTACAGAAGGACTTGTGAAATGGAGCATGCTGTTTTGAGAAGATTAACACATTGTTGGTATTTGTATTTAAGCACTTTGCATTCCCCTAGAATGCAATTAATCACTGAATTTCTAAAATACGTGTTTAGACATTGTCAGATTCCTGAAAATGTCCACCCATTTGAAATTTAATTTGCTCCACTTCACATCTACTCAACTCATCTTTAAGGTTTAGCTGGTTAGCATGAGCAGTTAGCCTCTGATGGTTAATGCTGTAACTACACCGTCTGACTTGAAAGCCATTTAAAACATCAGTGTATTCTGATTTAATGAACTGTTTTGCAAGAAACGTTAAACTGCAAACATTCTAATTTATTATAATCATGTTTTGAAATGAACACCTGCCAAATGTGGGTGAAAATCAACCACGGCAGTTAACGCTATCAACAGGAGTTGCCAACATTAGCAAAAAAAAAAAAAAAAGCATTGGGTAACACTTTATTTTAGGATGACCTTGTTACACTTGTTACATGTAAATTATGCATAATTACATTTAAGTATACCTTAAACCAAACTTAATATTATTCATATATAATTATATTCATATTCATATATATAATATTATCATATATAATATATTTACACTGTGACAAGAACACCTTAAAATAAAGTGTAAACAAGCATTGCTAATACACTAGTGAGGAGACAAGAGGCTAAATTGTAAATGCTGCATGTCCAAGATTTTTGTACAATTTGTAACTTTGTAAAAGTCTGCGTATCTGCTTCCCCTTGATGTTGATGGTTTACCAACAGATATTCGACTAGTATATGGTACAAGTACATATCGACTTATTCTACTAACCATAACCATAACCTTTAGCAGTTTACCCTAACAGTTTACTAATACTCTAGTGATGCTAAGTAACACTTTATTTAATTTTAAGGACCAATTCACACTAACTAGTTGTTTACTAGCATGCATTTTGTTAGCATATTGGTGTTTTTTAGTACTTATAAAGCACATATTAACACCCTATTCTGAATTACCATAATTTATACTTAACAACTAACTTATTAGCTATCAATAACCAGCAAATTAGGAGTTTATTCTGACAAAAGTCTTAGTTAATAATTAATTAATAGTAAAAATTGGACCACATAATAATCTGAGAGTCCGTTGATGTGTAATCGAAAGCGAAAGTTACTTACAGACATCAGAATGTCTAAAACATCAAATTAAAATAAGAATAAGTATAACACAATGCACAATTTAAAATTCCCTGTTGTGTTTCCGTTCTTCTTGCTGAACTAATTTTACCCAACCCTACATTTCTTTGAATGCCATAAAACCTAAATCTAACTGTTTTTCATTTCTGCCTTATACAGTGCATTTAGAAGGTATTCACAGTGCTTCATTTTATTTTTCATGTTACAGCCTTATTCCAAAATGGATTATCAATTCATTATTTTCCTCAAAATTCTACAAATAATACCCCACAATGACAACATGAAAGAAGTTAGTTTGAAATCTTTGCAAATTAATTAAACAAAAAGTACATATGTACGTAAGTATTCACAGCCTTTGCCATGACACTCAAAACTGAGCTCAAGTACATCCTGTTTGCACTGATCATCCCTTGGGATGTTTCTACAACTTGATTGGAGTCTACCTGTGGTACATTCAGTTGATTGGACATGATTTGGAAAGGCACACACCTGTCTATATAAGGTCCCACAGTGCCTAACACACCCTAACAGTGCATGTCAGAGCACAAACCAAGCCATGAAGTCCAAGGAATTGTCTGTAGACCTCAGAGACAGAATTGTTTCGAGGCACAGATCTGGGGAAGGGTACAGAAAAATTTCTGCAGCACTGAAGGTTCACAGAAGCTTGTAGTCTCTGTTACCCTTAATGGAAGAAGTTTGAAACAATTAGGACTCTTTCTAGAGCTGGCCTCCTGGCCAAACTGAGCAATTGATGGAGAACGGCCTTGTCTAGACTGGTGACCAAGAACTTGATGGTCCCTCTAGTTGAGCTCCATGATCATATATGCAGATGGAAGAAGCTTACAGAAGGACAAACATCACCGCAACACTCCACCAATCTGGGCAAAGGCCGTGAATACTTTTTATTTTTTCAGTTTTTATTTTTTAATAAATTTGCCAATATTTTAAACAAACTTCTTTCACATAGTCATTATGGGGTATTGTTTGTAGAATTCAGAGGAAAATAACGAATCAAATCCATTTTGGAATAAGGCTCTAACATAAAAAAAAAAATGTGGGAAAAGTAAAGCACTTGTGAATACTTTCTGGATGCACTGCATAATTACCATTTATTTTTAGTTAAGTCTCTTTTCTTGTATATCTCTTTCTTTACACTTCAGTCTCCAATCTCATTACCTTTTACACCCACATGAGCTAGTACTCATAAAAATGTAACACCTAATCCCATTATCTGAATCCTATATATCATTTGTAATATTTCTATCAAGATGCCTGCTCTGCTTACTTTGTTCTCACAGTTAACCCTATATTCATATGTTAGCCTTAACCTAACTCTGGAAACACAGGACACTTTGTGACGGTCATAATTGCCATATAAATCTGTGGAACCAGGGGAATATGAACCTGCTAAGAATGTTCTGTGGTCACTTAAACAGATGTTTGCATACTTCCATAGGCCCTGTTTCAGCCGAGTTCCCTTCCATGGAGATGAAAGAAAATGCTAATGCTTTCTCTAGATATTACTGACCTCCTTGAGTCATCTCCCTTATTACTTTGAAGCTGTGCAACACTGGCCTCTGCTGGTCTCATGAGTAGGGCCTTGCAACAGGTGTTGGAGAATTTTCTTACTGCAGTGCCAGTGAGTGGAGCTTGATGTCCAGCTCCCTCTCACTGGATGTTATGGGTGGAGCTTGACAGCCCAACCATAACCTGTAACTAAAACTTAACTCTACCAGAGAGGAGGAGCTGGATGTCATTTGGCTCTGCACAGAGAGCATCACTTGCAAGTGTGCCTCACATGTCCTTAAAAGTCAAGCCAAAACATTTTGATTGCCCCCTGGTGGTTGGCTGTAGTATAGGTCATAAACCCTGCTCTCTCCATGTAAATGAATGGGACATGAGCCAAAATAAAATAAAAAAATTAATTACACTTCAAATAAATGTTTCCTTCATTTTAAGTAGTTATTTTTATGCTGATTTATGTTCAAGTGTTCCATTAGTTGTTTGAGTTATAAAAACAAGGTGTCGCATCATGATTGTGGGCAGGATGCTTGAGTGAGTTTCCAGCTCATGATCATCAGCACTATGCAGACTCAAGCTTCAAATGCAATCAAATGACATGGTGGCTAGTCTTAATAAGTGAATCATAGAATCATTCATTCAACTGATTTGTTCAAACCCGCTGATTCTTTCATGAATGAATCAAATGACCTCTGTCTTCATGAATGGGTCATTGAGTTGGTCATGAGTTTTTGTTCAAAAATGCAAAGGCAAATTTTTTTCATTAGTGCATAATATATAACTCTGAAGCCTTTAATTCTTTTCAGTGATTCTTTTTTCTATCAACTCTTTTTTATTTGAAATGTTATTTTAGTCACAGTCACCATTTCTTTTATATAGTAGAAACTTGGGTTGAAAGAAACATAATATTGGCCTGTATTTCTTTCAAAACACTTGAAAAACAATGCAGCCTACAGCTCAGCTGTTCAAGGCCTGCTTAAGCGAATCCATGACAGCAGCACACATCTACATGGCTGCACAATGTATCTGCTTCATGTGACACTGTGTTCCCGTTGTTCCCACACAGAGGAATGGGGGTGGAAGAGGGGCTTCTTCTTGTTTGTCTCCAAACATGTATTATACCAGCTGATGTCACAGTCGCATGTGGTGGAGAAGAGCTCTGATTGGCTTGGAGGGAGGAAAAATATTTTCAAGGAAATTAATTAAGCACTATCAACAAATATGCTAAAATAAATAGCAGACTGCATAAAGAGAGTGTGTTTTTCTCTCACTCTCAGACTTGGTCAGAGCTTATCAGTGGCACACATTATTAGACAAGTCTTGAGAAGACACTAAGGCCAGTATTTTCACACATCATAGATTATGAAATTAAAACACCTGAATGTGTAATGCAGCAATGAATAAGAGCACTGATCAATGTTTGTCTCCCATTCATAAAATATGATCTACACTACCAGTCCAAGGTTTTTTTAAAGATATTTTTTTATTCATGTACTTATTTTTTTATGAAGAAGTAGTAATAATAATAATTTTACTTAGTAAGTGTGCATTAAACTGATCAAAAGTGATAGTAAAGACATTTAAATTGTTACAAAAGATATCTATTTCAAATTAATTCTGTTCTTCAAACATTTCTATTTATCAAAAATGAATTAATAACTGATCATTAATAGTTATTGAGCACAAAATTAGCATAATTTATTTATGAAAGGATTATGTAAGACTGAAGACTGAAGTAATGTTTCCATTATTTTTAAATAGAACTCATGAGGTACCATATAATAACTAAGGCAATATATCATGAGCATACAGGCTAACTTAATGGAGAAACAACATCTGAATACAGTAAAATTAATAACATCATCAGAATCGCTGCATCTAAATTGAAACTAGTAGCATAGAAAACATGCATATTGTGGCTTAGTTTCCTTTGTTGTTGCCTGTTCTTGTGATAAAATTTGTGAAAGCTGATCATTTTGTAGACATCTGTTGAAAATGAAACAATGTGAAACAATTGTGTGTGTGTGATGGAATTAAAATTGAGTGCCCTTTTTCCACTTGAGCCCCTACCCCTCAAAACGTCTGTGCATGTCCCGGTAGACTGACAAACTCATTTTATCAAATTTCACATTATCAGATAATAATCACATAACAGCCTCCCATCCTACAGTGCTTGCACTAATACAAAAGCATAATTATTTCACATGTATATTATATAATGTATATTGTATACTATGTACTAGATATAGATCCCAGGATATTTTTTTATCTCACGCTGTAGTTTTCATAACTTTATTATTATCCCAAAATGTTGAGAACAGTTGCTGTACAAAATGCAGTACAGTAGCTATGTCTAAATGTCGATTGGTATTTGTAACCCTGGACCACAAAACCAGTCATAAGCGTCAATTTATTAAAATTGAGATTTATTAGGTTCTCCACTGATGTATGGTTTGTTAGGATAGGACCATGATACAACTATTTGAAAATCTGAAATTTGAGGGTGCAAAAGAATCAAAATATTGAGAAAATCACCTCTGAAGTTGTCCAAATGAAGTTCTTAGCAATGCATATTACTAATCCAAAATTAAGTTGTGATATATTTACAGTAAGAAATACACAAAATATCTTCATGGAACATCATCTTTACTTAATATCCTATAGATTTTTGTCATTAATAGAAAAATAATAATTTTGAATGTATTTTTGGCTATTGCTACAAATATACCAATGCTACTTAAGACTTGTTTTGTGGTCCAGGGTCAAATTTTATTATTAGTGTAAAAAAAAACTAAAGCATTGATTCCTAAGCAATGACAGACCTGACATGTTACCTAAATATTATTGTTAACATTATTTAATTTTTATGTATGTATTTTGTAATTTCACTTTTTATGAATCCAGTGCTGTTTAAAGTTTTCATTTTATAGCCATTTGGATAGACTGACAAAGTAATTTTAGCATATTTCACATTATCAGATTTCTCACAGCCTCCCATCTAGCAGTGCTTCCACTAATACAAAATGACCCCTGAAAAACAGATGCAAGTATTTGGGTGGGAGGGAGCAGTCCACTGCTGGCAAGCACTTTAGGCAATATATGACCGTAAGATGAAGTCACAAACATTGCGACTGGAGTCAACTCCCACTCATCGGCCAGCACAGTCAATGCTTTATGTGAAGAAGTACCAGCTGGTGCCACGGTCTCATAGTCCTCCATACTTATTTGTGTGCATCAGAAACTAGGAAATGGACATGATATTTAAGCGTAAATCCATAACTATCATCTTTGCCTGTTTATTTGCATTATTCCTTCACAAAATCTGCTTTGCTGAGAAAAGTAAGTAACTCTTGTTTTTGCTAAGTATTTGCTAAACTATTGTCAGCAACGCAATTGTGTCAGTACGGCATTTGTCAGCCTCTCTCGTGGGTATTTTTTATGATGTAATTCATTTTTGCTCAGTCAGTGGTATTAAAAAGACGCAATGTCTGTTCATTGTCATTGTGTACAGACAACCATAGAGCTTGAAAATATGTGTAATTGTTTAAAATACTTTCCTACATATATTGTGTCATCACAGAAAATTAACTGCCCCTCAGAAGCTTTAATGTGATATAAAAACTGCATAGCGTAATTTTTAAAAATAAGTTGGAGTTTAAAATATTGATATTTTCACACAATTCTACAAATAAGTGCAAATTAAAATAGTGAACTGAAATTTGTTTTGAAATGTTAACGTCAGGATCAGATTCAGAAAGCAAAACTGACATTAATTTAACTTATGACAATTTTTTTGTCATATCCGCAAGGATATGTAAGAAAGTAGTAACATTTGTTTTCTCTCCACAGTTTGTACAGTCCCCACAGAGCCTGTGACAATTAAAGAGAATAACACAGCTGACATAGTTGTTGTCCTTATTAACACAACAACAAAAGATGTAACACTGAATCTCACAGAGAATCCTGGGAATGCCTTCGATCTGAGAGGTTCAGAACTGATAGCAAAGAAAGGCCTGGACTTTGAAGTATGTTTATTTCATGACTTTTTATTGTCTTGTGCCAATTTGAGTGACATGACTATGATGACACTGCTGGAAAATCCAGCTAAAGCCAGCTTCAGATGATAGCTACGTATGTTTAAATGGTTTCTAGCTGGTCAGTTATGGTCATTATATGATGCAAGTTGATTAGATAACAATTAATCAGCCACACCACCAGACAGTGAACCTGGCGGTAGACCGGCTTGATCTTAAATTGCTATGACTTTGGGTTTAACACAACTTGGTTACTCCTGTAAGTTCACAATGAATGATCACAGAAGTTTGATCCTAACTTCAGCTGATATTTGATTGTTTTCCAGACACTTTCAGGTTCTGAAGAACTAACTGTCCAGATCCGTTGTAATAAAACTGGCCACAGAAGTGTAAGTTACTCACAACTCCCCTTCCAAGTATGGAAATGCAATGCAAAAATATTTTAGCATTAGATCAAATTTGAACCCATGTGTAATTTATTTGAAAAGAAAGACAGCACAAATACCATTGAAACCAGCTGATTAAAAGATAATAGGGTGTGTGTCAAACATCACCTGACCAAACCCAGGAAACAGGTCTCATCGCTTCCGCTTGTCAGAGAACGTGTTAATAGCCGTATTCAGTTGTTATATCTATGGACTTTGAAGGTGTTCAGTTAAACTAGTTAGCTGTTAGATGTTTTATTCAATTTTCATACAGTCAAAACTAAATTTATTCAGACACCTTCAACATTTCTCATATTATCACTGTTTATTCACCATAGTTTAGAAAATGGTAATAAAATATGACAAGAATTAATTTTGATAATGTCAGATAACTTTGATTTGTAATGAATTACAATCAACTGTTAGTATAACAATATTTACACAGATATCAATACTTTGTTGACCAATTACCAAGCAATGCTTAATTTTGTTCAGTATATGAGGTAAAAAGGTTGCATTAGCAGTTAAAGAAAAAACACTTAATGGTCATCTTAACATGGCCAGGTCTGTCATGCAATCACCTGTCTACTAATTACTAATTGCACTGACATGCACCCACTTACCTTACCACCTCAAAAGCACACTCACCACAGTCACTCGTCGGCTGGTCTCAAGGTTACAAGCTTCTCTGTGCTGGATACTTACCGACCTCCATCTGCCTGTCAAGCCTGCAAATGTTTATCTCTGTGGAAAGAAGAAAGAAACCCAAGTTCAGATAAGACTGTCTGATTAAGCTTAATTTTGTCTCACCACCATTTGAATCCATTTCAGTTTGAAAGCATTTCTTCTGTTGGCTCAATAATACTTGTACCTGTCTGCCTTTGTCTGGCCGTAACAGAAGACCAGCCCAGTACAAAACAAGAAGACCATGGACCCGTGAGATCCAGCCTCACCTGAGCACACTTCGCCGACCTGGTTCACTTCACACCCTTCATGAGTCACTCCTTCCCTCTGCTACTGTCACAACGCCACCTGCCAGTCCCATTACCCGTCCAGCGGCTTTCTCTGGTGAGGCGGCTTCCTGCAGCGGGTTCTTACTTCAATGCCTGCTGTACTTCAAGCTCCAACCTCATCAATTTGCCAATGGCCAAGCAAAAGTGGCATTCATCATCTCGCTACTCGCCGGAAGAGCCCTGCAATGGGCCGAGGCCTTGTGGAATTTGCAGAGTCCTCTGATTCACTCGCTGTATAACTTCGTCAAAGGCTTCCAGGATGTGTTCAGCCAGTCAACCACGGAAATCATGGTGCACAACAAACTAGGCTCAACCCAGCTCTATGTCAGCAAATGTCCATCTACGAGGATACCGTGGGACTCAAAAAGCAGCTCACATCTCTCAACATTTAACTGCTTGCCACATGGAGATCACACCCTCTGCAGGCGCCTCACCCAACCTCGCTCCTCCAGCACTAGAGCCCATGATTACGGACAGCTACTGTCTCTCCCACACGGAACGGTCCCATCGACTCACCGCCGGCCTCTGCCTGTACTGTGGCTCCAAGTAGCATCAGCTACCCACCTGCCCCATTTGTCCATCATGCTCAATGGTGAGTACAATCCACATCAATTTCCTGAAATTTCTCACAAACCTCACATCGATGCTCTTCTCCACTATCAAACCCAGTCTTTCCCAGTTAAAGTCCTCGTCGACTCCGGAGCCTCAGGAAATTTCATCTTGTCACAGATCACTGCATGCCAGAGGTCGTGCTCCGCATTGGATGTTTCCATGCGCAGATGAGCAGAGCAGATTTCTCTTTTGGTGCTGGAGGAGGCAACTGTGGACATCGTCCTGTGATGCCCCTGGCTCACCAAGCATAACCCCAACATCGCCTGGAGGTCTGGAGAGGTACTCAAGTGGATCCAAAAGTGCCAGCAAGGATGTTTGACAGGACTTACCTGTTCCCACCATTATTCAACCTAACCTGTCAGTCTGTTCCACCTCCACCTCCGGATTCACCTCATACCGTTTCTATTCCTCCAGAGTACCGGGCGTTCCAGGAAACTTTCAGTAAGGTTGCTGCCACTCACCTACCACCTCACTGGCCATGGGACTGTGCCATCAACTTTCCTGTAGAGAGTTGAGAGGAGTACATACAAGAGGCCTTACAGCAGGGGTTCATCCATCCATCCACCTCACCCACAGCATCGAGCTTCTTCTTTGTGGCCAAGAAGGATGGGAGTCTGCATAGATTACCGGGCACTCAAACCAAACCATCAAATTCACTTATCCGCTGGAGGACCTGTGCAGCGCCCGCATCTTTAGCAAGCTGGATCTTCGGAGCGCCTACAACCTGATCTGTATCCGCAGGGGTGACAAGTGGAAGACCGCCTTCGTAATACCCACCGGACACTTTGAGTACCGGGTGTTGCCCTATGGCCTCTCCAACTCACCTTCCATATTTCAAAACTTCATGAATGAAATCTTCCAAGACATGCTCAACTGGTTCATCTTCATCTACATCGACAGAATTCTTATCTACTCACCCAATTTGTACGAACATCACCGCCATGTCACCCAGGTACTCAGATGCCTCCGCGAACACCACCACCTCTATCTGAAAGCAGAGAAATGTGAATTCCACAAAACCACCATCCACTTCCTTGGCTACATTGTCACCCCTGCCAGAGTACAGATGGACCAGAGGAAGGTGGATGGCGTTTGAAACTGGCCACTTCTGAATACCATCAAAGAAATGCAGAGGTTCCTGGGGTTCACCAACTTCTACCGCTGGTTCATAGACCACTATAGCCAACTGTCAGCTCCACTCACCTCTCTGTTCTACAAAAAAGCCAAGACTCTAACTTGGACTCCAGATGCACACCAGGCCTTTCACCAGCTCAAAACCGCATTCTATGCTGCCCCAGCTATCTCACATCCAGACCCAAATCTCAGCTTCATGGTAGAGGTGGATGCAGCAACCCTGGGAGTGGGTGCCATCCTGTCCCAATGGAAAGGTGAACCCTCTGTACTCCATCCATGTTCGTTCTTCTCCAAAAAACTGTCCCTGGCGGAGCAAAATTATGACGTAGGAAATCAAGAGTTACCGGCTATCAAGCTCACTCTGGAAGAGTGGCGGCACTGGTTAGAGGGTGCCCAGCAACCCTTCTAAGTCATCATCGATCACAAAAAAATGCAGTACCTCCGAGAAGCCAAACGCCTGAACCCACGCCAAGTCCGCTGGGCTCTATTCCTCACCTGTTTCCGTTTTACCATCACCTACTGTCCAGGAAGTAAAAATACTAAAGCGGATGCTTACACCAACCAGATCCCACTCCAGAAGAACCAGAATCCATACACCCATCCTCCATCATCGTCTCCCCAATCCGCTGGGCACTCAATGATCAGATCCAAGCTGCCACTCACACAGAGCCCGCTCCGCCAGGAGGTCCAGAAGGGGGAACCAATGTTCCATCCACTCTGTGCCTTCTGGACACCCAGGCAGCCACTGAACCCTCTCGCTTCTCCAGAACCGTTACTGGTGACCCAGCATGGCCCGTGATGTATGTCAAGGGATGTTTGATCTGTGCCATCACCACCACTTCCCGCCTTCTGCCTGAGGGTAAACTGGTCCCTCTACCCATTCCTCGCCGGCCCTGGTCCCACCTAGGAGTGGACTTTGCCACCAACCTACCTCCCTTGAATGGATACACAACCATCCTCCAAAATTTAAGCCAGTATCTACCCTGGGCTGAGTACACACAAAACCACCGGACTCACTCTGTTCCAGTGCATCCTCCAACTACCACTGTTTCCCTGGTCCAGGAAGCACTCAGAGGTCCCAGGTCATATTTAACAAAACATATGCAAAAAGTATGAGCGAGTAGCGATGAGACCTGTTTAACAGAATACAGATGTCTGTTGCACATAACCCCTATTACATGAATGGCACAGAAAAGTGTAGACAGGTGCGATAAGTCATCTAGCATTTATTATTTGTTTGCAGATGCCTCTTGATATTATGTTATCTAATATAATGTAGTTGTTTTCTGTTAGTTTTTAAAAAGATGTTGCCAACTGTTACATCTGTAATATCTTTCATTTCATATTCATTTGTACATTTTATCTACAGATCACTCTGACTGTGATTGTTCGTGTTGTGAATATTAATGACAACCCTCCATCATTTGGTCAAAGCGAGTATACACTTGACATAAATGAGGTGAGAGCATATTATTATTCAATGTTTGTCCTAGTAGGATGTGTTTTAAATAATTGTTGGTTCTGGAACAACATTCTTATCAACCAATCAATCCAAACCAATCTTAGGGACAGGGATCAGGTGGAGTTTGTGGCTTAAATAACATGCTTATCAAACTAAATTATATTCAGATATTCAGGAGTAATTTAGAAGTGAGCTTAGGAACAGAACCATCTTTCTATGAATGTTGTTACAGGACCAGCAAAGGTTATTCTTGACAAAATCACATATGTTGTAAGTCAGACAGCTATAAATCAAATATATATAGCTATAAATAAGTCAACAGTTTTAAATCTACACTCATTGTGAGGATGTTGCTATTTCTAGTCCATAAATGTTGCATTTTGTGTGTATTGCACAGCTTACACCAGTTAATACCAGCATTGGCCTGATTGAAGCAATCGATGATGATTCTGAGGTTTTGTATTATTCTATGGAACCATCTGTGGTAAGTAATCAATTCCTTTACTCCAATGAGAAGATAAAAAATTATTTTAGGAATAGTTGAACACAAAATAAGGTAGTTATCATTCACTCATCCCCATGTTGTTTCAAACCTGTATAGGTTTGTTCTGTAGGCCACAACAAAAGAATATGAGCAAATTGTCCAAGCTGCTATTTTTCATAAACGAAAGTACCATAAAAGTGTCAGTAAAAGCATCATAATGACTACTGTGCTGTTACAAGTCTTTAAAAGTCATACACTAGCTTTGCGTGAAGATCTGACTGAAACCTAAAGGAATAGTTCAACCAAAAATTAATATTCAGTCATTTTCTTGCCCTCATGTTGTTCCAAAGCCCATGTCTTTTGAAAAATAAACATCAACAACACACATAGAATATCAAATATGGTAAATACAAGCTCATACATACATGCTTGCAACCTTGTCTTTTCAGAAGTCTTGGATTAAGCCACTCAATTCATGTGAATAAAATCTGTATTACCTTTTCTTACCAAAGTTTTGAGTTTTGAGTGAGTGGACTTTCAATGCGTGAAAGTGAATGAAATCAACAAACTGTGAGAATCTACTCTTGGTTTGAAACTTAGTGTTTACATATTTGCTTAAACTACTCCTGTAATATAAACATTTCTTTACAGAATAGATACTTCAGACTTGAGACCATGTATACACCAAACATCCTTGTGAACAAGGTTTTAGATTACGATGTCATCCAACAGGTGAAAATGATCTTGTATGTGCAGGTATGTAAAAATGGTTACATTTGAATGTGATCATTTCAGAAATTTTCTCCTGATCTGACATATAACACAAGCAATTCTTGACTCTTATAGGATACTCCACCTCAACCACAACCAGGTGAACGCTCCTTCACAGCTTCAGCAACCATCATCGTCAATATTAAAGACATTGATAACCGTCCTCCCTGGTTTCAACCATGTACAAGAGTAACCATTGGTAATGCCAAACTCTGTCTGAGCCTGGGCTACAAGGGCAGGGTGAACCTAACAGAAAAACAGGTACATTTTCATTCATATATGACCATGTTTAAAGGAATACTTCATCCAAAAATGAAAATTTGTTTAAAATGTACTTAATCTTAAACCATTCAATATGTAGTTGAATTTTGTTTCTTTTTTTTTTTCTCAAATCTGTCTGAAAAATCTTTTCTAAAGAAATTTACAATTAAATCACTTGCTCACCAAAGGATCCTCTGCAGAGAATGGGTGCCATCAGAATGAGAGTTCAAACAGCTAATAAAAACATCAATTAAGGCATTGTAAGAAAGAAGAGAAAAGCTGCATGTTTATAAAACATCATTAAAACGAAATTTGAAATTTTCGATTTCAAATCATTGCTCTGGACTAAAATAGAGTGCTCTATCCATAATTTTGCATTTTCCAGTGAAAATGTTGTCTAGTCTGAATCAGTAAAGAAATAAGAACAGATTTAGAACCGTTTACAAGTAAAAACTGTCCAAAACTTCTCAACAAGTATGTCAATGGATTTTAATGTGAGAACAGGGGATTGACTTTTTTACTTGAGAAAGCAATTTTATGGATAGATTTTTCTTTTTTTTTTGTCATAAGTGACAATTTAAGTTTTTAGCACCTTGATGGATTTGTTTCTTATAAACACAGCTTTTCACTTCACAAGACATTAATTGATCAGCTGGAGTCATATGGAGCATTGTGATTTATTGACTTGGGTTGGTCAATTATTTTGTGGTGTTTTTGTCAGTGAGCAAGTGACATAATGCTAAATTTCTCTAAATCTGTTCCGAAGAAGAAAAAAACTCAGGGTGTATACATTTTCAGCTAAATTAAATTTTTAGGTTAACTATTCCTTTGATAAATGCAATGGTGTGTTTTGAAAATATACATACAAATGTATATTTCCAGGACGGAGCCTTGCAATTGCAGCCAGGTCCAGTGTATGCCAGAGATGGAGATAAAAGCAGAAATGAAGAGATAAGCTATAAAATTGTTAGAGGTATTAAAGCATTCTTTTCAGCATAACTGTTGTTCCTACACACTCAGTGTTCAACAAGAACTGCACAATCATTTCTGTAATTGCCTAGGAAATGAAGACAACATATTTCAGATTGATGAGAAATCCGGAAACATATCCATGCTGAAACCAGCAGACATAGCTGGCCCAATATCACTCTTAGTTTTGGTGAGTTTCTTGCGCACATTATGAAGACTTTGAGAAGTTTCGTGTACATATGCATCCTCATGATATCAGGTTGGGTCTGAGAGCAAATATAATTTTCACTGCTTAATTTTGATAATAGAGACCTTCCTTTATCTGTCCTTCCCAGGCTTCTCAGGTGTTAAATCGAGATCAGTTTGCCACCACTTCAGTCACTATTGATGTAATGAAAAAAAGCAGAAATCCTCCAAAGTTTGAGAAAGACCGATATGAAGGGTATGTTTACAGTAATTCTGGGCCTGAAAACATGGTGCTAAGAGACAGGACCTCCAACAGGCCCATCAGAGTCAGAGCAAGGGATGACGATTTCGCAAGTGTAAGTTTTAAAACTTCATTTAATACCATCAGTTAGTGATTTACTTTTAAATTACAGTATGTGCAACTGTGATTTACCCATGGGACCCTAGAGCAACATCCTTGATGGTTTTGGAATAACATCAGTTTTTAGGTTTAGGTTGATGTTAGGACTGAAGTTGGGGCTTAAGCTACATTCATACAAACCTATCATTCCCCTCTAGTTTCAAAGGTAGTTAATGGTTAGATTTGGGGATAATATTTGTTTGAGAGAAATTTATTTTTTTCCAGGACCAACAAAGAGTTTGATCCAGGATCAATACCCTCTACTTGAAAACATTATGGTTTCCCATGAAGTCATCCATTTCTCACTTTATATTTCAGGGAATCAATCCTGATGTAAGATACGAAGTGCAATATAGCAGTTATGTTAATATCACAACAGATGGATTTATGCTTTTGAAGAAAGCCGTTCGGACTGATTCCTTTGCTGTGCAGGTAAGTAAATATGTTTTGTTGCATCTATTTTGAGAATATTTGAACGGCATCATAGTTGATAGTAGTTGTTTGCACATGAAATCTGTCTAATTTTACCACTGTATGGTCTTCATTTATGATTCTACTTGAGTCCTAGCAGTTTTCAGCAAGAAATTTGTCCACACTCACTAAAAGCAAAAACTTGTAAAAGAAAAAAAACAAAAAAACAATGAGAAACACATATCACATATTTAAAGCTTAATATGAAGGTGTAGAGGGATTTTGGAACAATGAGTTTTGAGTGTAGGCTTAGCTACCCAATATGACAAAATATTTACAAAATATCCTGTTGTTCATTGCAGTCACAGCATTTACCAAAGCTTTTATTACTTATTTTATCCTGTCTGTTTTTTAAAAAACTGGTCTCACTTTATATAGGCATCTTACTACACTGAAAAAAATGGTACAGGACTTTGAAATAATATTAACTCAGAAATTGTCACAAATAGTTATCAAGAAACCACAAGTAACATTGAATTAAACAAAAAAATTTAATAAGAAACATCCAAACTGTATTTTATTGTAAAATATACTCCAATAATCTAATCTAAGTTGTTTTGTTGACAACCTAGTAAAATCATATTAAGTAGGTATAATTATAGTGTAATTTCGGAACTTAATTACAGATATAGTTATTTGTTAATATTGAAACATAAATTAAAGTACAATGTAATGTAAATCATGCATATACACAGTAAGTGCATTGTATTATTATTTTACATGTTTGCACAGTACAGTATATAGCAGTTAAGTACACTTAATATAAAGTAGGTCCAATAGTGTTTGTTGCTGAAGACACAGCTGTCAGTGCTAAAATCTTCAAAACTTGAATACTTGAATTAGAACATTTAATAACACTTTATATTAAGTAAATATTAAATAAATACCTACACTGTAAAATATATATATATAGAGAGAGAGAGAGAGAGAGAGAGGATGCACTGTGTCATTCACACAAATACTAAACACCATCATAACAAACATGAAACTGAAATAATGCATTAAACCTTATTTTATTAACATTAGATGTAACAAGTCTAATGAACTTAACTGATAAGAAAAAACTAAGAACAAACAGTTTAATGAAAAAAACATAAAATGTGTCAGTTTACATTTTTTCACTGTAAATTATAAGTTCCTGTTCACTTACAAAAACTGCACTTACTGTAAAATCACATGAAATGTCCAATACAGTTTATCATCGTATACAGTAGGGGAACTTACCGTTAACCAATTAATACAATAATTAGTATGATTTTTCTTTAGCACTTTTACAGTCTCATACTGTTAACATTTGTTTACAGTGTACAAGACTATGGATTTATTGTATAAATATATTCTTGCTGTTCTGGAGAATTCCCACATCTGCTGCTAATGAGGTATGGTTAGGTTTAGGAGTAAGGGTAGGGTTAGGATTATATAGGGGTTAGAGTTTAAGGTATAGGGGTTATAGGGTTTTTTTAGGTAAGGATTGGGTTACATTTAGGGTTAATCCTAAAAGTGTAACTACAAATGTTAATTTACCTTTCATTTACTTTAAATGAACTAACGTGTATGCACATAATAAATACACTGTTTCAAATGGTTAGGTACATGGTAATAAACTAAGGCCACTTAATATAAAGTGTGACTGAAAATGATTTCTTTTGTCACCAGGTTCGGGCAGTTGATGTGTCTACTGGTGAGGCAGGTACAGCTACCATCTCTGTAATTGTAGTACCATGTAAGTTATACTACAAAAAAGTTTCCTATAAAGTTTAAACCAGGGGTGTCAGATTCTGCTTTTGGAGGATAACTTTCCTGCAGAGTTTAGCTCCAACACACTTACCTGGAAGATTCTAGCTTTGACTAGCTGGTTCAGGTGTTTAACTAGGGCTAAAACTTGGAGGTGGCCTTAGTAGTGGCCTTCCAGGAGCAGGATTGGACACCCCTGGTTTAACCATAATATTTTTTCCAGCATGTTGCCTGTTTAATTCTTCTCTTTGCATCCCTACCACATCAGCAGTGGGAGTCCAGTCGCCCGACGAGGGGTACCGTGCAGGAGACATGGCTTTGCTGGGCTTTGTAATGGCTGCGTTACTGGTGCTCTGCCTCATTGTGATTGGCTATCTGATATCACGTGTCAAGAAGGGGAATCCAGATGCATTTAAGTCTGAGGTCAGCATCTTCTCGTCAAAGCTCAGTGAGTCCAGCTCTGAGTGTCCACTTTGTAAAAGAATTGACGCTTAAGAGAAAGTTCCATAAGAACGCCGTAATAATGTACTACAGCAAGTAATATACAACTCATGAAATTGTGAGATTAACCCTCTGCCCTCATTCAGTGTTTAGGGTCATGCTTGAAGTTTACTCAGCCCCCTAACAGGCCAAGTCCAAGAGATAGCATGCAGTTCACCAATGATGGTTTCTTGAATGAAGGGGACACAGGGAGATCCAGATCCAGGCGAGCTGACCTGAGAGAAAGGAGACTGGATGCAGTTCAAGCAGCGAGGGTGCGAGTGATACCTCGTGAGAGACAGAGGCACTGCAGCTCCTGTGGACTCCAGACGCATACCAACCATTCACACCATAGTCCAGCTGTCCAAACCAGAGGAAAGGCGAATAAGCATAAGGTAAAATCCATTCTGGCTAAAGAAAGGAGGAAGGACGACAGACACAAGACCGTTTGGTTCAAGGAGAGCGAGGATTCTTCAGATATCGAGGTGGAGATCATCCCTGACACTATAGGGCTTAAGTCTGAAGAGGACATGGAAAAAGTTGAAGGGGATTTTGTGTCCCCTCCACGGGAAGACAGCGAAATGGAACTGGGGGAGTTGACAATGCTGAATATACAGGACTTGAGTAGCAGGGAAACTTCAATTTCTGATAGTAGAGAAGGACTGAATACAGAAAGAAGAGATCAGTGAGGATCCCAGAAGCTCTTGCTCAGTAAAATTCAGAGACTGAATTCCTTTTTTTCCTAAATAAATAATTTATCTTTGTGAAAATAAAACCTGGTTCGGTTCAAACATAAATAATTGGAAAATACTCACACCTTTTTTTTGACACATTATATTTGTAAATAATGAGTCCATTATGATATGCATTTTTCCATTGTGTGATATGCATGCTAAACTAATATGCAAACGTGTTGATGTCTATAACATGTCTATAATTTCAGAAAACAATACTTAGTATTTAATGTTGGCTTATTGCTTAATTTAGGGTCAGCTGTGTCTATGAATAATACCTTGTGAAATATAGTATTTTGTATAATTATGTAAATTATGTGGAAAACAACCAGAATAAAGCAAATTTGAAAGTAATATGAAGACTTGATGTGGTACCGGATAAAATAATATAAAAGACAAAACCAATAAATTCAATAACAAAGTTATATGTATAGCTTTTTTAAAGATGTGTGTATATATATATATATACAGTCATGTGAAAAAGTTTGGACACCCTATTTAATTCCATGGTTTTAAAATATCTGTTCCTTGGCAGGTCTAAAAATTTTAGAAAATAAAACCTCTGATGAACAACAATACATGACATACTACACCACGTCATTATTTATTAAATAAAAATAAAGTCAAAATGGACAAGCCATGTGTGACAAAGTTAGGACACCATTACTCCTAACATAGGATTTAAGAGGGTAAATAGCAGTTAGGCACTGCTAATCAAATGCCTTTGATTAACTGATCATCAGCAAGAGTTAGCACATCTATAATAGCAGACATTTTGGCAGTTTGCTGGACTGGAGCTTTCAGGTGTGTGTTAACACAATGCCAAAGAGAAAAGACATCAGCAATGATCTTGGAGAAGCAATTGTTGCTGCCATCTATCTGGGAAGAGTAACACAGCCATTTCCAAACAATTTGAAGTTCATCTTACCACAGTGAGGAAGATTACCCACAAGTGGAAGACATTCAAGACAGACATCAATCGTCCCAGAAGTGGACGTCCCAGGAAGTTCACCCCAAGATCAAACCATGTAATACTCAAAGAATTGGCAGACAACCCAAGAACTTCACCACAGACTCGACAGGCCTCACTTAACATTTTAAATGAAAAGGTTCATGATAGTACAATTAGAAAAATATGGGACAAGTATGGCATTTTTGGAAGGCTTGCCAGAATAAAACCTCTTCTATCTAAAAAAAGCATGGCAGCATGGTTTAGGTTTGCAAAGTTGCATTTGAACAAACCATAAGACTTCTAGAACAATGTCCTTTGAACAGATGTGACCAGAGTGGAGATGTTTGGCCATAATTCACAGCGCCAAGTTTGGTGAAAACCTGTAGGGCATATCAGCACAAACACCTCATATCAAAAGTCACACATGCAGGGGGAGGGCTGATGATTTTGGGCTTGTTTTGTAGCCACAGGATCTAGGGACCTCACAGTCATTGAGGCGACCATGAACTCCTCTGTATACCAAATTATCCAAAGTCAAATGTGAGGCCATCCGTCCGACAGCTAAAGCTTGACCAAAATTGGGTCATGCAACAGGACAGTGATCCTAAGCACACCAGCAAATCTACAACAGAACAGTTGAAAAGAAAAGAATCAAGGTGTTGCAGTGGCCCAGTCAAAGTCCAGACCTCATCCTGACTCAAATGCTGTGGTGAAAGCTGTCCATAAACAAATGGCCACAAACCTCAATAAACTACAGCAACGTTGTAAAGAAGAGTGGGCCAAAATTCCCCCAGAACGATATGAGAGACTGATAAAGTCATACAGGAAATTATTACTTCAAGTTATTACTGCTAAAAGTGGATCTTCAAGCAGTAGAATCATAGGGTGTCCTAACTTTGTCACACATAGCTTTTCCATCTTGGCTTTATTTTTGTTAAATAAACAATGACACAGTGTGATTTGTCATGTAATGTTGTTTACCTGAGAATTTTTGTTTCCAAATGTTAAGACCTGCCATGGGCCAGATAATGTTTTATTATGTCCTGATACAGAAAACTATGGAATTCAATAGGGTGTTCTAACTTTTTCACATGACTGTATATATATGTGTGTGTGTGTGTGTGTGTGTGTGTGTACAGTGAGGGAAAAAAAATTGATCCCCTGCTGATTTTGTATGTTTGCCCACTGCCAAAGAAATGATCAGTCTATAATTTTAATTGTAGGTTTATTTGAACAGTGAGACACGGAATAACAAAACAATATGCATTTAAAAAAAAGTTATGAATTGATTTGTATTTTAATTAGTGTGGGCGATCACAGAGGTCAGACATTTCTTGTAGCATTTCTTGTAGTTGACCACCAGATTTGCACACATCTCAGGAGAGATTTTGTCCCACTCCTTTGCAGATCCTCCACAAGTCATTAAGTTTTAAACGCTGACGTTGGTAACTCAAAGCTCCCTCCACAGATTTTCTATGGGGTTAAGGTCTGGAGACTGGCTAGGCCATTGTCATGCTTGAATACCCATCCACAACCTATTTTCAATGCCTTGGCTGAGGGAAGGAGGTTCTCACCCAAGATTTGACAGTACATGGCCCCGTCTATCGTCCTTTTTGATGCAGTGCATTTGTCCTGTCCCCTTAGCAGAAAAACACCCCTAAAGCATAATGTTTCCACCTCCATGTTTGACAGTGGGAATTGTGTTCTTGGGGTCATAGGCAGCATTCCTCCTCCTCCTCTAAACATGGCAAGTTGAGTTGATGCCAAAGAGCTCGATTTTGGTCTCATCTGACCACAACACTCACCCAGTTCTTCTCTGAATCATTCAGATGTTCATTGCCAAACTTAAGACAGGCCTATACATGTGCTTTCTTAAACAGGGGGACCCCTTGCAGGAACTGCAGGATTTCAGTCCTTCACGGTGTAGTGTGTTACCAATTGTTTTCTTGGTGACTATGGTCCCAGCTGCCTTGAGATCATTGACAAGATCATTCCACGTAGTTCTGGGCTGATTCTTCACCGTTCGCATGATCATTAAAACTCCAGGTGAGATCTTGCATGGAGCCTCAGAACGGGGGAGATTGACAGTTATTTTGTGTTTCTTTTATTTGCGAATAATCACACCCATGTTGTCACCTTCTCACCAAGCTGCATGGTGATGGTCTTGTAGCCCATTCCAGCCTTGTGTAGGTCTACAGTTTTGTCCCTGACATCCTTGGACAGCTCTTTGGTCTTGGCCATAGTGGAGAATTTGGAATCTGATTGATTAATTGCTTCTGTGGACAGGTGTTGTCACGAATCGTGCCGCTGTGGCTCCCTCCTCTCACCATTAGAGGGAGCCTTCACTGAGACTCTGAACAGTATCACAACTCCATTTCCCATAACCCCTTTCTCATTGACTTCCTGTCACCTTTCACCTTCACACCTGTCGGCCATTACACCTCATCACACAGACTATAAATAGAGCATAATTTCTGTGTACAAGTTGCGAAGTCTTAATTTGCCAGCCGGTCAATTCTGAGCATTTTCATTTGATTGTTTGTTTGATTACCCGTTGTGACCTGGACTGTTTCCTCGACCTTGATTCCTCTCTGTGTTCCTGACCTAGGATTGTTTGCTGGATTACTTTGTTTGCTAGCCGCCTGCCTCGACCTCTTTCGTATTAACATTGACCTCTCTCTTGGTTATATGTGTTGTTCCTGTTTGCTCCTTATTGACCCTGCCTGTTTTCCAGGAGTGTTGAATTTAATAAAGTCTGCACATGGATCACTACTACGCTGACTCCTACGTTACAGGTGTCTGTTATACAGGTAACAAGATGAGATTAGGAGCACTTCCTTTATGAAAGTGCTGCTAATCACAGCTCATTACCTGTATAAAAAACACCTGGGAGGCAGATATTTTGCTGATTGATAGGGAATCAAATACTTATTTCACTCATTAAAATGCAAATCAATTTATAACTTTTTTTAAATGTGTTTTTTTTTATTCTGTCTCTCAGTGTTCAAATAAACCTACCATTAAAATTATAGACTGATCATTTCTTTGTCAGTAGGCAAACATACAAAATTAGCAGGGAATCAAATAAATTGTTTCCTCACCGTACATTTATATATATTACCAATCAAAAATGTGATGTTTTTTCTTTATTTTCATGACTATTTGCATTGTAGATTCTCACTGAAGACATCAAAACTATGAATGAACATATATGGAATTATGTAGTACACAAAAAAAAAATGTGAAATAACTAAAAATATGTTTTATATTTTAGATTCTTCAAAATAGCCACCCTTTGCTTTGATTACTGCTTTGCACACTCTTGGCATTCTCTCGATGAGCTTCATGAGGTAGTCACCTGAAATGGTTTTCCAACAGTCTTGAAAGAGTTCCCAGAGATGCTGAGCACTTGTTGGCCCTTTTGCCTTCATTCTGCGGTCCATCTCATCCCAAACCATCTCGACTGGGTTTAGGTCAGGTGATTGTGGAGGCCAGGTCATCTGGCGCAGCACTCCATTACTTTCCTTCTTGGTCAAATAGCCCTTACACAGCCTGGAGGTGTGTTGGGGCTGAAAAATAAACGATGGTCCAACTAAATTGGATGGGATGGCTTGTCACTGCAGGATGCTGTGGTAGCCATGCTGGTTCAGTGTGCCTTCAATTTTGAATAAATCCCCAACAGTGTCATCAGCAAAGCACCCCCACACCATCACACCTCCTCCGCATGCTTCACAGTGGGAACCATGCATGTAGAGACCATCCGTTCACCTTTCTGCGTTGCACAAAGACACAGCGAGTGGAACCAAAGATCTCAAATTTGTCAATTCCTTGTGTTTCTTGGCCCAAACAAATCTCTTCTGCTTGTTGCTTTTCCTTAGTAGTGTTTTTTTAGCAGCTATTTGACCATAAAAGGCCTGATTCGCACAGTCTCCTCTGAACAGTTGATGTAGAGATGTGTCTGCTACTTAACTGCTGTTAACTTGCGATTTCTGAGGCTGGTGACTCGGATGAACTTATCCTCAGCAGAAGAGCTGACTCGTCCTTTCCTGGGGCGGTCCTCATGTGAGCCAGTTTCGTAGTAGCGCTTGATGGTTTTTGCATCTGCACTTGGGAACACATTCAAAGTTTTTGCAATTTTCCGCACTGACTGACCTTCGGTTCTTAAAGTAATGATGGACTGTTGTTTCTCTTTACTTTACTTTAGCTGATTGGTTCTTGCCATAATATGAATTCCAACAGTTGTGAAATAGGGTTGTCATGCTGTATACCAACCTGACTACTGCACAACTGATGGTCCCAACCCCATTAAGAAGGCAAGAAATTCCACAAATGAACCCTGACAAGGCACACCTATGAAGCGAAAATCATTTCAGGTGACTACATTATGAAGCTCATTGAGAGAAGGCCAAGGGTTTGCAGTGCTGTCAACAAAGCAAAGGGTGGCTACTTTGAGGAATCTAAAATATGAAACATATCTAGAGTTATTTCACACTTTTTTTCACACTATATGTGTTCATTCATAGTTTTAATGTCTTCAGTGAGAATATACAATGTAAATAGTCATGAAAATAAAGAAAAAACATTAAATGAGAGGGTGTGTCCAAACTTTTGACTGGTAGTGTATATATATATATATATATATATATATATATATGCAGGGGCAAATACCACAGAAAGCGTTTTGATTATGGAGGATGTTATCTCTGGATTGTAACACAAAGGTTTGGTTGCGTCATTATGGTGTCCCTTTGTGGATGAAATACAATGAAACAGCTGCCTTATGGACGTCTATTTTAAGTGCATTTCTTACATTTTAAAACACAAATCAGTGCTCACCACTTGAGGGCTCCATTGGCACGAGTCCTGACAGTTAGCCACACTGGGCCTTTTTAGTGTGATGTTTTGACAGTGTGTTCACTAGTTATGTGTTGGTTGGCTTTTTAAATTCTGAAAATAGTAAGAGACAACGAAATGAGTCTTGTACCAGACCCATTCATAGATTATATTACCCATATTATATTTGATAATCACATTTCAAAATTATCAGCATAATAGCTGAAAAACCTGTTGTACACAATCACCTATGTCTTCTGCCCACTGATAGTTCATACTTTTTAGTAAAAAGGCCTTTTGATGTGATTGTAAAAAAAGATCCATTTTATGGTTATGGTACAAAGAAGATGTAAGAAAAACTTTTATATTATTGGTAAATTTCAAGATCAATATTTACTGGACTTAAGCAACTTATGTTTACTTGATGATCTTTACATGTTTTTTTTTTTGTTTTTTTTGTTTTTTAAATCTCGCTGGCTTGCAATATCACACCATAGTATATTAGCCTTAAAAGTCTGATGTATAAAACATGATACTTAAAAAAAAAAAAATGAAAAAGGGGGAAAAAGTATGCTAATGTATCAACATGCTTTCAGTGCATAAATATATATTTACATTTATTCATTTAGCAGATGCTTTTATCCAAAGTGGCGAGCAGCAGATGCAACAGAGCACTAAATATACTCAATATAAGTTTCAGATACTGTTTAAGAGCACAGGCAAGAACAGAAGCAGTAAAAGCATAGAGAATTTGAAAAAGATCCTTTAAATAGGCAGAAACAGTGAAAACATGATCTTTTGCCTTTCTGCTCGCTTGCCTAATTGTCGATCTGTTAGTAGACATTGCAATATTAATGTTAAAATAAGAAAAGATCACTTTACAAGTCAAGGCCAGTAAGAAGTCCATTATTAATCAACCCTGCTGGTGATGAATGCATAAATAAGCTTCTCTGGGTCTTGTTGAACACAAATGATCTAATTTGTTGATCTAATTTAGATGGTAGTAGGCTGATTTAGTTATTGCTGTTATATGGCTCCTGAAGCTAAAATCAGATTCCAGAATGATACCAAGGTTCGTGAGTTAGACCCTTGGAGTCAAGATATGCATTTACCATTTACATTTCAATTGTGTTGCCAAATACAATTGCCCTTGTCTTGTCTTTATTTAACTGAAGAAAGCATTCACACATCCAGCTGTTAATTTCATTTATGCACAGGGAGTCTATCGAACTGAAAAGCCCTTCCACAAATCTGTTCGCAAAGCTATTGCGATGCTCACTTCAAAGAAGTAATATTATTGTTTATGGTCATGTAGTGGCACATCCTTGCGATTCATTTTAAAGCTAGATATGGCAGGAGAGTTTGAGTTAACATATAAACAGAATTTCAGGTGAAGATAACAAGGAAATTACATTGGCTTTCACTGCTGCCTTTGCCAAGCAAACATATAAGAAACACATAACATATAAGCTCTTTAAGAGGGCTCTGCCCTTCAGAGTGAGTAGGGCATATGGATGTTCACTTTTACCTAGACCTTGCACAGTATATCCAATTTCCTATAAAAGGGTTCCAATGGCAAATGCGTAGAAGATGATGTATTAGAAATACAAATCCCTTAAGAAAGTTAACATGGTTTTACTACAAACAAAACCAAAATCGCTGTGGTTACTAATGTAACCTTGGTTCCCTGAGATAAATGGTGGTTTTAGCCTGCCAAAAAGGGTGGAGCCAACTGCTATATAAGGCTCTGAGCACTATTTTATCAGAATCTTTCGACAGTAATTGACTCGTGTGCAGCCTTATAACACGGCAGCCTATGCAATGCTCGTTCCCTTATCTCAGGGAAGCAATGTTACGTTAGTAGTCTGAGGGCTCCCTATGGAACAATCTATCCCGTTGCGTAGGGAATGCATCCAATAGCGCTATGCTATTAGCAAGTTATAAAACCTGGTGAAGGTAGACAGTGAAGACCAGTCGACAGCTGCACAGATATGACTAATAGCTACTCCGCTTGACCAAGCCCAGGAAGAGACCATTCCTCTGGTGGAATGGGTCCTCATTCCAATACGACACTGTAAGCCCACTGAAGCGCAAGCCAGGGCTATAGCACAAACTATCCAGCGAGATAGTGTGGCCTCCTAAGCACACAAAGAGCTGCTCTGAATGCCGTGGCCTAATGGTTAGGGAGTCGGACTTGTAATCAAAAGGTTGCAGGTTCGAGTCCCAGGTCCGGCAGGGATTGTCAGTGGGGGGAGTGAATCAGCGCTCTCTGCATCGTCAATACCACGACTGAGGTGAGACCCTTGAGCAAGGCACCGAACCCCCAACTGCTCCCCGGGCGCCGCAGCAATGCAATGAAGCGCTCTCTCCATCGTCAATACCACGACTGAGGTGAGACCCTTGAGCAAGGCACCGAACCCCCAACTGCTCCCCGGGCGCCGCAGCAATGCAGTGGCTGCCCACTGCTCCGGGTGTGTGTTCACGGTGTGTGTGTGTGTGTGTGTTCACTACTGTGTGTGTGCACTTGGATGGGTTAAATGCAGAGCACAAATTCCTAGTATGGGTCACCATACTTGGCCTCACGTCTCGTCACTTTCACTTTTCACTTAACAGTGTCTTGGTTTGAAGACTACTCTATAGTTGTTAGGCCTAAATTCATGGCATGAAGCACTGACTGACAGTGCTTGTAAATCACCTTGAGGTGAAGATGTCCCAGGTGCCAAGCGTGGGACGGTACCGAGGCTTTGAGCCAAAATTGGAGGGGCCATATATGAAGCTTGGCTGACATGAGGCTCAACATATTCTGGAAGACACTGAGGGAATGAGAAATTACGAATCTGAATGATGCTGCTAGCCGCTTAATTGTCAGTGAGCGTTCTGGCATAATTCACACCCGCATCTGTTCCAAATTGACAACTGTCCTCAGGAAGATGCCCAGGATGGCTTTCCAAACCTGGAGCTGCATGGGTGGCAAGTGGTCTGAGTCTTTTGAGCTGCAGGTTTCCGCATAGAGACAGAGAACTGACATTTGTGGTAATGAGAATAAGAGGAGGAGTGCTCTTTTGAGTATGTGGGTCTGCTATCACAGTGGTAATTTGCTTGGGTGCATACTGAGTACGAAGAATGGGCCCAGCTTGAACAGAGCTTCCATTGCCCAAGACTAAACGGGGGGATGGAGAGCTTTTGCGAGACTTCTTTAAGGGCAGTCCGGCCTCAGCGGGACCTGGCTCTCTCCTATTCCTCTCTGTGTTAAGATCAGTGCTGTCTAAGGTTGCTGTTCGAGCCCAGGCTCAAACTTGTGCTGAGGCTGGGCCAGAAACGGCACGGGCTTTGCAGGCTACTGGAAGGATGCAGCCTTCTGGTGATTTGAACCAGTCGCAGAGCTAGAACGCTTGGGCAGGAAGTGATGCGTAGCCTGCAATGACTTCTGTGCCCATCTACGACAGGGCCGAATAATCCCATGGGGAAAATGGGGGAATCGAGGAAGGCTCAACCAAAGGTGGCACTCGACCACCAGGCACTCAACCACCACCAGATTGGCCACGGCCTTGCCAAGTCTCTAGAAGGGTGCCGGGATCACGCCCACTCCTTTGCATCTGAAGCTGTCAGTGAGTCATCGGGGACAGCTTCCTTCTCTGATCTCCTGAAAGAAATCAAGCTGCTCACTGCAGATCTCACAAATGAAGTACACCGGCGAATCAAGGCGCTGTGAGGAAGCACATGGGACCTGAGTTCACTCAAGCCCGATAAATCAGTCCCACTGCCCTGCTGTTTCTTCCTCCGAGGCTCCTTCGAAAACTATTTGAATACTTTTTATACTAGTAGCCCCTCACTGCAGTACACAAGATCCAGGGGCTGGAGATGGGCAGGTTTAGGGATCAGGGGGTGGTGACGTGTAGGTTCAGGGATATGTAAAGTGGGAGGAGTTGGATCTGGATCCAACCTCACTCAATGGATCTTGTGCTCTGCAGTGAGAACCAGCTCTTTTACACTGGTATCTCTGCAAATGTTTGCAAAACAAATTTTGTTATCATACATCTGGGAATTGCTTGTGTGACACATTACCTCCCACCATAACTTCTTGTAACTCAAACATTAGAGCACGGCACCAGTAACATCAAGGTTTGATTCACAGGAAATTCATCAAAAGGTAAAATACATTGATTGCAATACTTACTTACTGTAAATAATCTGCCAAATAAAAATGCATAATCTGTAAACTAATTTAGCCATATATTAATCTTATATGTTCACAAGAAGATCATTTATTTACCTGAACAAACAAAGGCAGTATCCACCCTTTCTCCTTGCAGCTTCTTTTGCATTTATTTATTTATCTATTTTTGTAGGGGGAAAACCCCCTTTGAAAGAATTTTTTGGCTTTTCTTCACCAGTGCTCCCTCTGGAAAAGGTATTTTTCAGGTTTCAAGTTTGTCAATAAAATGACTGTATAATGCTATAGTATTTCCTGCACTTAGATGAAAAGCTTTGTGTCACTATTAGTTAAACCACTGACACAGCTTAGCCGAAGCATCTCACACACTTTATTTCACAGCTTTCATTTTATCAAATAAGCCTAATTTAATCATTTATCTTCAGCTCAGAGATTTACATGGTAAAATTATTTTTACCCGTTATGTATATATTTATTTATTTTTTGACACAAAAACGTTTTCGCCTACAAAACAAACACAGTTTTATGCAGTTTGTAGATTATGTGGTGACACATCTGTCTCATTATGAAGACAGTGAAGAATATTGTGAAATATCTTCCTTTGTGTGCTGCAGAAGAATGAAAGTCATACAGATTTGAAACGATATGAGGGTGAGTAAATTATGGCAATTTTAATTTTAGGTGAGGTATCCTTTTTGAGAATGATATTGAAATAAATGTAATATTATACAATTCATATGAATAAATTACTATAAATCATGTACAGTATAAATACAGTTTTGCGAGCATAAATTCAGTCCTCTGAATATCTTTCACATTCCAGTGCATTTTTTATTTAAAATTTACATATTGTGAATTCAATTATCACACAAACAATTACGAACAAAATATGAAAATAAATGAAATATAGCATGGCAAATAGTTGCTTAGATGCAGGACAAACTGTACATTAAAATAAAAACATTAATATAAATATAGATTTTTTTAATTTTCTTTTTCATTGGGTGTAACTTGGACATTCAGTATGTATATGGGTCAATAAATAAAACACCTTTAAAACTGTTCAAGTCACAGACACACAGACCACAATCATTCGTCGTTCTTTAAATAACAGTAACTCTTTGGTTTGTCAGGTAAAAATAAGTCCACTGTTAAATTAGTTGACAGAAGCTGTCTGAAGACCTATGAAAATTGTCAGTATAAGGTCGGTTGTCTGGATTGTTGGCCGCGTTGTGCGTCAATCACGTTTAAATGAATTCCAGTATGTGCGTCATCCAGGTTTTGATTGCTGCCTCCACTGTATCCATGTAGTTTTCCAGCCTTAGAAATAACAGGCGAAGATATGCGCCAAAAGAAACTATGTAACATTTTTCTAAACTCCCGTCGCATTAGACAATACAAAACTGGGTTTAAACAACTATTTGTATGAGCAAGACAAACAGTCACGGGGAAAACATAAGTATGCACCATGTAGTATGTTTTGTCCCAGTGGACCGCGTTCAGTTTCACCAGTACGCCCCAGAGGGTGATCGCATGGTTTGGCATCCAGCAAATAAAAAAAGAGAGGACCACCACCGTTACAGACTTTGCTACTTTTGATCGTCTTCTCTGACGGGTATTAATGCCCCTCTTTCGGATAAACCTTAAAAGCAATAAATAACACACTGAGAGAATAAACATGGGCAAGATAAACGCAATGACAATTTTCTGAAGGTGATACAGAGCGAGCCAATCCTGGCCATCTGGGAACTTGAGGAGACAGAGTTTTTCACCTGCCACAACTGTCACGGTGGAGAAAATGGAAGTTGGAGCTGTTGCCACAGTCGCCAAGATCCACAATATTGCACAGATCCACTTCACAGACACGGACTTCTTTCGAGAAGGGATCTTTAAAGCAGATGCGACAGACCAGTAGCGCGTAATGCTCATTGCGGTCAGAAAAAAGACGCTGGCGTACATGTTCATCACAGTGACTGATAAAATGATCTTGCACATGGCGTTACCAAACGGCCAGCTGAAATCCAACGCCGTATCTACTGCCCAGAAAGGCAACGTCAGAACAAACTGAAAGTCGGTGACAGCTAAATTGATGACAAAGAAATTAATGATTGATTTCTTTCGACCTTGTCTTATCTTCATAAGGAAAAATACCAAAAGATTTCCGACCAAACCCACGGCGCACACCGCGGAATAAACCACCGAGATCATAATCCGCAGGACGAGGCTGCCGTCAGCAGTCACATCGATGTCTTCCAGACTGCTGAACTTGTGCTGATCCGTTAAACTTCTGTTCAAAGTTCCCCATCCGCTTTGGTTGAGAATGTCACCCATTGTTTCTGAAAGAAACTCTCCAGCAGGTGTCTTTTGGATAAAGCTGTCTACTGATCGCATATCAGTTAGTCTGACATTGTTCCACACAGAAGACAAGCGGTTTTAGATAGCAATGGGTTCCCATAGGTGTAAGCGACGTGTTTTGAACGCGCAATGCACCTGACAGCCAACGTTTTATGCAGAAGCGCGCGGGGAGCGCCCGCCTGTCAAGTGCGCGCACTGGCTAACACCGCTGACTGACTTACAGCCGTGCACTTGACGTCATGTCATGATAACGCAAATGAACAAATTTGAGGGAGGATGACCACATAACACATAATTCCAAAACAGACCTCATACTTAATTGTTTAATAACGAATAATAAAGGGTAACCAAACGGATAACAAATGTAATAGCAACTAGGTATATAAAGTAGCCTATTTAAATATGTAGTCCATATAGTCTATCTACAGTGACTAGTAGTCTAATAGTCATAGTTAAATTAAATGTCAAATGGTAGTATTCGATATTAGGTTCACCCATTTTTTGTTTTGTTAATGTTTGCTTTTTTTGTTCCTGTTGATAGCTCATATTACTATCAGAGTCAATAAAGCCTTATATATCATCTAATCATATATCAACTAAGCTTTTACAATTTACAATGCTAGATGGGAATGACTTCATAAGTTGATATGAAATGTTTTCTTACTACTCTGTCCACCAGAGGGGGCACTTGATGGACACTCAGATATACAGTATCAGCAACTGAGTTTGGTACGCTCTTAAAATCAGCTAGCATTTTCAGATTTTCAGCCTTTCAGTTCATGTTAGGAATGTCAGGTAGAGTGGACAAAGGTGGGACAGGTGGACAATAAGTAGGTGTTAAAAGAATAATTCACCCAAAAATGAAAATTCTGTCATTATTTACTTTATTGTTGTTCCAATCCTCTATGACTTTCTTCTACGGAACACATTTATTTTACATTTCCACGTGAAAATTAAGCAAATGACAATAGGTAATATAAAAAAAATGTTAACGATGATACACCTTTAAGTTTAAGAGGATATATATGGGCTTAAAAAATCATTAATCAATTGCATTATAGAACATTTGATGATTACTGGAATTATTATTAATTGCATCAACATGGTCATGTATACATAAATATGCATTTAAAAACAGCCACTCGGAACTAAAAGGAACTGAACAGAATGCGGATCGAGTATATAGCTGCAATAACAAAGGAATAAACGCTAAGACAGTAGTAATACTATAACCTAATACTGACAGTTGTGTTCATAAACAACAATTAATATTGCACAGACTGAACTCAAGAGAGCGTCCTGTGTTTGTGTTCCTTGACAAACGGAAGTTTTGTTTAAATTAAGAGATGAGTCATTTGATTATAAACAAGGAAAGCACTAAACAAAGGACTAGAATGGGTTCAGTCTGACACACTGAACACAAAGACAGGGCCCTCCTCCTAAAGGACTGAGAGGGCGGAACTTTTAACAAAGTTTTACTGAAACACAGTTCGCTGCTCTACTGTGTGCGGCATCAGTAACTGCAGCCGTCCCAGATGAATTAACGGAGCCCAAAATCGCCCATGCACCGGATTCACAGACTTTGTCATGCTAGATAATTTGTCTCGAACTGATGACCATTGCAGATCTCTGGCTTAATAAATGCAGTAGCGTTCTTTTGTGTGATGGGTCCAAACTACCGATGCATAAGGCTGAGGCAGAACTTACTATTCAAACTATCACCATTTAAATGGACTGTAGATGTACCAGGAGTGATCCGTCTTCTCCTCTGTGCAGTTTGACATGATGGTTCAGCTGGACTGCGGCATTAAAGTTTTGGGACCTGCAAGTTTCTCTCTCTGTTTTGTGATAACAGCTGGACTTCTGTCCATGTTTGAGAGCACAACAGCTAGCGGATATAATCAAGACACAGGTGAGTGGGTTGAGCTTGTGTCTCATTATAGTCCCACGCTGTGATTGTTAGCATTTTTCGTCTCTTTGTCAGATGATGTACGCGTGTGCGCACAAAGACGTTTGTATACAGCGGCCCAAAGTATTTTGGGCACTTGTTTTTTTTTTTTTGTTTGTTTGTTTTTTTTTTTAAAGTAGCTTTATTTTAAAGAAATGTAGCGAAAGCACACATTACAAGCTAAATATTTCACAAAGAGAATTTTGTTTGCCTTCTGATTTTAAAACAGCATATTTCCTGATTATTAAGACACAAAGCACTATGACACTGTGTTTGTGAAACATGCTCATAGTTAATGTGATGAAGTACACATGTGGGTACTCTTAAGGGCTTGTGGGGAACTGACTTAATATATCCACTAAATATCACTGCAAAACCAGTAAGTGCAAAAAAGGCTCAGAAAAGTAGTTTGGAAAAAGACCAACAGATATACCACTTTATCATTTTTAGTCAACAAATGCTTGCTTCTGATTGCTTCTGACACTGTCAACCTGCAGTAAGTGTAAGTGAAATATTAGGCCGGTTTATGACTTATACTCTACCAAATACTACTCCATCTCTGTCCTGTTCTCAGGTTTCTTTTTGAACTGTTTATTTAGGCCATGATTTGTGATGGCACGTGGTACATACTGTTTCATTTTTCTACTGGCACTCTGACTCAATAAACGATGAATTCATCTTGCTTGTTTAGGTTATGGAAATGAGAAATTTGGGTCACAGTTCACATTGCAGTATCTATTGCTGCTGTGTGAAGCTACTGGATAATAATAATAAATAAACAATAACATTTTTTAACTTTTTAGTGCTGTTGTGAATAAATATATTAAAGTGTAAGGTAAAAAGGATACTGTAATGTGAATTGTTTCTAAATATTAGTGTCACACCACTTTCGTTTGGCTTTTGACTAATGTTTGCTCTGATGGTGTATACATCCCCCACTCCATATCCCGTTTCCCGGACACTACTTGTAATGCTATTCCACTCTGCTTCCACAATCATGTAGGTCAAAGCAACAGGGCTGCCAATGAACAGACTCAAGTCCCATAACAAAGATTGTTCAAATGTTTGTACTACAGAGTCTCTAGAGAAATATTGGAATATGGAGAATGCAGACCTGAGAAGTTGTTTTAGTCTTTACCTCATAAGTGCTACAAATCTCACTGTATATCTACTCTGTTGTTTAAATACAATGACAGACTTCAGCTTGCTGTTATAATTCATGGATTTGTTTCATGAATTATCCAGTGTGCAATTCAGTTGCTTTGCAAGTCATAGGAATTTAAATTATCCGTGTATTAAAACTTATGCTAGCACAAAATAATGACCAGAAAGGTTACAATGTTCCAGTTGCAAAATTGCAGTCACATTGTCACAAAATCCCAAAAAATAACTGTATTTTATAAAATCTTTTGCACTCTTATTTTAAAGTTTGCACTTTGATAAACTGTCTATGTTATCCGGTCATATATCTATAGTGGAATAACAAAGTTGTTCATAACATTAATTCTATATACATGAGATACATACGTAGGTTTTGTCATTTTCTTGGGGAAAAAAGTGATGATCAATGTTAATCTTACCCTTATCCAGGGCAGAGTGGTCACCAGAGTGTTGCTTTCTGATATCTAAGATGTTCAGAGTGGTTGTTAGCTATTATGCTAAGTTGCTAGCATGATCTGGGTGGTTACCTGATGTTTGCTTGCTAGATTAAGCCAAAAGATCCCTTCCATCTTTGATATGCTAGGGCTGTTATACCGGTGTAAGTACATAGGCACCAAGTTTATGCACTACTAAATATTTGAGCTTTTTTTTAAACTTAGCTGAAGCATGCATAACTAAATATTTACAGAAGCTTCCAAACAGCAGTAACAGCTGGAATAATGAGTACATGTCTTGCCTGACAGACATTAATCCTTGAATAAATTTATATTTGAGAGAACACTGTGAGAATAGCTGAGTTGTTTGGATCTCTTCAGCACAATAGCAATTTAAACAATGCACTTTCCTGTGTATGTCATTTGTGCATGCAGAGAAATGTAGAAAAAAACCAACTAAAAATAATTAAAATAAATGTACATTTTTCCAGGTTGATGTATTAGTATTTATTACTGGCTGTTATTAATTTGCTAGTTGTTGTTTTTTTCATTATTATGTCTTATCATTGACAATTTTGTAAGGCAAAATAAGTTGAAGGCTGCTTGTTGAACTAATGAAGGTTATGTTATATAACCAAACTGTTAGTTAAGTAGCTACAAGGTAAGTAGTTACTAGACCCCCAGTGTGAACTTTACATCTGATTTTAAAGGGATAGTTCACCCCAAAATGAAAATGTCATTAATTACTCACCCGCAAGTCGTTTCAAACCTGTGAGACCTTTGTTCATCTTCGGAACACAATTTAGGATGTTTGATAAAGATAATGAGCTCTCTGCCCCTCCGTAGACAGCAAGGGTACTACCACGGTCACAGAAATGCAGTTAAAACATTGTTAAAATAGTCCATGTGACATCAATGGTTCAACCATAATTTTACAAAGCTATGAGAATACATTTTGTGCGCAAAGAAAACAAGAATAGTGCCATTATGGAGAGTACTCTTGCTGTGTATGGAGGGTCAGAGAGCTCTCGGATCTAAAATATCTTAATTTGTGTTCTGAAAAAGAACAAAGGTTCTTACTGGTTTAGAACGACATGAGGGTGAGTAATTAATGGCAGAATTTTAACTTTTGGGTGAACTATCCCTTTAAGTAAGGCCTCCAGAACAGCAGATGCAACCCAACCCAGGTTGCTGTTTGGCTCAGAGAAAGTCTGTGATTCCCCCCCTTTTATGTTTTAGCACCAAACTATTTAACTATTCCACTTTATGTGTTTTTGTTGTTTCTATAGATAGTTCTCCTGATGGACTTCCCACCTATGAAGTTGTTCATCCTGTCAGAGTGGATTCATCAGGACATTTTTTGTCCAATCTTTTGTCTCACCGCGTGAGTCGAATTCAAAGGAGGGAGACAGCAAAAAACAAAGAGAGCCTGGCCCAGGTCTTTTACCATCTGCAATATGGTGGTCAAGACCTGCACTTTAACCTCACCCTAAACCCTAATCTACTATCGCCTGGATTCCTCACAGAGTGGAGATACGGTGGTCTGCAAGGATCTACATTACATAACAATGGCCACACTCTCTGCTACTTCCTGGGAGATGTCTGGAGCAGTACATCGAAGAAGGGGCAAGCAGCTCTGAGCACTTGCAATGGCTTGGTGAGTCTATAAGCATGTTTGGATTTTGTTAGCTTGCAAAATTGAACCATTCTAACTGAACTATTCTTGTATCTCATATATTAGGGGTAGGAAGGAATTTGCTTGAATTCACAGCTTGCTGCATTTTTTTTTTTTTTTTGGTGGACTCCCAATGAGTAAACTGTGGGCTACCACAGAGGACCTTAGTGACTCCTTCATTGCAGTGCTTGGGAAACTTTCCCAGAAGTCTCCATGATGACAGCTTTGGGAATAGGCTAGGATTAGAGGTTAGAGAAGGGTTTAAGTTTTGTGTCATGGTCAATTTTTTTATTAGAAAATGTATTTATTATAAAAAAAATTGTATAATAAGTATGTCATTTCTAGATTCAATTCATAAATGATGGTGAATGTGTGGCAAGGGCGTAAGTTTACATTTTGACATTAGTGAGGGAATAATAGTAATAAACCAACACCCCCCTTATTATACCTTTTACCGGAAGTTAATGATATCTAAAGACTTTAGTTACAGATAAATAGCCAAAACACTCACAAAGGGAGTTTGTGTCACTAAGTTCCTCAGTCAATAATTACACATTTTTAACATCAGAATTTCAGGTCTGTACTTTCTAAAAAATATTCATACCCTTCAAATTTTTTTCAAGTTTTGTTATGTTGCAGCCTTATGTTTCCCACATTAATCTACACTCCATATACCATAATGACAAAGCAAAAACAGATTTGTGACAACTTTGCAAATGTATTAAAATAAAAAAAACTCTTTTTGATATGATGCGACAAGCTTTGCACATTTGCAAGTTCCTCAGTCCCTGCTATTAAAAAACAGCCCCACAGCATGAGGCTGCTACCACCACACTTTACTGTTGGGATGCTACTATGCAGGTAAAGAGCAGTGCCTGGTTTCCTCCAAACATGATGCTTAAAATTGAGGTTCATCAGACCAGAGAATCTTGTTTCTCAAAATCTGAGAGTTCTTTAGGTGCTTTGTTGCAAATTCCAAGTGAGCTTTCATGTGTCTTCACTAAGGAGAGGATTAAGTTTGGCCACACTTCCATAAAGACCAGATTGGTGGAGTGTTGCAGTGATGTGTCTTTCTGTAAGTTTTTCCCTTCTGCATATTATGATTATGAAGCTCAACTAGAGTGACCGTCAGCTTCTTTGTCACCAGTCTAACCAACGCCCTTCTCCATTGTTTGCTCTTTTTGGCCAGGAGGCCAGCTCCAGGAAAAGTCCAAACTTTTTCCATTGTGGATAATGGAGGCTGCATGCTTCTGTGAACCTTCAATGCAGCCAAATTTTTTTCGGAACACTTCCCAAGATCTGTGCCTTGACGCAATCTTCTCTTTGAGGTCTACAAATGACCTCATTTTCACCTGTTAGGCCTTTTATTAAGAGGTGTATGTTTTTCCAAATCATACTCAATCAAATAAATTTGCTACAGGTTAACTCCACTCGAAGTGTAGTAAGATCTACAAGTTACATGAATGCTCCTGAGCTAAAGTTCAACTGTCCCAGATAAAGGTATGAATACTTATGCAATGGAATCATTTCAGTTCTTTATTTCTAATAAACTTACCTAAAGTTTTTACAAATCTGTTAATAAAGTTGTTACAAACCTGTTTGGTAAAGCAGCTTAACATAATGCTGCAACATAAAAAAAGGAAAAAATTAAAGGGTATGAATACTTTTGCAAGGAACTGTATGCTCATAAAGATGGTAAACATCACTTAATTGTAAATTTAAAAATGAGTCAATTTCAAACACAACTTTCACATGCATCTGATTCAGTTGTACCACACATGGCTGTTGTTTATTTTGTAGACATTTTAGCGAACAGTTTGCTTTATATATTTAGTTTAAAAGCATTCAACTTTAAAAGTGTAAACTTTACTCAGCTGAAATGTGCATGCACAGTTTGAACACTTATGTTCTTGCTCTGTTCATGCAATAAATCATTGTAATAAGCAAGGTTTTCCAGGATATTTATTTCATCTTCTCAGGTACTGCCAAGTCTTATTAGCCTATAAATCATATTATGCCTGATTTAGGGGGGTCAAGAGAATTAGATCTGGGACAGACAATCCTGTTTGATTAAAGGTAATTAAAAATGAAAACCCACAACACACTGACGGACAACAATGGCTATATATGAATATATTTTAATTTTTTTATCAAAATTATTTCAAGGCACAATTCCTTAGTTGCTGGATGTTGATGGTACTTGCTTTTAACTTTCCTTATGATGGAAAAAAAATCCTCTTTAAAATAATGACATTTTGCAAAAGAAAACTGTAAGCAGTATGGCATAATCTCTGCTTTTGTCTGCTAAATCAAAGTCGTCTGGTTCACCTAGCATTCAAAAACTTGCAGGGCATAAGTAAGTAAGTCTTCTGAAAACCTTGACTTTGACTTTTTTGTTTCATGTTGTAAAATATTATGTAGTGTGATTCCCTCCAGAAAACATAATAGTATTTATAGATTCATAATTCTTTCTATTTAAAAATATATATATACATTTTACCATGAAAATTGTATTTAAAAACCTAATAAAAATATTTGTAAAGATTTTTTCCCTTGGTGTAGTTGATCACTGACCCTTGACAGCAAATGATATACAGTGTTTTTCGTTAAAGTTGTACCATTCTGAATGAAAATCAGTTTAATATTTATGTGTTGCAATAATAAATAGTAGGTGCCCTGTGGCAAAACATACTGACAGTGAATGTGGATTGCATGGGTATATGGCTATGACCTTGTATTCTCTCTAGACAGGGCTGTTCAAGCTCTCAGAAGAGGAATTCTTCATTAGTCCGCTGGAGTCGGCACGAGAAGAGTCGGCCCCACAGGCTCACGCAGTCTACAAGAGACATGCTGTCCAATCAGAACACCATCTGGTGCAGCCTCTGTTTGGGGAGCACCCAGCTAACGTGACCTGTGGGGTCAGAGGTAAGACTTTGGGGTGTAGGATTCAATGGGGCTAAATAATTTACGAACAGATGTCGTTTATGATTAAAGCACATCATCCACATATGATCCAAGGTCATTTTTAATCATCTTTAGATCCTTTAGGAGGGGCAAAGCAGGTGGAGAGGCAAAGAGAGCGCTGGGAGAGACGGCAACATCGCAGACGGATTAGACAGCGCTCCATAAGCACTGAGAAGTGGGTAGAGACTCTGGTAGTGGCTGATCCTAAAATGGTGGAGTACCATGGGAGGAAAGGAGTTGTGAGCTATGTGCTCTCTGTCATGAATATTGTGAGTAACGCTCTTATCTATAAATAATTTATGGTGTTTTCCAACCAATGCAGCACTCTTACTCTTGAGATAACTGTCCTGTCATCATTTACTAACCCTCATGTCATTTCAAGCCTGTATGCATATTTAAAAAAATGTTTGTGTGTTTTTTTTTTTTCTTCTTTTAGACCCCATTTTTCTTCTTTTAGACCCCATTGAGTTTTACTGTGTGAACACAAACAGTAAAACAAAAGCAAAATCGCATCTTTTATGAAGGAAAAAAGTCATACAGGTTTGGAATGACATTAGGGTGATTCAATTCATTTTCATTTTTGGAAAAACTGCCCCTTTAACACTTAAAGATTTTTTTTTTGCACTAAAGGTTTGGCACTAAAACTCTGGAAGCCTGTTTCTACCAGAGAATTTAAAATAAATTATCTCACAACTCACAATGAATTGTAAGTTTAAATTGTGAAATATAAACTCAGAAAAGATTCAGAATTGTTATAGAAAGTGAAACAGGCTTCCATATAAAACCTCAAGTTACTCGTGGAGGATTTTTTTTGTAATTATGCAGTAAGTTCTTTAGCACAGATGAATATGATAGTTTGCACTGTTTTTTATGTACTTGACAGTAATTGTTTTTGCAGTATAATCTTCTGTACTGCAACTTTAAGTATTCAACTACTGCATGTCTCATCCTGTGACACTTTAATTTTCAAGCCAAACAGATTTAAGTTTATTTAAAGATTTAAAAATAATCCCATGATCAAAGCATTCACTTGATGGTTTTAAGCAACAACCTGAAACATCCTTACAACCACCTGGCATTGTGATGGCATATGCCACTACTCACATTTTCTTACATATACTGTTCTATAAATATAGTTCTGTCAGGACCACTATCGTCAAAGATAACTTACAATTAGCATGTATTTTAGGTTGGGGGTATGGTTCTGTTCTGGCCAAACACTCCCTGACCATCCATGCAGCCTAGCATGGATGGGAGCAGGGAGAGCCTAAATAACCCCCCTAGCGTAAACAGAACAGAACCAACATTAATGATTAATTTAGCAGATATCATTAATGTCGTAAATGATTATTGTATGTAAAAACAATTCAGTGGTCTGACTCAACGAGAAATATCCAATGCCAAGTCCTGACTGGACGAGAGAAGGAGTTGGGTATGGAGGTGGGTGATTAGCTCCTGAGCAAAGCCATAGCTGCTGAATAACGACTGAATGGACCTTATAAAGAGAATTATGATTGGCGTCATATCCCTATAGGTAGCCGTGGATCAGCTGAGCATCAGCTGGTGCGAGCTTGACTAACGTGACATGCCAGAACTAACGCTGCACACCATTTGTTTGTACTGTTTATCCAGCTTACGTTTTTAGCAGGTTGTGTTATTGCTGATAATTGTAGTAAACTGTGACCCACTTCTAATAATAAGATCCAAGAAATGATTAGACTTGTTTCCAAATTGAATACATTATTAGTTGTCTTCCCTCTTAGTCTCCACCTTGTCAGGAACACCCAAAGGAAAAAATCCTGAAAGTTTTCACAAAAGTTTTCATTTTTCTTTTTTTATTCTTAACTCAGATGTGTTGTTTCAAACTGTCCTCATTTCATCCCTTCAGCTTTCATCTCGCTGACTCTCTTCTCCTCAAATAGCTACACTATGCCTTTAGGCAGCACTGATTCTGCTAGTTGCTCCTGAGCTGGATCCAAGTCAGCTGACCATGTTATTGAACAAGGCCTGTTAGGTACATTTTCCAAAATATACTCTGCTTTGTCTGGCTTCTGTTTTTGAGGATGAAAAAGCCTTCAGGGGAAAAAAGTTTTCCATTCCAGACACTTGGTTGGTATAGAAGAACATTCTATAAAGGGGAAACATTCCATTATCCTTAGTTTCCTGCCTGGCAGCTCCTCTTTTAGATCTGTCTTGCTACTTAACCCTTTAACTGTCACCGTCCCGTCAGTGGGACGCCTAAGTTTACTTCACCATATTACAAATAAATTCAAATCTAATCATGACAAACTACATATTGTTAGAAAGGTCTAAGACTCCTAAATAGATATTTAACCACTGTTTTGTGTTACAAGTTATGTAGAAAAGAAATAGATTAATTTATGACAAGAGTGCACCTCAAAAAAAATTATCACAATAAGACATTCTTTGTTGCCTTTTTCTCTATCATGCTTTAGAAATCACAAGAAATTATATATTAGTAGAAAACTTAGTAAAAACTTAGTAAAAAATCTTAAAATTCATCCTTTGAAAGCCATTTTAAAATCAGACATTGCATTACCATGGAAAATGTTTTCACTCATGAATTATAAAAATGTAAATTTGGATTTTCACGTCTGTGTTAAAAAAGGGAGTGACAGTTAAAGGGTTAAAATGTGAGTTGGCAGGGCTAGCGATGAAGACTCATTGCTAGTATTTATGTATTTATGAGCAGGCTAAAAAGGGTAATAAACCAATTCAGAACAAATTTTCAAAATGAGGAGTACAGCTACAGTAAGTAAAAGAGGCTGTTGGATAAATGATTTCGACACAAAGCCTGTTGGACTATGTTTAGGTCTTTTCTTCATTTTTTTTACTAAGCTACCTTGCGGTCTAATGCTGACAAGGAAGGAACATTCTAAAAGTGCGGTCACATTTACCATCGCTCAGCAAATTTTCGGTGGTAAAATCTAGTCATTTCAATCAGTGTAAATGGAGATTTCACAAGAGGGTTGATGTATTTTTGATATATTGTATGCTTTGATCTATTTTTTGTATTCTCTTGGGAAAAAAATTAAAGTGGTCCAACATGTTAGTTGGAAGTGAACAGAACTGCAAACTCCATTAACTTACTATAATTACTATAGCTTCTTGTTTGCAGGTAAAGAATCAGTAGAGAGGAAGAATTATTTGGCCTTCAGGCTCCATTGAGCTCCTGCACCACTGCTGATATGTGTTCACAATGCCTTTTTTTTTTTTTTTACCAAATATGTCATTACAATGACAGCTACAGAGGTTTACATTTTCTGAACATAATAGGATTTGTTATGCAATTCCTAAGATGTTCTGAGTGGTTGTTATTGCATTGCTATCCAATTGCTTGGATGTTCTGGTGGTTGGCAAACAATTCCTAATTGGGTGCTAGGGTGTTCAGGGTGGTTACTAGATGGTTACTTACTGGTCCATTTTAAAAGCACCCACCCTATTCTGGTCTCTAGATATGGCTTGGGTCTCTTATTAGAATGAAAGAATTTCAGGTAAAATTTTTAGCTAGATTGCTTAAAAAAGTAAAAGCACACCTCTGCTTAACAAGCCACGTGATATTAGATTTCATTCATGTCTCTAGCATAAGCAAGCATGAGTTATGCCCAGAAGTTCACTAATTAATTGCAGTGACTAATGATCACAGGTTTTTTTTATTTATTTGCTTTACATCTCGAACCTTGCTAAATATATCTGCCAACATATTCCATGTAAGCTTGATCACTGCAGAGACCTGTAACATTAGTACCTGCAACCTGAAAAATCAAGGCATTATAAGAAAGTTAACCAGAATTTTGAGTGCCATTGACTCAAAGATCAGATTAATGTCAGCAGAAGTTGCTTCACCTCAAAAAGACAGAACGGCTTCAAAGGTGCCTCATTAATTCACTGGAACATTTTGTAATGAGCACCACAGAAGCATAGAAAATGCCTCATCACATTTCAAACCACATTTACCTCAAGGAGAGCTTTGATACGAGAGCAGAACTTCTAGCATCTTGCCAACTGAAAATCTGTTTGTGCTAAACTCCTTAGCTCAATATCAGTATGTCAGTCATATCAAGTGTTCTTGCGTACTTTCTATGACTTATTTTGGTTACTTGTCTGCATAGGAATTCCTAGACGCTATTTTGTGGGGCTTCAGCTTCCCTGTCTTTCATCTAAGCCCCTGTAAAGATCTGCGTTTAACTCGGCTGTCATCGCTCCCAAAAATATGTCATTATGTGATCTCTCCTCAGGTTTGCTGAAAACAGCGGCTGCAGTAAGCTATCTGAGGTTATTTCACTGTAAATCCTCCCCATACTAGCCATTAAAAAAACGCTACAACGTTGAGTATTATTATTGTTCCCTCTAGTCAGAGGCCAGATCATAGGTAACAACACTATCCAATTCTATCCATCAGCTTTCATCCAAATGCTCTCCATTTCAGGGGCATCAAAACAGAATGCCATTACTGGTAATTTTAACAAACATTTTGATGACCCAAAATGTATAAATCACTGCAGTGGAAGAGTTGTGATGTTAGATTAGCCTCATGTGCCACTGAGTGACATTTTAGATAATATTTGAATTATTTACAATCCCATATGTAAGAATGTTGTGTTTTATAGGTGGCAGGGTTATTTCTGGATGCCAGCATTGGAAATGCCATCAACATCGCAGTTGTGCGTCTCATTCTGCTGGAAAATGACGAGGTAAGTAAAATGACAAGCAATCATGCAAACCCTTGCTCTAAAAAAATAGCAGACATTCAACAACATCATTGTTGCAAAACAGACCTGGTGCACTATGACCACGTACACACGGCAGTGTTTTGGTGTTGATGGCTGCATTTAAATGTGGGATGAATCACATAATTCAGGGGTCTGCAGCTGTTTTTGATTTAGGTTGGCAATCATGTACCTCACTTTTTGCTTTGGTGGCTTAATGCGAATATTCTCCAAATGTGTCATCACATCAAATTCTTAAGAGAGAGAGAAAAAACACCTAAAACACAAATCACATAAGATGTTATCTTTTATTAAGTTTAAGTGTGATATGATTCTTACAATGTGACTTAAATGTAATGATTTATTTATTTGACAAAGCCTATTTAGGGGCCAAGCACCGAAGGTGTGTAGGCAGGCATCTCTTGTAATCACTTCTTCTTCTTTCACTTTGGAAGTCTATGGCAGCCCATAGAACTGCTTGTGGGAATGGTATGAAATTTGGCACACAGATAGAGGACAGTCTCAACATTAGCAAGTTTGGAGTCTCTAACTCAAACCCTTTAGCGCCACGAACAAACAAAAAAATTATCTTGGTAACACTTTCTATGAAGCCCGTATTTATAATACATTATAAGGGTATTCTTAAGGCATTATAATGAATGCATAATGCATTATAAAAAAACATTATAATATCTTATACCATCTCATGAATAATCATAAAAACAATTATAATACATTATAATACTTATGTATTTGAGGTTAACTTTTTATAGTATGATTATTTATAACACACAGTGAACACCATATTAAATCTACATTTATAATGGACTATATCATATTATGACCTATGTCATATTACACATTCATCTGTTCTGATACCTGATCTTATGGATGTTTGAGGAAATAATAACATTATTATTATTATTATTATTTAGGGCTGCCCTCGACTAAGGATTTTTCTGGTCGACTAGTAGTCGCTCATTTTAAGCATTAGTCGACTAATCGTACGTTTATTAATAAAACATTTAAATCATTATAATGAGCCTTTAATTGCCTACATATCCTAATAAGCGCTTAAGCACCCATAAAGCTTGCTCGCCCCGCAGATGTAATGATTATAAATGTGTCTGGGAAAAACAATAAGTATGTTATAAAAATGTTTTACTTTTACCTGTATGCCCAAAAATGAGGGAGTAAGCTATTCTAAAAGCAAATTACCGCACCGGCGCATCCATCTGTCCTGCAGTAAGCGCATGTCTCTTCCACACAGACAGCCCACATTTCTCTAGGTCAGCGGTTTGCAAACTTTTTTAATATATGTATATATAGCCTAATTTGCGCGCATTGGGATTGTCGCTCTCTGAACGCGGGATATTAAAATTGCTTTTGAATGCGTGCAGCGTTTTGCTTTCGTTTTAACGGTTGCGTGAAACTCTCCGCGGTACAGAACGTGCATTCTACAGGCGAGTCTATAGGCTTTGTTATGACAGGATTAAATAGCTTGCAGAACTCAGGACTGAACAAAAAGTCCGGCGTTTTCAGCTGTGAGTGGAACTGATAACTCACTAACTGCTAAACGCAAATACAGATACGCACTTAACATTACATTGTACAACATTACATGTAAAGTTGCTACTACTTACGTTTCAGATAATAAGCCATATTTTAGGTTGATGAATGATAAGCGAATGTTGGGTGTACTGCCCAATGTATACTGTGTAACTATTACCACACATACTATAGCCATTAACGATTTCTCCGTGAGATTTATTTATTTATTTAATTCTGCGACTAAACGACTAATAAAATTTTGGTCGACCAAGCCTTTTCTGGTCAACTAACGCTTAGTCGACTATTAGGGGGCAGTATTATTGTTGTTGTTATTAATACTACTTATAAGTGGTCTTTGTCTGCTTTAAGTAAAGTAACATAAGTAAAACGGCAAGAAATTAGACTTATAATACATTATAACTATGAGAAGTATAATTCATGGTTACTTAAGTGGATGTGTTCATTGTGTGTTATAAATCATCATACTCTTAATAGCTATAACTACAAATAAGTAAATATTATAATACATTACAATTGTTCTTATGAATATTCATGAGATGATACAACATATTATAAGGTTATTTATAATGCATTATGCATTCATTATAATGCCTTAAGAATACCCTTATAATGTATTATAAATACGGGCTTCATAGAAAGTGTTACCATTATTTTTTCCTTTGATTCCTTGGCTCATGCAGAGTCAAACTGACACCAACATTTTAATTTCTAAGGGTCAAGATTTTTCGCCATTTTTAATGATTAAAAAATAAATAAATTTCAAACTCGTCCTAGATGGTTTGTCAGATTTTCACTAAAATTGGCTCAGATCATCTTTAGACCACGCTAGCAAAAAGTTATAGAATTTAAATTGATTAGTCAAACAGTTTTTTAATAACGCATGAACGCGTTTGACAAAGAGTATGCCAAAATGGACATGAGGCTATATCTCCGCAATGCTTTAGTGTGTTCAAAACAAACTTGGTGTGTGTTATAATAACCATGACCTTGAGGTACTTGCATGCAAGTTTTGACACAGTGTCACTTAGTTGTCAGGACATATGAAAAAAATGGCTATTTTTGCTTATAACTTCTGAAAACATTGATCTCTGTGCAAATGCCACTTTGATGTGTAGGCCATTTTGAATTTTGTCATAAAATGCTGTATTTTATGAACACATTGCTATATCGTAACAAAACTCTGAATGTGTCTTCAGCACCATGCCCTGAAGGTACTCAAAAACGTTCATGGCAGCGCCCCCCTTGTGGTCAATAATTATAATGACATTTCAAAAATGCTATTTGCCTATTATCATGCGACTGGTCTTGATAGTTTCCCTGGATCATGCTGAGAACATCGATACCATAATTAGCAACTTTCTGTTCGCCATTTTGTTTTTCTTTGAAAACCTGCTTTTCAAACTGGTTATAAACAAAAGTGATAAACCATTAATAAAAAGCCATTAACCATTAAAAATGCAATTAAAAAATGCTAATAGCTTATAAACAGTTTTGCCATTTGTCATGTGACTGGGTTGATTTCAATTATATAATCATCTGAACTTCCTGTCAGCCATTTTAATTTGTTGAAAACCTACTTTTTCAAACTCCTCCTAGAACGTTGGTCCGATTTTCACCAAATTCAACCCAAATCATCGTCAGACCACGACAGCAAAAAGTTATGGTCTGATGATGTGTGGCTTGATGCAGTCCTGTCTCTACAGGCAGGTTTTTTTTTTTTACCTCAGGGCTTGCTCTGCTATGCGTTTAAGTTATATGGATTTTGTGTTGATATACAAAATTGTTTTTCATTTATCACATCAATAATAATAATTGCACTTAAATAATATTCCTCACACTCCCATGCCAGTATCTAAGCCTTCCACACACATGCCTTAGGTTGCTGAAATTTGTTTATTGGCATAGTAATAATCATAGAAGTTTGGATTCATCTGCAATCAAGAAACATAAATAAGAACAGTATATGTCATTGGGTTTTAGTTTCTTATGCCCAGAGTAATATTAGCAACTTGGTGAAGAAATACAGACTTGGAAAAAGTGATTTGCCTCCTTTACATCTGGAGAACAGAGACACTTCGACATCTTTGATGTGCTTTTAAGTACGTAATTAAAACTAGTTTTTTAAATTAAAACTGTGTTTGTTTTAGACGTTATATAAATACGGTTGTTACTCGTGTAAATATCCAAACTCTGTGTCTGCAAAGAAGGATTAAACTCAGTAGAGGAAGAGTGACAACAGCTGTAGCTGTTCAGTGTGAATCTGTGGGACTCAAATTGTAACTAGAATTTTATCAAGAAATGTTGTTTGGGGTACAAAAACCCCTTTAATGCGTCCAGGTACATGGAATTGATTTCACGTGTTATTTTACAATGAATTGATAACAAATCTGCAAATTTTATTTAGACTTGTGTTTAAATCCTAAAATCTGGGCCCATGGGCAATTTTTTAGTTTATGCATTAATGCAAGCCTTCTCATTTATGGCCCTCAAGGTCCACTTTCTTGCGGAGTTTAGCTTTAACCTTGATCAAACTCACCTGCCTGTAGCTTTCTATTAATCCCAAATACCTAGATTAGCTTGCTCAGGTGTGTTTGATTACGATTGGAGCTGCCAGAAACTCTGCCAAAAAGTGGTCCTTGAGGGCCAGAGTTGAGAACCTCTGCAGATTAGTTCACCCGAAAATGAAAATGACGTATCCCCATATAATTCTAAATCCATAGGATTGGATGTTTGTTCACATTATAAACACTGATTATGCATGCATAATATGGTAAACAAAATATGGTCAAACTAAAGCTTGACTGTGCTTGCATGATGTGCAAGAAGTAATAAGGTTTTTGCATGCTACACAAGCACTTGTGTGCTTTGAGCTTCCACAAAACAAATGAGGTTTATTCTCATGCACCATGCAAGCACAGTTGAGCTTCTGTTTACCATGTTTGATGTGCTGTATGTATGTGCGTTGATCAATATTTAAGGCCATTCTTCACCTCACCTCTTCACCTCTCAAGCTCTGACTGCTTGGACAGGGTCTGGCAGACATTTTCAAGTTTCTCCAGAAATGTTTGATTAGGTTCAAGTCCAGGCTCTGGCTGGGCCACTCAAGGACATTCACAGGGTTGTCTATAAGCCACTCTTGCTGTATGATCATGGAGCTCAACTGGAGTGACCATCAGGTTCTTGGTCACCACTCTAGCCAAGGCCTTTCTCCATCAGTTGCTTAGTTTGGCCAAGAGACCAGCTCTAGAAAGATTAGTGGTTGTTTCAACATCTTCCATTAAGGGTAATGGAGACTACATGCTTCTGTGAACCTTCAGTTTTTCTGAACTCTTCCCCAGATGTGTGGCTTGATGCAGTCCTGTCTCTGAGCTCTACAGGCAGTGTTTTTTAACCTCAGGGCTTGCGCTGATATGCATTTTAAGCTGTTATATATTTTATTAAGATGTGTGTGCCTTTCCAAATTATATCTGTTTAACTGAATGCCCCACAGGTTAACTTCACTCGAAGTGTAGTAACATCTATAAGCTATATGAATGCTTCTGAGCTAAATTTCAACTGTCCCAGATAAGGTTATGAAAACTTATAAAATTGTAATTTTTTTATAAATTTGCAAAGATGTTAAAAAATGTTTTTTGCTTTGCCATTATAGTGTATGGAGTGTAGATTGATCTGGGGAAAAAGTAATGTAAAGCTATTTAACAAGGTAGCAACATTAAAAAAAATTTGAAAAAATGAGTACTGTATGATTGTGTCAGAAAAGCTATGGTAATAACAGAACATGTATATGCTATCAAACAATAATTGGATGTTCAGAGCTTTTGGGAGAAGTAGCCAAGGTTTAAAATGCCTTGTGCTCAAGTATACCTTCTTAAAATAAGCACATGGTTATCAATTTGCAAACTAGGTTAGCTGAGGCTGTAAAATCTACAAATCTACAAATCACCAAATATAGAAAGCCATTTATACATACAAATTTTACATATTGCAATCTTCCCATTTTATGCATTTGATTCTTTCTGTTATCAGGAGGATTTGAAAATCACCCATCATGCAGACAACAGCCTGAACAGCTTCTGTAAGTGGCAGAAAGGCATCAATATGAAGGATGATGATCATCCTGTCCATCATGATGTGGCTGTCCTGATTACTAGGTACACATACGTATAATGGAAACCAATTTCACATTGCTTTACATATATATAATACATGTGTTAACCATTTTCTATGACACAGAAAAGACATTTGTGCTGCCATCAATAAACCTTGTGAGACACTGGGACTGTCTCATGTGGCTGGAATGTGCCAACCTCACCGCAGCTGCAGCATCAATGAAGACACGGGCCTGCCCCTGGCATTTACAATTGCACATGAACTTGGCCACAAGTAAGTCTTATGACACAGATTGTATATACTGTAGAGTCTTGGTTTTTAAATGATTCATATTTATATGTATAAGTGAGCTATTACTTTTTTAAACATTATTGATTAAATTTCCATGTATATCATTCTTTTTAAAATTTTCCATTTTAGTTCAAATGTATTAAAAATTGTAGATTTTGTTTTACATAAACAAACATTAAAACTCATTCAAGCATTGGACCTTTAGATCAAAAGGTTTGTAGGAACACAACAAGCAAAAATTCACTTAAAGGTCCAGACATTTAGCTGTTCTGTACACATTTCTAGAGCACTCTTACTTTAATGTTTGGGGCCCGTAAGATCTTTGATCTGAAGGTTTTTGAAAGAAGTGTTTTCTGTCTGAATATATTTTGTTAATTATTCTTGTGATGACAAAGCTGAATTTTCAGTAGCCATTTCTCTAGGCTTCAATGTCATATGATCCTTCAGAAATCATTCTTATAATTATAGTATAGTGGTTATTATAATATAGTGACATAATAAATAATATAGTAACATTTCAAGTATTATCATCATTGAAGATGTTTTTGTTGAAAACCATGCTAACTTTTTGTCAACAAAAAAGTAAAAGTCTTTCCTGTCACATTTGATCATTGCATCTTTCGTAATAAAAATATGAATTTATTTTAAAAAATCCTTTTGCATGGTAATAATGTAATGCTTAAAAGGCAAAGTGTACTTAATCTCTGGTTTAGAAACAATATACCACAAAACTGACACTTCTGTTTTTTTCTTTATCAAACTTTTAAAAAAAATAGATACAATACAGATTCCTTCCTCGGCTAAAACTAAACACAGTGTTGCATATGCAAATTGCTCATTTTGTGTTCCTCTTAAAGCCAAGGTGTCTTTGATGAAACATGCATTAGTTCTGTGGAGTTAACAGTCCAGTAACACACTCTTTACTGGAGGCAGTATAAGGCCATCGCTCTGAATATTCCCTCTCATTATTCTTCAGTAGAAAGCTAAACCGGCTTCTTTTTAGACACAAGAGTTATAGAGAAGAGGACTCTTTCTGGTACCAATTATGACTAGAAAGTTGTTCTGCCAGCATCTCTCCAGCTATATTTCATTCACATCTGTGTGATTCATTGTGTATAGTTCCCTTCAAGAGAATATGTCATAGTTGTCTAAGAAGTCAGTGTTTGTTCCAAACCATTATGCAAATGAAGGTGGTCTGAATATGACTTGTGAAGCCTAATGGATGCTTAGTGGTGCAGAAAAAAAGTTTTTTTTTACTTCACAGGAGTGCACTCTTAAATAACAGTCTGTTTGTTAGAAGCCGTATTAGGAGTCTTACTAAGACTTAGAGTTTGTTTGATCTCGTGCCATTTGGTCTGCCGCACATGCCTTTTCATAAATGTTTGTGGTCACACCACATAGAAATATAAACAGTGATATCATGATAAACAGTCAAGCACAGCAGGACTCAAGAAAGGCAGCTTGACAGCTCAGTGAGGGTCTCTAGTGAGCTGTGTTTGTAGACTGCTAGACAGCAGTCTTGTAATATATTTTGAAAATCTGAATTTCCCCAATGTATATTTTAAGAAATATTCAAAACAAGCTCTATCAACAACATCCGTGACATGCTAAACAGAAAGTTTGTTTGACTTGCCCAGCCCTTACATTTGTGAAAATATGTGAAGAGTAATGCACTCACGATGCATGTCTATGGAACAAGCTGTGGTTTAAACCATAAATGTGAAGTTAAAATTTTTGTTCGAAATTCAATTCATTTGGACAAAAATGTGCACATTTCTATATGAATAAACTCTGTGTTACCAGTGCAATTTCTGTGTGGATTTTACTCCATATAAAGTTAACAGCGAGACTTAAGCAGAATTAAGCAGAATTACAATCACCTTTAAACCAAACCCTAACCCTTTACTTGTTAATTAATATTGCTCAGTATTTATTTGTGTAATTACAATGTAACAAGCACTTCTAAATAAACTATAACCAAGTTTACTTAGTTAGGCTTTAGTTAGATGTACAGTTACATTCTTCTGCATATTGTGTGAAAGCCTACCTGGGGAATTTTTTTGCAAGACTTGAAATACATACCAATAAGTACATATCACTGCACTTTCCAACTGAAATTAACATAGTGGAAAAATGGCGAGCACTAACCGTTTTCGTACACAGTTATGATTACAGCTCCGTATGTTTTGCTCATTGCTCAGCTAGCACTGAATTTGATTTAGGATCCCCAGTTATATTTGGGCACAAATACCATGAAAAACGTGACTCACGATGAAAGAGCTGAAAGATGAGAGATCTAAAAACAAGTTAACATGCTTGCGACTGCGTTTCTACGTCACATTCCTTTTTGTTCATACTATCGGGTAGATTTTGATGTAGTGCAGATGGTACTATTTTTTAAATGTCACAGAGCATTAGAGCGCCACTTAACGGACACTTCAAGTCAGAATTTCAGTGACACGTACAAAACAAAAATCACATAAAATGATCCACTCAGTGGACATTTCCCACCGAATATGTCACAAAACGTACATGACGGTACGTATTTCGCGTCTTAAGAAAGAGGTTCCTACTGTTACATTTTTGTCATGAGATCAGGTTGGTGAAAGCTGCAGTGTTTATTATGTTTGTCGTAACAGGACTTGAAAAAGTTACATTTACACAGACAATGTTAGTAGAAAGGTTAGTGAACACATTTACCAATAACTAATACTAATATATTAGTAATTTTAGTATTAGTAACAACAGAATACTGACATAAAGTACATGCATACTTTCCAATAATATTAAGTTAACCCTGACTCAAGATTCAAATGTCACCCAAATGTATATAGTTGTTTTCCTCAAATTACAACAATCTATCTATGTTGTACTCTGTAAATTGTCTGGAAAAAAAGGCAATAAGCTGGAGACTTGTGAGGACACACAGTGACAGGCAGTGATTTTTTATTTTTTTTTTGTCAGAGATTGAATTACCAGCTTTTGAGCCAATGTGAACAGCTTCTGTATCAGCTTCCCCCCTCTATCTGATTTGCCACAGCTTTGGGATTCAACATGATGGGACCGGCAATGACTGTGAACCCATTGGGAAAAGACCTTTCGTCATGTCTCCACAGCTCCTATATGGAACCTCTCCACCCAACTGGTCACGCTGCAGTCGTGAATACATCACACGCTTCCTTGAGTGAGTAAAAAACAATGTTTTTGGTTTTTGTTTTTTTTACCTGTCACTTATAAAAAGTAGAGAGATGACAGGAAGTCTGTAAAGCAGGGGTGTCCAGACTTGCTCCTGGAAGGCCAACGTCCTGCAGAGTTTAGTTCCAACCAGCTCCAACAAACTTATCTGTTTGTTATAAGTTTCTAGTGAGTCTAAAGACCTTGGGCTGGGTCAGTTGTCTTTAATGACGGTTGGAGCTAAACTATGCAGGACAGGTTTGGGCACCCTAGGTGTAGAGAACATTTTAAAATTAAAAAATTGCAAAATGTCATTGAATTGTTTGAAAATTCTGTATTTTTCTAGTTATACTTAGTAGAGATAGAAAAGCTCAATATGTCAGAGCACGTGTGCTCTGCTATCTAGGCCACATCTCTCATTTATCAGCTTTTTTAATATATATTTCTACCATATTTGGCTGTTTTAGCTAAGTTGTGGAATGAATAACTTTTACATAAGATGTACTGATGGCCAATTTTGTCTGGTGGCACAAATTGGTGTAATCTTGTACTCTGTGATTTTTACGCTTAAGAGAAGTTAATGGAGTTCATAGGAAAGCTTCTTGGCAGCAACTGCCACTGTGCGCTTTATCAGCCTTTTACTCTCCCAACAAGCTGGCTCTGTCCTTCTTGACCTTTGCATGTGTGTGTTGCCAAAGGCAATGTGAATGGCTGAAATTTCCCAAGAATGAACAAGGCTGTGTTGATTCCTCTGTCATAGTTACACTAGTTTTGTTGCCCACCATATGGAGCACATTAGACAAGGCTTGCCTGCTGCAGCTTGGCCTGAAATGGGGGGAAATGTTTTAAACAACTGGCAGTGCCCAAAGACAGGATGGGGCTATGTTACGATATCTAGGCCAAGCGGATCCATCAGGAACTGAGTAATTAGTTTATCTTAACTCCTTTGAGGTTTCGATTGTTTAGGCCTATCCTTATACATTTAGTCTATCTGTGTTTTAAACTTGTAGGCAGATGAGAGCTATTTCTTTGTACGTCTCTGATATCATATGTTAGGTTTTGTGTTTTAAAATTCATGCAGAAAGTGTTAAATTAAAATTAGAAACCAATTATGAATGCCTTTTAAATTCCTGTTTGATTTTTGAATGTGAATCATGCATGGAAGCAAACAGGACGCATGATTGCAAACAAAATTTAAGGGAGTAGAATTCAAATAAATGCATAAAACTGTCATTTTTAAAAGTAGTTAAATGTTATGCACTGAACATTTTATTTCCCAGAATGCCATTATCTGTGTTAAATTCATTAATTATCCTTCTTGTCATTCCAATTCAAATTCTGCATCTGTTAGTCCCTTTGAGTTAATGTCTTTAGAGTTTTAAAAGGGCCTGTGAATGTTTTTTTGGCTTTTAGAAGTAAAAGAGCAGACACTGTTGTTTAGCCTGTTGTTTTTTAAATATGGAATAAGTTACAGAGAGTTTGAGGGAAGGACCATGTGGTTTGGGAGGCAGATGGCACGTGTCCAGAAAGGACTTCTGAACAGTTTAGTCTTAATCAACCAGAGCAAAACAATTGTGGGCTTTTAAAGTGATATTAGCGGCAGTATGTATCCAATTTCCCCTGGTGTCATTTTTAGCCGCTGAGCGTTTTTCAGTTTCAGTCAGATTATTTGAGCTACATTAGAAAAACAGATTTAAAGGCTGACACACTGTCCGCTTTTTTTTTTTTTTTAGTCCATGCTGTACCACAATTGCATGGTTATATTTTGGTTGAAGGGTTTCCTTATATAGTTGAGTTGCTTTTTTCTTGTACTTCATAGAACGGCCTGGCAAAAATGAAACTAAAGACATATTTAGTATCGCTAACTTTTATTAAATGCCACATTTTTTCTGAGCATTTTCAGCATTCTGCACTACAGATTGTGAGAGCTAATGTCATATTTTCAGACTGGTCTAATGGCGGTCAGTTTCTTAGGTGGATTTTTGTGACCTATGCATATTAATGTGAAAAATGTTTTACTTTTCCATGAGTGTCAGCTGTTGCATTGTCCTGCAAAAAAATTAAGCAATATCAAATATCACTGTCTAGACAACTGCGATTTCGATATGGTGATAAAGGTTGATTTTTCAAACTATTACATCAGACAGTGAATATAGATGAGCACTGTTTGTACTCTTTTTTTGGGATCTGATAAAGCTCTTGGACTTGGAAACAGTGATACATAATATCAGATGTAACAATCGGATAGTGTTATTGCAGCTCAGTTAGTTCAAGCAGTGATTCTACCAGAATAGAATCAAGTTTAGTCTTTAAACCTGAAAGTGACGCCATTGAACAAACTTTGGCTATGTATAGCACATACCATTTGATACAAAGAAGAACTTAAAACTGCAAATAATGTTTGAAACTCCATGTTTCCACCCACACTGTGAAATTACTTTTTATGTAAGTATTTGTGTACTGTTTTATAAAAGTCTGAACCTAAAGCACCATGAAGTCAGAATAACAAAGAAACAGTCTCATCAAAGGAAAACTGCTTGCTGAGTGCTTTTCAGGAAAGTTCCTGTAGGCTATCCTGTATCTCTTCTTTTTTGCAGGCTCTTTTATTAATGGGGAAGTCCTAACAATAATGTGTTTTTGAGGTAGCCTTAATTTGCCCTTTAGCTTGCATATTATATACACTGCCTGGCCAAAAAAAGTCACCTCTTGGGTTTAAATTAAATGCTGAAGAGTTTAGAATTGGATAAATGTTGCAGTGGCTATTCCATTTCTTCCATGTTATGTTGTTTTGCAACATTTTCTTTAACCCTAACTAATGCAGTGCACACAGTAGCTTTTATTTCTTAAACAAGCATGTTGGAAGACATACCCATGCACACATTCAGAACGACAATACTGAGGTTAATTTGTGAAATAGTGGTTCAGTAAGCATGAGGAATCATTTTCTCACATGAATTAGCCACTACAGACTCCTGAGCATAATCCTATCGAAAGTCTTTGGGATGTGCTGGAGACAACTTTACAGAGTGGTTGAATCTCTTTTTTAGTCAATACAAGATCTCTTAAAGGGATAGTTCACCCAAAAATGAAAATTCTGTCATTAAGGACATCAATAAGAACACAAATTTAAATAAATATAATGAAATCCAAGAGCTCTGTGATCCTCCAAAGACAGCAAGGGTCCTTCCATGTGACATCAGAGAATATACTTTTTGTTGGACCTTGAACGTGGTAGGACCCTTGCTGTCTATGAAGGGTCAGAGAACTCTCGTATTTCATCCAAAATATCTTAATTTGTGTTCTGAAGATGAACAAAGGTCTTTTGGGTTTGGAACAAGATGAGGGTAATAATGATAGAATTTTCATTTTTTCTTGAACTATCCCTTTAATGCAGCTCTTGATGGAAATAAATGTTGTGATGTTGCAGAACTTTGTCGAAACAATGGCACAACAAAAGCACAATGCTATCAAAGCAAAAGGTGGTCAAACAGAATATTAGAGTGGGCTACTTGTGTTTGGACAGGCGGTGTAAAACTGACTCCGGTAACTATCATGGTGCAAAAAATTAGTTTAAAAGATGCTTTTTTGGTCAAAATATTGGGCACAAATACCAGTACGTTAATTACCGTAAACCATAGAAAATCATATTACATGAGTCATTTAAATGCTCTCCTCCCATAAATGTGTCTGAATGGGAAACTCCTTCAAATGCATATACAGTAAGGTCATCCACTAAAATAACTGTCTACGCCTTTTCATTGCATGTCTTTGAGAGTTTGTGCTGTTAGTAAATCTGGTATAAAGAACATTAAAATACAAGACGATCTATGAGGCTGTTCAGTGTAGATAATGTGATATTGTATAAGTAGCCTACTAATTTGAGAACAAACTGCAACAAAACCAGAAACCTTTGCCTGAGTATTTTCTGAATGTTTTGTGTTGTTTGTCATATTTCTCACAGTCGAGGCTGGGGGTGGTGTCTGGATGATCCTCCTGTCAGAAACGATCTGGAGACGCACTCTGCTCCCCCTGGCGTCCTGTACAGCGCTGCTCATCAGTGCAAGCTCCAGTACGGATCCAGCTCACTGCTCTGTGACGACGTAGATGTAAGATTTTCCCTCAGACCCACGAATACCTCCGATTCCCCCTGCAGACAGCTGTCTGATGCCAAACTTCGAAGAAAAATGGGTCAGAAATGTACACAAGAGCAGACAGGGGTCTTAAATTATCTGTTTATGAAATACAGATGGAGCAAGACATTCTGAACCACACATCTGGTGGGAACCGTAAAAAATGTAGGCTATAATGTAACCTCATAAAAATATATAAGCGCTTCTGACAGTGAAGCCAGAGTTCAGATAAGGTAATTTCTGTGCATGACTTTCTTTTAACACAAAAAGAGAAAAATTGTTGTTTTTTTCATGCAATTGCAAAGAATGGGAGCTGATGCATTTCATGCTCCAAAGGAACACAGAGGCAATATATCATAGAAGTATACTTGAACAAAAAAAAAAAATTCAATTCTTACAGCTAAATTTATTTCATGTTGCTTCAAAGCACTTAAAGTAAAAATATAATTCATTTCAAAGATCGTTCACTGAAAGAATTTTTTAGCATCTTTTAATGAAGTTATTTTTAAGTGAACCAATTAAGTCGTGTTAAAGTGATTTTATATAGTTTTCTAACAGGATTTAATTAATTACATTTTATATAAGTATATATATTTTTGTCACATCACTAATTATAAACAGCTAGCTAGATAGCAAACTGTTAGTGAGCAGTAGTGCATATTAGCACATTCTACATTCTAATTTATATATTTATTCACTGTTTTGTGCCCTTTTCTGTATAAATAGTAGTAATAATAATAATAATAATAGTAATTTAATTTCACTAAGTAAGTACTGGGAATACCAGCACCAAAAACACAACAGCCAGCCATGCTGGTCTTTTCAACAAAGAGATCTGTTGAGATGCTGTTCTGAGTTTTTATCTCATTAGGAAACTATTCTATTAAGCAACACTTCCAGGCCCATGGGCTGCTTTAAATTTCTTTTCACTGTTAAATTGTGAAGAGTACAACAAAAACCTCTATTAGTTCAAGTGTCTTGTAAGGCATAGACCACACACACACTTTTCCATCACAGAGGAAGTCTCAGTTTCTCCTTACATCAGTACCATCTGATTCCCAGCTGTTTTAGTGGGAAAAACACATCATTAGTATAGCAGGGATTATGTTCCAACTAGAAGTACTAACATAAAGAGCTCTTTACCTTGAAATAACATTTTTTTTTACCTAAGTTAGCTAAACAATGAGGGGATCAACATCTCATTTACATTTTGCATCCTGCAGAATTAAAATGGGGGAAAAGGGCATCAGATTGCGGAATTGTTGTCCGTGATGTCAAATCACATCAGTGATGCGCTCTGTGCTTTCTGCAGCAGCTGTTGGCAGATACTGGGCATCTTTCAATTATTGGCCAAATGTCACAGACACAGCAAAGGAGTTGGCACTCGTCGTTCGGACACAGATAAAGCCAGACTTCAGTTTCCTTATCAGAGCTGTTACAGTTCAAGAAATGACACCAGAGGAAATTGCAGAGGTTTAGAAATGCAATGAATGTTTGTGTTTGGTACACAGCATACAAGGTTTGGCATTTCCCAAAAGTTTAGGAGAACATTAAACAATACACAACTCCATGCATTTTAGGATTCCAGAGTAGACCTCAAATAAAGCACATGCGGTTTCATAATTTCTCTATGTGACATTTAAAATGTCAGTGATGTGGAACTCATTTGTTATATTCAGATCTATTTATGTATTTAAAAGGAAAAGAAAAAACAGACAATGACATTCTGTGATGAAAATATTTTCTATTTTTTGGACAGCATTTAAAAAAGGGCTGAAAGTTGTAAAAAAATATAATACTTTTATAGGTAAAATAATATTTAATATTTATAATAATTACTTATACGTTTGTCTGTCAAATACAAATATTTCCTCAAAAGACAAAGGACCTCAACCCCCCTGAAAAAAGTCCCTATCTTTCAAAATCAGAAAAACATCCTAAACCTTAGTTTTGATTACGTCAGAAATGTGTGTTAATAAATTCCAATCAACAGTTAATAGATGCACAGTCATGCACGATCATTCACAATCAGCATAATCCCTGCACATGAATTACAACTATGTGAATTACATGTACAAATATGTTGTGGCATCTCTGGACTCCCTTCTCAGGTTTGCTCCAGTATATTGTGCAAATGCAAAAATACTAAATGTCCATATTGTACTATATGGCAAGCTGTGAAAGTGTTAAGCATGCAGACAAATACTAAGAAAACAGACTACGTACACAACCTGTATTGTCATTTTGTTTATCAGTGAAATTTATTTTATTAATTGGTTACCAATTTAGTTATTTAAAAAAATACATTCCTAAACACAGTTTCAGGAAATTTAATTATGTTCTTTCTATTAACTGCTGGAGTTGGAGCTGGAGCAGCATCAGCTGTTTAGGCATCCTGCTGCTTCCTCAATGCCAGCAACATAATTTCAGTATCCATCCAAACTTATCTTTCAAGCACTAGTATTCCCTGAGGGTATCAAAACTCAGATTGAAGCTGTTTCCTCGAGCCTCTGCAGTGCGGACTGCAAGCCAAATAAGTTTAACATCAACAGCTTCAAAACTGTCTACTCTATATGCCCAAAAGAACACAGAACATTCTGATGTTTTGCTCACTATTTACGCATGGTTGCACGCAAGGGTCATGAACAGCCATTGTTTTTTATTTTGTACTGTAATAGGCCACTTTCTGTCCTGTTTTTAACTTCCCTCTGCAGAACGCTCTGTTTGAATAGGTTTGGCAGATTGTAGAGTCGGAAGTAAATGAATACTGCTATTATTGGCTAACAGCATACTTTCATTCCTCATAGATAGAAGCCGCTTAAGATTAAAACACATAAATCACAGTACATATTAAATATAGTCTGTAAGAAAAGACAAAGCAATAGTGACCACATAAAGAAAACAGTTACTCACACTTTTGTTGCAACATCAGTATCGGATCCAATATAGGCAGCAGAGCACCATCATTTAGTTCGTCTTTTTGAAAATCCTCCGGTTACTCCATAACCTCGGTTCCTTGAGATAAGGGAACGAGTGTTGTGTCATTCATCCACTCTTTCCTAGCATTGGGATCAGAAAGAAGGCAATGCAAAGCTGTTTTTTTTTTTAAAGCGTAACTTTTGTTTAAATGGTATAAAACAATTTAACACATCATGAATACAGATGTAGTGGAAGCAGTTTCCACCACTGAATAATAAAAAAAAACGTTATATAAACAAAATGCAAGGTTTTTTTTTTTTCTCAGAATTGCATGATATCAACTCGCAATTGCAAGTTACAAAGTCAGATTTGCTTGATATAAATGCAATTTCGCAAGTACAAATTTATATCTCACAATTCTGACCTTTTTTCTTGAAATTCTGACTTTTCTGGAATTGTGTGAAATAACTGAAGACAAATGTTCTCAGAATTACGAGTTTATTTCTCACAATTCGGAGAAAAAAGTAAAAATTGTGATTTTTTTATTTCTCTGAATTCTTACTTTATTTCTCGGAAAATCCCATTTTGAGAAGAAAAAAAAAACAAATGTTCTCAGAATTCTTACTTCATTTCTCTGAATTCTTACTTATTTCTCAGAATTTCTAGTTTGTGTCACAATTCTGACTTAATTTCCCAGAATTGCGAGTTTATGTCTGACCCACCTTTTCTTCTCAGAATTGTGAGAAATAAACTTGCGAGTTACAAAGTCTAATTTTGAAAAGAAAAAAGTAATGTTAAAATTACAATTTTTACTTTTTTTTCTCAGAATTGTGTGATATAAACTCGCAATTCTGATTTAAAAAAAAAGTCAAAATCGTGATTTTATATCTCAGAATTCTTACTTTATTTTTAGAATTGCAACTTTATTTCCCTGAATTGCGACTTTATGTCTCACAATTCTGACTTTGTTACTCACAATTTCTCAGAATTGCGAGTTCATATCTCACATTTCTGACTTTATAACTTGCATTTACAAGTTCATATCTCACAATTCTGAGAAAGAAGTTGTTTTTTTCTCAGTTTATATCTTAAAATTCATTCAGACTTTATCTCATATTCTGAGAACAAAGTAAACTCTGCATTGCATGAAACAAAGTCAGAATGTTTATATTTCAAAATTCAACCATGTTTTTTTACTCAAAATTTGGAGTTTATATATTGTTTTTTTTTTTAATTGCAATAAAACAAAGTTAGAACAATGAAATATAAAAAGACTGAGTTGTGAGATAAAAAAAATAAAATCTATGGAAAAATGGGGTACATAAAGAATAAAGACATTTCTAATAATATTTGATGTATCTTTTTATGTATTTCAAACTATTCTCCCCTTCAGAATATCTGCAGCACCTTGTGGTGCACAGTGGGCTCAACCTGCCACTCGAAGCTGGATGGCGCGGTAGATGGGACCAAGTGCGGTGAGGGCAAGGCAAGCCAGGCTTTTATGTGGGCTTTCCCTGCACGAAGTTCACTATGTAGTTCTCCTTTTAAATTCTTTGTACTATGACTAACTGAAAGTCTTGTATTTGTTTTTGGTCAGTGGTGTTTTGACGGAGAGTGTGTGAAGATAGGCTTTCAGCCTGAAAGTGTGAATGGAGGCTGGGATTCATGGAGCGAGTGGTCCGGGTGCACCAGGACATGCGGTGTAGGCGTTCAGAATGCCCAGAGGGACTGTGTCAACCCTGTGTGAGTTTCCTGGTTTCAGAAAATCACATACACACAGAGAATTTGTGCTTGCTTACTTTACTTTGATAAACCACAAACCAAAAGCTATTTTTATCATAGATCGTATGGGAAAAGACTAGAATGTTTATGGTCGATAAGGAAATGAATGCATTTATTTCTCACCAGAATGTCAGAATAAAAAAAAATACCAAAAAAGAAAAATCTTATTGGGATACCTGTCTGGACACAATCAATGGTAAAAGCATGGCGGTGGGCTCTTTTGACTGCCATCATTTACTAACCGTCACACAACTCCAAACCCTTATGATTTTTTTCTTCTTCTGCGGAACAGATATTTTAAAGAACACACTTAAGCCAATGTGGTCCACAACTGTACAAAACTCCAAGGTAGTGTAAAAGTAATTACTGCACTTACAACAGTTTAATATGGTTTACTTTGATAAACCAAGACTATAATTTAATAAGGAAGTGATTGTATTTAATTCTCACCACCATGGGGTTTCATATACGTAATTATCATTTATTTTATATCTTTAATTGTCTTCAATGGCGTTTTAGGGTCTCTGCAGTTCCAACTAATTGTTAAATGTGAGAAATTCAGATCCCATACTGTGTCAGAGAGCCCACACTAGACCAATAAAAAAGTCACTGTCTCTGGCCCAAATGTTTAGAGTTTATGAAGTATAACCATTTCATTATATTTGGCTTGGACTGCGATTCTATCCTGGCAGATGATTTGCACCCCAAGCAAGTTTTCAAAGATGGAAATGGTTATAACCAGGTTGTGGCCCACTTGTGAATGCGTCTCTAAGATGTTGTAATTGATGAAAAGCATGTGCAACATCTGCATTGCATTTCAGAAGAACTTTTTAAGGATGTGGGGAAAAGATCTACTATTTGTCACCACTTCCTCTGCGTACTTATTACAATAAATATCTTTTTTTTCTTGTAAAAAAACAGCTTACATGTGTAGTAGAAATTCTGCATGTTTGGTGTTGCAGTTGAAACCCAAAGCATCATTTGTTTGTCCTTGTTTTACCTTGTTTCCTGTTTCTGCATATTATGGCAAGTCTTCAAATTTTGGCTAGCACTTCTGCAACCGAATCTGAATTCTTTTCTCATGTAATGCATCAGCAATGATTCCACACCAGCTAAACACCTTTTGGTTGAGCCTGCTACAGTAAACAGTTACCTAAAACTCTCGCTGTTGGTTGAGCTTGAAATAGATTGCCAGATCTGAGTGGACCACTCTATGTTTTGATGGCACCTCAAATAATGAAAATTAGCCCGGTAGGGCATCAGCATTGCACATACCAGTAAGTCTCACACAAACCAACGTTTGTTTACAGGACCAAAGGAAGCAAAGTTTCCTTACTTTAGCAAAGTAGCAAAGTCTTCTCTTGGCTCATATCGAAATCCATTTTTCTTTACAAATTATTGTTTACTTATATTTAAATATGGATATATGGGTATTTTTGGATATATGTGGATATGGATATTTTTCTTTCTGCTGTGTGAGGCACTTTTTATTATGGATGGATGCACTTTATTGGACTTGTTTTGGACTGGTGAAGAGAAAAACCCATGCAATTGCCGGGATAATTTTTTATATAACTCTTATTGGATTTGCCTGAAAGAAGAAAGTCATATACACCTAGGATGCCTGGAGGATGAGTGAATAATGACCTAATTTTCATTTTTGGGTGAACTAACCCTTTAAGATAATGTATTTTGCCATAAATAATCTTACAAGTTTACCCTTCAAAAGAGAAGTTCACTTCCAGAATTAAAATTTCCTGATAATTTACTCATCCCCATGTCATCCAAGATGTTCATGTCTTTCTTTCTTCAGTCACAAGAAATGTATTTTTTTGAGGAAAACATTCCAGAAATTCCACTTTCGCCTAAGTGTTGAGCATTTGTGATTAAAAAGTAAACAAATTTAATATTTTAAAATTTAAAATTTTCTTAGAAAATGACAGATTGTTTCGCTAGCTAAGACCCTTATTCCTCGGCTGGGATTGTGTAAAGCCCTTTGAAGCTGCATTGGAACTGCAATTTGGACCTTCAAAAATCTTAATTTCTTTTCAAATGAAAAAAAAAAATACATAAACAGCTTGGATGACATTGGGGTGAGTAAAAGATTAGGAAATTTTCTTTCTGGAAGTGAACTTATCCTTTTAATGAAATGTAACTTCTCCATGTGATTTGATGCTAAAGTACTTTCTCCTGTCCCAGTTCAATGTACAGGAACAACTATGAATAAACCATTTGTAGGTGGATTTTACCAAGAGTGTAAGCATGTCATGCTTCAAAGACAAACATATTGGGATACCTGTTCGGTCACAATCATGGTAAATGCATGGAGGTGGGCTGTTTTGCTAGAAAACATATTAAATGTTTTGTCATTTGTTTTTCAGACCCAAGTATGGCGGTAAATACTGTCTCGGAGAGCGCCGCAGATATCGAACTTGTAACCATGATCCCTGCCCTGCAGGCCGGCCCAGCTTCAGACACATCCAGTGCAGCCGCTTTAACACAATCCCTTACAAGGGAAAGTTTTATAAATGGATACATGTGAATAACAGAGGTGCGCATAATGACACTACATGTGCAGATGTGCCACACAAGTAGTGTGCTGGGGCAAGAATGAGTTTTCTTTCTAGCACTCTTTAAATAGATTTTACAGAAGGGTTATGTTTGTGTCATTTCAGTTAATCCATGTGAGCTGCACTGTAGACCTGTGAATGAGCACTTTTCTGAGAGGATGCTGGACACTGTCATAGACGGAACACAGTGCTATGACGGCAGTCAAAGCCGTGACATATGCATTAACGGCATTTGTAAGGTTGGTAATGGCTTTGACCTCTTTGCGAAGTCTCTGACAGTCTAAACTTCTACTTTTTATTTTCATTGTAAACCACTGATGGTCTGTCAGCTTGAGTTTCAGTCTGTTTTGAAATAATACCACAAGAGTCTCACAAAAACAGTGGGGTGTGAAATCGTGAGAACGTGTCAACAGACAATCTTCCACTCTCTTCTTCTCAAACTTAATTCAAACAAATATTTGAATGAGTCCTTGTATGACCCCAGGTTGAAACTCACACACTGTATTATTAAATGCAGAGGAGGAAGCTATTGTTTTTAATGTAGTTTGTTCTTCCATACAAGGAAGTTAAATATTTAGGAGACTACAAACATTTTCAGTTTCACAATACCAACCCATAACGTGGTGAAACTGCTCTAGACAGTAAAACTGTGAAAACTTCTTGAGGAGACTTGTTACTTTTCTAAGCACTCAAAATTGCTTAAAATTATCAACTTGTAAGTAACTATTTGCAACCATCAGTCATTTGACTGTCATTTGAACCACATTGGATTGTCGTTAATGACTTGATGTGCAGGAGGTGGAATAATAACATCTGCTAATTAATTGATTCAAGATCGCAATTAATGTTTTATACAAACAACAGAAAGTCATTCATATATATTCATACACACATCATTAGGACATTAAATAAAGATCATGTTCCATAAGATATTTTGTACATTTCCTACCGCAAATATATTAAAACATATTTTTTGATTAGCAATATGCATTGCTAAGAACTTCATTTGGACAACTTTAAAGGCAATTTTCTCAATATTTAGATTTTGTTGCACCCTCAGATTCCAGAGTTTCAAATAGTTGTATCGCAGCCAAATATTGCCCTATCCTTACAAAGCATACATCAGTGGAAAGCATATTATCAGTCTAGGGTCACATATATAGTACTGTGAAAAAGTCTTAGGCCATCATTAGATTAGTTGTTTTATCAAAAGTATAATGACTATATATAATTATTTCTATTATAGAATGCAACAAGTAAATAATGATTAATGTCATGACACCTGTATTTGTCCTACTATCCCATGTCTACACATCAGGCTTGGTTGAGTATTGGGTGGTCTTGCCAACATGTGCAAGACTAACTTTCAGTAACATCATTCCTTTCAAGATACCAAAGATCACAAAATTTGAAAGACATCAAATTGTAATTTTCCATCAGCAAGGCCACTCTCAAAGGAAAATCAGCAACAAACTGGATACCCAAGATGTGGTATTCAAGAAATTTGATGAAGAGTTAGAGCCTAAGAAAAGAAAAAGGACTGGAAGGCCAAGAAAACTTAAAAAAGTCAGACCATTGGCTGAACGTTTGATGCATACGGCACACAAAAGGAGGACTTCAGGAGTTTCAAAGTCGTCATCAGATTGTTTGAATTATACATTATTTCTGTGAGATGCGTGTTGCGTTCTTTAACGTTCCTCCTAGAAACAAAGATGCCATGATGCCAAACCCCCTCATGGAAGAAGAAAACCATAATGTTTACAACTGTGACAACGCAAGACTAGCAAGATCCTGGCTCAGCATCTGGCAGCTTCATCAGAATGCCAAGTTAACCCTTCTATAGTCTGAAGAAGCTTGATCAGGAATGGTCTTTGTGGAAGGGTAGCAGCCAAGAAAACACTTTTTCAGAAGAGGAAATGGCTACGATATGTGAATTTTCACAAAGATTGGAATGAAGATCAGTGGAACCAAGTATTATTAAGTAAATAATCTAAGTTTGAAATGTTTGGATCAATCATTAACATTATGTGAGAAGAAGAGTTGGAGAGAGATGGAAGAATGAGTGCTTGCCAATGAGTGCCTTCTGTAAGAAATAGTTGAGGGTCTGTCATGGTTTGGGGCTGCATTTTTTCCAGCGGTGTTGGTAATATTGTTATCGAGTTGACAGGATCATAAATGCTGAGAAGTACAGAGAAGTTTTAATTTGTTTTGCCATTCCTTCTGAAAAGCAACCCCAGGCACACTGCTGATTCAGCGAAATCATATTTGGGAGAAAAACAGCTGATAAAACACTCCTCAAACAGCTGATAAAACACTCCACCCCCTCAGGTCTCCACAGAGTCCAGGCCTGAATACTATAGAGACAGCAGGGGATTACCTGAAAGGAGAAAGAAATAAAAGACTGCCTAAACGTAAAGAAGAACTCTGGGAAGTGCTGAAAGTAGTGTGTAGTATAACATATCAGAAGATTACTCCAGAAAAGACAGTCTCCCAAAAAGAGTTCAAGATGCACTTAGTGATAAGGGAGGACACACTAAATTCCGACTTCTGCCTCAATAAGACATTTTGTTATGAAAACTGTTTTTTACATTTTGTGTACATATTTCCTTTATTTTCTGTTTTAAATCTTAATAGAGACAATAAATATGTATGTCATTAAAACAACAAAGCTGGTGATATACATTTGAGGTCAAAAGTTTACATACACTTTGCAGAATCCGCAAAATGTTGATTATTTTACCGAAATAAGACGGATCATCAAAATCCATGTTAATTTTTATTTAGTACTGACCTGAATAAGATATTTCACATAAGACATTAACATATAGTCCACAAAAGAAAATAATAGTTGAATTTATAAAAAATGACCCTGTTCAAAAGTTTACATACATTTGATTCTTAATATGTTCTTAATAAAATGTTCAAAAGTTTACACCCCTGGCTTTTAATGCATGGTTTTTCCTTCTGGACCATTTGAACCTTCTGTAATAGTTGCATATGAGTCCCTCAGTTGTCCTCAAAAGAAAAAAAAGACAGCTTTGGATTATTCAGGTAACAACACAGTATTAGGAATCAAGCGTATGTAAACTTTTGAACGGGGTTAAATTCAACTATAATTTTCTCTTGTGGACTATGTGTAAATGTGTTTTATGTGAAATATCTTATTGAGGTCAGTACTAAAAGAAAAAAATAAATAACATGCAGTTATTTTGGTAAAATAATTAACATTTTGCAGACTCTGCAAGGTGTATGTAAACTTTTGACCTCAGCTGTATGAAATTAAAATGTGCTGAAAGTATACTCACCCTCAGGCCATCCAAGATGTAGATGAGTTTATTTCTTCATCAGAACAGATTACATCACTTTCTCACCAAATAATATTCTGCACTTAATTGGTGCTGTCAGAATGCAACTAAAGAGCGAGTCCTTTATCCTTAATGTTGCTTTCTCCTGTGAAAAAGTCATCTCATCTGAAACTGGGGAGAAATATGCACATGATCAAGCACTGTGAAGTAAAAACAGTTCAAAACCAAACTCATTTACAGTCGTGGCCAAAAGTTTTGAGAATGACACAAATATTCGTTTTCACAAAGTTTGCTGCTAAACTGCTTTTAGATCTTTGTTTCAGTTGTTTCTGTGATGTACTGAAATATAATTACAAGCACTTCATATGTTTCAAAGGCTTTTATCGACAATTATATGACATTTATGCAAATGTCAGTATTTGCAGTGTTGGCCCTTTTTTTTCAGGACCTCTGGTGATATACATTCTTGGAGTTTGTCAGAATTAGTGGGTTTTTGTTTGTCCACCCGCCTCTTGAGGATTGACCACAAGTTCTCAATGGGATTAAGATCTGGGGAGTTTCCAGGCCATGGACCCAAAATTTCAACGTTTTGGTCCCCGAGCCACTTAGTTATCACTTTTGCCTTATGGCACGGTGCTCCATCGTGCTGGAAAATGCATTGTTCTTCACCAAACTGTTGTTGGATTGTTGGAAGAAGTTGCTGTTGGAGGGTGTTTTGGTACCATTCTTTATTCATGGCTGTGTTTTTGGGCAAAATTGTGAGTGAGCCCACTCCCTTGGATGTGAAGCAACCCCACACATGAATGGTCTCAGGATGCTTTACTGTTGGCATGACACAGGACTGATGGTAGCGCTCACCTTTTCTTCTCCGGACAAGCCTTTTTCCAGATGCCCCAAACAATCGGAAAGAGGCTTCATCGGAGAATATGACTTTGCCCCAGTCCTCAGCAGTCCATTCGCCATACTTTTTGCAGAAGATCAATCTGTCCCTGATGTTTTTTTTGGAGAGAAGTGGCTTCTTTGCTGCCCTTCTTGACACCAGGCCATCTTCCAAAAGTCTTGGCCTCACTGTGCGTGCAGATGCGCTCACACCTGCCTGCTGCCATTCCTGAGCAAGCTCTGCACTGGTGGCACTCCGATCCCGCAGCTGAATCCTCTTTAGGAGACGATCCTGGCGCTTACTGGACTTTCTCGGACGCCCTGAAGCCTTCTTAACAAGAATTGAACCTCTTTCCTTGAAGTTCTTGATGATCCTATAAATTGTTGATTTAGGTGCAATCTTAGTAGCCACAATATCCTTGCCTGTGAAGCCATTTTTATGCAACGCAATGATGGCTGCACGCGTTTCTTTGCAGGTCACTATGGTTAACAATGGAAGAACAATGATTTCAAGCATCACCCTCCCTTTTAACATGTCAAGTCTGCCATTCTAACCCAATCAGCCTGACATAATGATCTCCAGCCTTGTGCTCGTCAACATTCTCACCTGAGTTAACAAGATGATTACTGAAATGATCTCAGCAGGTCCTTTAATGACAGCAATGAAATGCAGTGGAAAGTTTTTTTCGGGATTAAATTAATTTTCATGGCAAAGAAGGACTATGCAATTCATCTGATCACTCTTTATTACATTCTGGAGTATATGCAAATTGCTATCATAAAAACTTAAGCAGCAACTTTTCCAATTTCCAATATTTATGTAATTCTCAAAACTTTTGGCCACGACTGTACATCTTTGATAGTCTGAGGGTAAGTAAAGTTTCTGCAAATTTAGATTTTGGGTGAACTATCTCTTTCTCCAAAGCATGATTTTTCTGAAATCCTGCTGTAACGAACATGGCATCTAAGGAGTACTTCACTATTTTTGTTCTTCAGAATTTAGTTTTATTTGATCCTTAATTGACTGCAGATTCTTTCTTATGCTGTAATCAGGGGTTCCCTACGCAAATGCACTGCACTTGGTTGGCATACCAAAATATATAGTTTGAAATGCATACATATATATTTAAATGGAATGAAAGTTAAAGAATGTACTAGATTATGATCTGTCTCTTCATGTCAGTACTTAGGCTGTGATTATGAGATTGACTCTGATGCCATTGAGGATCAATGTGGAGTGTGCCATGGAAATGGATCTACGTGCGAAACAGTGAGGAAGACCTTTAAGGACAGTGAAGGCCTCGGTTTGTAAAATGAGTTTTCATATTATAAATATAACATTACACATTTGTTTTCTTTCTACTTCATTTGTTTGAATAAGCTGAGGTATTTTTTGTCTCACAGGCTATGTAGACATAGGTCTAATTCCAGAAGGAGCTCGGGACATCCGCATTGAGGAAGTCGCAGAGGCTGGGAATTACTTGGCATTACGCAGTAATGACCCTGAAAAATATTTCCTGAATGGAGGCTGGACGATCCAGTGGAATGGCGAGTATAAAGCAGCAGGAACAGTGTTCACTTATGAAAGAACCGGGCAGCTGGAAAACCTATCTTCCCCCGGACCGACTATGGAGCCAGTGTGGATTCAGGTACTCAGTCCCATGCTAAAGTCTCACATACTGCATACAAGCAGAATCTAGCATGTGGTGTTTGTGGCCTGTCTCTTATTAGAGGCACCTGGTAAAGTACTCTGCTAAACTAGGTCACAGTTTAGTGAATCTATGTCTGAAATGTGGTTTAGAGTTTAAATAAAGAGCTAAAATGGTAAACATTATAATTTAACGTCTCACATTTGTTGCATAGAAAGTTATACAAACAACTTTTATAAAAAAAGAGAACAGGCAGTATTATCCAGGGAAAAATGTATGGCTTCAAACACTGTAATGGATGACAGGCCTATTCTTTATGAATAACTAAATCTGCAAATGTCTCTGTACACAGAGTCTTAACTGCTTATGTCAAGACTTCTAAAAAGAAATATAGTCATGAATGAATGGAATTCTGCTTTTGTAAATATATGAACTGAGAAAACAGAACCGTTTTATCTGACAGACAAAGTAAAATCAAAGGCTTAACTCAGTGGATTTGCATAAAATTCTACTCAGCAGGAAATAGCTTTATAATCTTTTTTTCAGTAACAAAAGATAAATGTATGTTTTTATTCCATTTCTTGTTCCAAAGCAAAACATGTTTGAAGATTTAGTGGATTTAACAACTACATTTATTGCATAAAAGGCTTTTTCCCAAATGTAATCATTAGCAGGCTGAGTTTTACAGTAACACAGTAGCCATGTTTTTTTTTGTGTTTTAGCATCATTAAAGTGAAGATACTGTTTATTAGGGATTTAGACTATTATGTGTAGCAGAGGGGCCTTCTAGATGAAGGACCTCCGCCCACAGAGCCATTTGAGGCCTTTGGCTCACAGCCTTTGTGCGGGTGGAGAGAGAGATGTCTGCAGACAAATGAAATATTCTTTTATCACTTTCCATATTCTTAAATCCCATGTTGAAGAGAGCAGCTTACACAACCTCACATTTTTTTGGTTTGACTGTCCTACTGTGCAAAAAATCTGTTAAAAATGTATTAGGGAAGAATCTTGTACTACTTTGTGCCACCAAGTTAATCGGATTTCACATTTTCAATTTTTTTTACAATAGTTGCTGGCCTCAACATCAAAATATATAACACTTTACACTATTGGCTGGTCTTCTGCTCAACAAGCTTGCATTTATTTGATTCAAGGTACAGCAAAAACTGCACCATTTTAAAATATTTGTACTATTTAAAATAACTGTTTTCTATTTGAATATTTTAAAATATAATTTATTCAAAGCTGAATTTTTTGCATCATTACTCCGGTCACATGATACTTCAGAAATCATTGTTATATTCTGATTTGCTGCTCCAAAAACATTTATTATTATTAATATGTTGAAAACAGCTGAGTTGAAAACAGCCCTTTTCAGGTTTCTTTGATGAATAAAATGTTTAGAATAACAGCATTTATCTGAAATAGAAATCCTTTGTAACATTATGAATGTCTTTATCATCACTTTTGATCCATTTATATAATTTTTGCTAAATAAAAGTATTAATTTTACCAAAACTTCCCAAAACTGATTGCTTATTTGTAGAAACTGCTTCTTTATTAATTGGACCTTTTTATTAAAAGATCCTTTACCAATACAATCTCATAGAATCCTGATATTGCCATATATTCTAGGTCTGAGATTTGTGGGTTTATATGTTGTTTGTCTGTTCTTGTGTCAAGATTTCTCTTTAATCTGCTCTCAATGTGCTCCAGCTGCTTTTTCAAGAGACCAATCCAGGGGTGAGGTATGAGTACACCATAAGCAGAGACACTCTTGTTGACTCCAACAATGGCACTGCTGTCTCTTATTTCCAGTGGATTTATGGGGCTTGGACTGAATGCAGCTCCACATGTGGAACTGGTAAGGAGTCGTCTTATTGCACACTTCTGCTTCCAACCTATGCCTATGCACAAGTTGAGCCAATTCTGACTGATTTGCCTATTTACTTTAGGTAACTGCTTTGTTATAGTTTCATATTATACTAGAAATTGTGAAAAGCGCAGGAAATAGCTGAGTTGATCTGTTTGTTCAATCTAGCTCTATAGCTAGTTTGAACAAACAGACTATAAATTAGCTCTCTGGCAGGCATTGCTTTTACAAAAAAATGCAGGCAGACAGGGAACTTTTCCGAATGAAACAGGACATGAACTTTATAGGAAACAGACTTTGGACCTGTTGATGCTACATGAACTCAAATTTAATGTGATTGGAAGCAGGACTTTAATAATAGCGTAATATTTCACTGGACAGTCTTAACAATATATTCAAGTGCAGGTACATTTTCTGTTGCTCTGTAAAGTTTTGTGTGTAAAATCCAGTCATTTCATTACATTACATTACATTACATTTAGGCATTTGGCAGACGCTTTTGTCCAAAGCGACATACAGTTGGGAGAACATAGAGCGATTCTTCTTAAGGAGACAAACAGACACAGGCAGTGCTATAATACCAGATTTCAAGTGGTGCTTCAGACAAGTACAAGCTAGAAAGGGAAGGAATAAAGAGATTAATAATTTTTTTGTTTGTTTGTTTGTTTTTTTTTTTAATGGTAACAGCAAATAGAGTTGAAAGAGATGAGTTTTAAGCTGTCGCTTGAAGCTTGTCAGGGAATCAGCATTCCGGATAGGGGTAGGAAGATCGTTCCACCAGCCAGGAACAGTAAAAGAGAATGTTCTGGATAGTGATTTCGCACCTCTCTGTGATGGTACCACAAGGCGTCGCTCACTAGCAGATCTCAGAGTTCTGGAGGGGGAGTGCAGATAAGCAGGTGCAGTAGCTGTGGTTGTCCTATATGCAAGCATCAGAGTCTTGAACTTGATACGAGCCGCAATTGGGAGCCAGTGCAAGGAGATAAAGAGAGGTGTAACATGGGCTCTTTTGGGCTCGTTGAAGACCAGCCGTGCTGCTGCATTCTGAATCATTTGTAGGGGTTTGATTGTGCATGATGGAAGACCAGTCATTGCAATAGTCCAGTCTGGAGATGACAAGGGCCTGGACAAAAAGTTGTGTGGTTTGCAATAGTCCAGTCTGGAGATGACAAGGGCCTGGACAAAAAGTTGTGTAGCCTGCACTGTTAGAAAGGGCCTGATCTTTCTGATGTTGTGCAAAGCAAACCTGCAAGATCGAGTAGTCTTTGCAATATGATCTTTGAAAGACAACTGGTCATCAAAGATGACACCCAGATTCCTGATTGAGTTTGAAGAAGTGATTGTGGAAGAGCCCAGCTGGATGGTGAACCCATGCTGTAAGTTTGGAGTGCAAGGAAAAACAAGAAGCTCAGTTTTTGCCAAGTTAAGCTGGAGGTGATGTTCTTTCATCCACGTTGAGATGTCCGCCAAGCAGCCTGAGATCCGTGCAGGTACTGTTGGATCATCTGGTTGAAATGAAAGATTTGTTGTGTGTCATCAGCATAGCAATGGTAGGAGAAGCCATGTGACTCTATGATGGGACCCAGTGATGTTGTGTATATGGAGAAGAGGAGAGGACCAAGAACTGATCCCTGAGGAACCCCAGTGATCAGTTGATGTGTTTTGGATACCTCTCCTCCCCAGGTTACTGTGAATGACCTACCGGTGAGATAGGATTCAAACCAGCGAAGCGGAGTTCCTGTGATGCCCAGCGATGAGAGGGTGGACAGGAGGATCTGATGGTTGACGGTGTCAAAAGCAGCAGATAAATCAAGCAGAATTAGAACTGATGATTTAGAATCAGCTTTTGCTGTCTGCAAGGCTTCAGTAACTGACAGTAGCGCAGTCTCAGTTGAATGGGCACTCTTGAAACCTGACTGGTTAGGATCCAGTAAGTTGTTCTGTGAAAAGAACAATGATACCTGGTTGAAAACAACTCGTTCGAGGGTTTTTGCTATGAATGGAAGCAGAGAGACCGGTCTGTAGCTGTCAAGAAGTGAGGTGTTCAGTGTTGGTTTCTTAAGCAGTGGGGTTACCCGAGCCTGCTTAAAAGAAGTTGGAAAGGTGCCTGTGAGGAGCGATGTATTTATGATGTGTGTGAGTGCTGGTAAGACAGTAGGAGAGATTGCTTGAAGAATGTGTGAGGGGATGGGATCAAGTGGGCATGTTGTAGGGTGGCTGGAGAGGAGAAGTTTTGATACTTCTGTCTCAGTGAGGGGACAGAAGGAGAAAGTGAGAGTGTTCGAAGTGGGTGTGGTGGGTTGTAAGTCATGTGTATGAGGGGCTAAGAATTGTTTGCTGATTGTTCGAGTTTTGTCTGTGAAGAATTGTGCAAAATCATTAGCTGTTAGTGTAGTGGTGGGTGGTGGTGGAGGGGGACAGAGGAGAGAGTTAAATGTTTTGAAGAGATTGCGCATGTCAGAAGCACTATTGATCTTGTTATGATAATATGAGGATTTGGCAGTGTGGAGTTGAGTAGAAAAAGCAGAAAGCAACGATTGGTACATACTCAGGTCAGACGGGTGTTTAGATTTGCGCCATTTTCTTTCTGCTTGCCTGAGTTTGGACCGATGTTCACGAAGAACATCAGTCAGCCAGGGGTTAGAGGGGGTAGCCCGTGCTGGCCTGGTGGAAAGAGGACAGATATCGTCGAGACAAGACTTTAAGGTGTTGCATAAGGTGTCAGTGGCTGCATCCACATCCAGAGATGAGAAATGGATAGGTGAGGGAAGAGAGGAGGAAAGTACAGAGGAAAAGTGTGAGGGTGAGAGGGAGCGTAGGTTTCGTCTAAAAGTAACCGGTAGAGGGGTTGGTGATGCATAGGTTGAAAGATGAATATTAAATGTAATAAGGAAATGGTCAGAGACGTGTAGGGGTTTGACCAGGATGTTGTCAGCGATACAATTGCGAGTGTAAATTAAGTCAAGTTGGTTGCCAGATTTGTGAGTGCTCGTAGTGGTAAGGCGTTTGAGATCAAATGAGGCAAGAAGTGAATGGAAATCTGTAGCATAAGGCTTGTTAAGATGAATGTTAAAATCACCAAAGACCAAAAGTGGACTGCCATCTTCTGGAAAAGAGGATAGCAGTCCATCCAATTCTTCTAGAAAGGTGTTTAGAATTTGGCCTGGAGGGCGGTAAATGACCACAACCTGGAGTTTTACAGGAGCTGTGACTGTTATTGCATGACATTCAAATGAGCTATGATTGCATATGGGTGAATGTGTTATGTATTTCCACTTGTCAGAAATGAGCAGACCAGTGCCCCCACCCCGCCCAGTCTGACGCGGAGTGTGAGAAAAAGTAAAATTCTTAGAGAAAGCAGCGGGGGTTGCTGAGTCTTCTGGACGAATCCAGGTCTCAGTCAAGCCCAAGATGCTAAGATCAGATTGTATGGAACAAGCAGAAATGAAGTCTGCTTTGTTAACTGCATAGGAATCTTCATGTAAGGAAGTTTCGGGTGAGGGCAAAAAAGTTTGCTCGTGTTCAAGTCACGCAAATTCCCTGGGTTTGAAAGTGGCTTCTGTGTAAGTGGTGCTTCGTGCACAATTGACAATAGACAATAGACCATTTTGCCAGCAAAATTGCCATAATTTAGCTAATACGACCACACCTCTAGACTGTGGACAGACTTGATGCTCAAGTCATTCCTAAAGTTTATTTTTTACTTACTATTTCATGAATACTGTGTATGTAGCCTGTGCATGTATCCTTAAGGCCCTGATATATTCTAAGATAAATTTAATGAACGGTGTGACGTCATTATGAACAAAAACAGACCAAAATGAAGTTTGTTTGGAGTTCAGGGCCCGATATAAGCGAATACAAGCAAAATTGAAGAATAAAGTGGTGTGATGTAATTTCAAACTAAATCAGGCCAGTTTGTTTCAGAAGTTTGAAACAGCTTGGCAAAGAGAGCTTTTCAGAAAAGTTTACTCCAGCTGGTAAACATGAACTACAATTGGTCTGGTTATAACGTTATCGCTATAGGTACCGAAATCCAGTATTAAAAATTTTTAAGATGTAGATGTTTACATTTAAGATGTAGGTGACTTTTTTCTTTTCTTCAGTAGAACAGATTTTTAGCTAATACTGTAGTCCTTGGAGATAAATATAATTCAAGTCAGCGGTTGCACGTGTTTGAGAATTAAGAAAAAGCATATCAAGGAACACAAAATTAATACCTGTGGCTCCTGTAGGTCTTATGAAGCAAAACAATTGGACTGTGCAAGAAACTAAATATCATTTGCCCTATTATTATATCCATAGCCTCAGGCAAACAGTCTGGAGCGATGTCTGTTTCGTGAAGCTAATCATTCTTTTGAGCTGGTTATTTTTGGTGAGCTATTTTATGGCTCAACTATCACTGATCTACAAGTTACTCATTCAAAACTCACTTTCGGATGTGTGTGATTCACTCTGTGTATATGATCCTACGAAGCTGGTTTTGCCAGCTCATTCTCATTCAGCTCTTTGGAAAAACACAGTATACAACAATAATATTTCCTGTTGCCTGAGGCTATGGATTACAAATAAAAATGTTGTAAATAATATTCAGTATCTTGCACAGACCAATTGTTTTGCTTCATAAGACTCATATCATCAGAAGCCACGGGTGTTAATTTTGTGTTGATTAATTTTCTGGACCATGACTTCAGCTAAAAATCTTCTTTGCTGTTCTGCTGAAGAAAAAAGTCACCTATATCTTGGATGGCCTAAAAGTTGAGTAAATTAACAGCAAATTTTTGTTTTTATGTGAACTATCACTTTAAAGGGGCCCTAGGGCTAAATTATTAAAGACTGTAGTATCAATAAGCTCAAACATTATTGGTTTTGCTTTAAAAACTGGGCAAATTAAGAAAATACTCTTACTATTTATTATTGTTACATAAACATTGTCACATTGGTTTTTGTTTTTTGTTTAGGTTTTCATGCGTCTTAGGCTGCGTTTACGCTGGTTCAAAAAATAAAAAATAAGATTTCTTGCTCAAAACTGACACAGTTCTGAAGGCTGCACAGATCCGATTTTTTTTGTTGTTGTTGTATCCAATCTGGGCCACTTCCAAATGTGGATTTTAATCTGATACATATCCAATATCTGGACATCCAACCTACATCTAAACATACATATTTGATTCACCTCAGAACTCCAAATGCGAGGGCAACACGTTTGCCCATCAAGATAGCGTTTTAATGCAGGCGTGCTGTATGTGTCATATTTTATTGTTATGGAAACTTTATATAAGTAAGAAATTGCATATTCAAGAGCCCAGTTTTTCTAATAAAACCAACAAGCTTCACTTATTTGCAAGCTTCGCACTCACTTGGGCGCTTTCTTTCTTGTACATTTTTTTACATTTATTTAGGCCTAAATAAATATTAGATTGGTGCTAATTTATCTCACTAAAGAATTCTACCTCCAGTGAGCTGTAGATAAAATAAATGAAAATGACTGATTTTCCGGTCCTTATCCGTTCAGTCAGATTTTGTGCTGCAGAACATCCATGACAGCTGCCAGTCAGCTGAATCATATGTATAATTTTAATAACACGGCCATTCAGAAATTAGAGGGTCTACCATGTGCATAGTAATGCAATCACTGCAATCCTTTTGGGCAGGAATTAATGCCAACATGGATGATTAGATACCAGTCATAAAGTGAATATAGTGGTCCTTAATTCTTGTGTCTTGAGGTGCGTTCAGGCCATAACGTAATTACTGTGAGCAGCTCAAAGTAGACTGTCACGTGTTGACATCTCAATATTATAGTAATTACAACAACATGGCTTGAATGCAGCATTGTTCTCGTTGATTCCTTTATTGTATGTGTCAGATTTTCTTTTGTTGGTTTATGTTATGTGATAAAACTGGAAAATGTAATTTTTTTTTTACCTTTCTAAGTAAGGAACGTTGAAGAGGTGACAAGAAAAATGCCTGATAGCAAATATTTTAATAAAGTCACTGATTATAAACCCACTGCCTATCAATAAAATAATCACATTGCTGAGTGCTTTTTTTTTTTTTATTGTTTAATTTGTTTAATAATTTGCCAGTATGACTCTCTCAGGAAAGGGAATATTTATAATGACAACAAAACAATTTTAATACAAAAATAAAATAAAATGCATTTAAATGTTTCCAACAAAGAAATTGATTACCTTCTTTCAACTTGTTGAACACACATTTTTATTTGGACATTTCTAACATGTGATGACTGAAGCAGCAGCGAGCACACAGCATGTGACAGAAAGATTTCTGCAAAACTACAGTAAAAACATCAAATTATCATGCTGTCCTATAAAATAGATTCTATGAATAATTTGACTATTTAATTTCAAGGCAAAAACAAAACAGGGTGTAAGCAGGTATCTGTATTATTTTCAGTAGCAAAGGGCGAACTTCATAAAATGGTGCCATCGCCTCAGCATGCAATGTGGCGTGATTGTCATAAAATGCAGTCTACTGTTGTTAAACTGTGAGATGTGTTCAGAGTTGTTACTATCAGGAAGAAAAATGGTGATAATTCTAGGGGTGCCGCCTCCTCTCAAACGTGATTTCAACCAGGGCCCAGAGGTCAAAAGTTTACACCCCCTTGCAGAATCTGCAAAATGCTAATTATTTCATACAAAATGCATGGTATTGTTTTAGTACTGACCTGAATAAGATATTTCACATAAAAGATATTTACATATAGTCCACATGAGAAAATAATAGTTGAGAATATATATATATATATATATATATATATATATAAGTATATTTATATATATATAAGTATAAAAATGATTGTATGATTGAGTGACTGATGAGAGCCATCTTTTCATATGTAACTATTACAGAAAGTTTAAACGCTCACTGATGCTCCAGAAGCAAACACAATGCATTAAGAGCCGGGGGTTAAAACTTTTGATCAGAATTGAGATGTGTACAATATTTTGCTTGAATATTATAATTTTCATTTAGCACTGCCCTCAGAGGCTAGAAGACAGTTACATATTTCCGAGAAGACAAAATAAGTTACATATTCACTGATCTTCAATGCATGTTTTTTCTTTCTGGAGCATCAGTGAGTGTTTGAATCTTCTGTAATAGTTGCATATGAATCCCTCAGTTGTCCTCAGTGTGAAAAAATGGATCTCAAAATCACAGTCATTGTTGGAAAGGGTTCAAATACACAAAAATGATAGAAAACTAAAGAATTTTGAAACCTGAAGGATTTTTCTGAAGAACAGCATGCAGTTTAACTGTTCAGGACAAACAAGGGACTCATGAACAACTATCACTAAACAACTATCACTTGTGGACTATGTATACATATTTTATGCAAAATATCTTACTCAGGTCAGTACTAAATAAACAATAACATGCATTTTGTATGATCCATCTTATGTTGGTAAAATAATTAACATCTTGTAAATTCTGAAAGGGGGGTGTAAACTTTTGACCTCAACTGTATTTACTCTGATTGGCTCAATTTTCTTTTCAATGTGTTTGTAGTCGGCGTAAGAGTATGTTGTTAAAATCTATGTAAAACAGTCATATCAGTTATTCTCTAAAATCGGGGACCACAATGGAAGTAAGTTAATGCACAAGTTCTAACGTGGTTAATTGCTATTTATGTCTCATAAACTCAAATGGAAAAGCTGTGCAGTTGCACAAAACCTTAATTATAATGCACAGAAGAAAAAAAAACACATTAGCCTGTGTCTCGCGATGTCCCTGAAATGATTGTTTTGCTAAATTAATCTGGTCTTTAGGCTAACGCTGGAACAATCCCACAACATTTAAACAAAAATGTATTAGTTGATTGTCTGCAGCAGAAGGGTCAGGTCTTCAGATAGAGGAATAATTATGAATTAAATGAATCATGAAATGGGATTACTTCATATCACCATATTATGAGAAAGGAAATTAAAAAGATGTCATTTTTCATTTAAATAACATAGCAGAACACACTTATAGTTACCGAAGATGTTATTGGTTTTTATAAGCCATATCTGGTGCTGCTGTGTAATAACTAAATGACACTGCAATAGGCTAATGTCTGGCGTGTTCATTTAGTTTTTATGAAACTTTCTTTCTTTGTTACATTGCATGTCAGACTTTTTCCTCCACTTAATTTTAGGAATAAAACTTCCTTTTTATTTTATATTAAAGAAATCAAGAAGTCCCAGAGACACAAAAGTAATGTGCATTTTGTAAGTGAATCTGTTGCACTGTTTCTTTTCAATACGATGGCGTTTTAGTGGCATGTTAAGAAAAAAAAAAAACCCTACAATTACATAGCAGAAATCTGTCAATTTATACTATGAAAACTATTTAATGACTTCACATTTGATTAACACTAGTGCATTTACAAATGAATGCTTCACAGAAAAAAATCCCCATATTTAAAGAACAAATTATGGCCTTTTAGCATTTTCAGCAAGAAATGGGGTCTTTAGACTTCTTGTTGTCTAATCAAGAATTCAGAAAATATTTAATGGTTTTTAAAGTGTGTCTAATGTGATCCAAGGATCACAGGTGGGTGCAGTTTCTTTGGTAAGTGGGGTGGTAATTTGCTAATCATTTTCAAGTAGTGATGCTGAATGCCATTTGAATCCAGCATTGCTGTTACAAATGTAATTAGGAGCTATGCAGAAAGAAACACTGTCTTCAGTGTTTGTTCAATGTATTGTACTTCTGATGTTTTACATTGTCCTTCTTACTCTGTGAAATGTATTGCTGTAAAACTAGGTGTAATTATTGAATACAAGCCGTTTCTTTATTTAATCATAAAATTTCTTAAAATATTCCTATCCAACCCTGATCTGCTTATGAAAGGAAGATCAAAAAAAAAAACATATCTAATATTGCAGCATATTTTGTTCCTTGTATCTCAGTCACCAACATTTAATCTGAGAAAATTGAACCTTTTTTCGAATATGACAGTGTAGCTGAAATCAGAGGCTTAAGGATTTGCATGCAATTTCACTCTGCGGGAAGCAGCCCTATGATCTTTTCTGGTAATACAAAAGGTAAATGTCTCATTCAAATCCATGTTTCATGGTTTCATAAGAATAGGGTTTATTAAAAGAGGCTGAAATTGCATGTACATGTACATTCCTTTTGGCTGTGTGATAATGATAGAGTGGGTGGAAATTATTTGGAAAAAACTGTAGTTATTTAGCTCAACCAATGTCATAACACATTTGTTAATCATTTCATGAATTTTTGCTAATAGAAAAGGGGGCTTTATGAGGTGTTTTTGGAGAAGCCAAATAGACAGAATACCATTGTTTGCACACAATAGACACAATAGTTTTGTTTAGACATCACATTCAATGTGTGAGAGTTGCTGGAAGCAATGCTTTTTCAAGTCCTTCTGTAAATTTGAAATGTTTGCTCAAGTGACTCCTCTTCAAAATATATTATTAGCTGAGGCGTATTAATAACTTTCTATTATAAAACAGCTCTGTTAAGGATTATTGCATGCCACAAATAAATTGATTTGTATTTCCTGTTGAATCAATTCTAAACATTGTCCGTACTACAAGTGCACCAGTCTCAATAGTGCTGAAGAGTTTCACTATGATTATTTTTAGATGCAATTACCCGCTGCTCATCTTTAATTTGACTGAAGAGCTCAAACAAATGACATTATTTAATTGGTCTGGCACAGCAGGTAAATCAATTATTCTATATCATTACAGCAGAATTAAAGCTTTGTCTGACTAAATTCAAAGGGCTTCCACTCATAATATTTAACAAAATAATAATGAATTAAAAAAAATCTAAATAGACATAGGCCATACCAGGTTTTGGGTTTAATTTAGGACTCTATAACAGTAGTAATTACGAATAAATAAAAATACCACAGTGTTTTAGCTGTAGGACCTGCCACCTAATGTTCATGTACATCTTTTGAGGGTCACAGCAATCAGTGCAGACTGACACCTGGGCCCCAGGGCCGTTTATCCCATCTGTTTGAGGGTTTATCTGATAACATTCTTTAAACACCTGTGAAGTCTGTGAAGTCTCTGGGCTGTGGGTCCCTTCATCTCTCTGTTGGAGACTGTGATTCTCAAAGCTGTCAAATAAAGGTCGAAATCAGCTTGAGGACGTGACTCTAGCAGAGAAGAGTGCACAAGAAGAGCTATCCCTCCTCCTTCTGAAGACAATGCAGATCTTGAGGGAGAGTAGCAAAGAGTAATTAAGGCATAATTGACTGCTGAGATTTGGATTTATTTATATATATATATATATATATATATATATAATATTCAGCGTAGTAGTCTCCTTGCATTTATTTTCTGAGTTTATTACACAAGACAATCTGAAAAATGTAATCAAACCACAAACTTGTGTTCATAAGGAAAACTACATTATTGGATACATGACCACTCTCTAAATGCCAGCCAAATGAAAATGTGAAGATATATTACTTGTCATGAAGGAACATTTTCTAGAGTTCTAGTTGTATTTCATTCTATTTTTCACACAAAGATATGTGGAAGAGAGAGTTAAATGGCACTAACACCAAACTTTAGTGGCATGTTCTGTGTTTGATATTTTTTTTATGTATTTATTTATTTTTATTTCCTGGTGATGTTTCTTACTTCAGTTAAATTATATTATGGTTGTTTTATCACAGAAATTCAATAAATGTAAAATAATTCAGACTAAATTGTATAAAAATTTAAATGCAGTTTATTAATGTATTTATTTGTCATCTATGTAGTATTCAGGCTGTTGTACAGTTGTTGCTGTGTCTCTATTTAAATGCCTGAAAATTCTGTAATTTAACTCTATGTGAATGCCAGATGTTGAATACATACTACCATTTTTGTAAACAGCTGCTTTTCAATTTGTCTTTTTTTCAGGTGTGCAGAGGCAAGTTGTGCACTGTGTGGAGAGAACATCTGGAATTGTTGAGGAGCATTACTGTGATCCATCTACTAAGCCGGATGACAAGCAAAGTAACTGTAATAAGGGGGCATGTCCAGCCATGTGAGTTTTACTGTTGGGCAGTCCTGTATTTTAAACACACTCATCAGCAGCAGCCCACTAGATGGCTTTTAAAGGCAATCATCAGTGCAGTAAGAGTGCAGTAAATTCCTGTGTTGTTTTTGTGTCGTCAGATGGTGGGTTGGAGAGTGGCAAAAGTGCTCATCTAGCTGTGGGGACATTGGGCTTAGTAAGAGAACAGTGCTGTGTATTCGGAGCCTAGGGCTGGATGAGCAGCGAGCGCTTCAGCCGGCTGAATGTCAACACTTGCCTAAGCCTGAGTCAATTGTCCCGTGCAACACAGATGTGTCCTGTCCTGCTGACTGGACCACTGGAAGCTGGTCAGAGGTGAGCATATGTTAGCCACAAGGACCATCTTTTGCAGTTAGTGACTTGGCTATATCTCTTGCAGTTAGTGACTTGAGACTGTCTGCACAGCCTTATCATTTTAGCAGCACTAACAAAACGTATCACAGTATTATCATAGATTTCATATACCATCAATACACATGAATATAATCCTTCGGTTCCATGGTATATATCCATTGTACCATTTACCTTACTTAAAGTAGACATATCATGAAAATCTGACTTTTTCCATGTTTAAGTGCTATAATCGGGTTTCCGGTGTATCTACCAACCCAGAAAATGTGAAAAAGGACAACCCAGTAACTTTGTTTTGGTAAGCCTTTCTCTGCAAGCATGTGAAAAAACGAGCCGCTCAGATTTCGGAGCGTATTATAATATTACCGCCCCTTAATCTGCACGTTTACACCCACGGCGCCGTCATTCTGTTTCGCAAGCGACAACGTTGTACCAGTTCTAACACAATGTCAAAAGTTTGAGCAAAGCATGCTAACTGTTCTGTCGTTGGCTGCACAGATGAGCACAGAAGACTAGTTCGAGTCCCAGCCTCAGAGGAGACAAGACTCATAAAAACGGCTGTTTTTGTAACTCATTTGTGTTTTTAACATAAACTTGTGTGTATTTGACAGTTTAAGCACAATAAAACATGAAATAACTTAGTTTAGTTCTCACAAATGCCGTGAGACAGACGCTTTCTGTGCATGTGCTTCGGATGTGTGCGCTCAAAAAAACCCTTCATCAGAAGATTAAACTAATATATTTTTAAAATGCATGATTTTCAGTGCGATAGACATGATAATCAAAACCAAACACATGTTTTTATCAGAGTATCTGATGTATGAACTGTAAAGGCACAACCCTATTTTGGAAAAGGTGGCAGGGAGCAGCAGCTCGAAAATGGTGTGTTTCTGCTTCCACTCAAAATGGGCATTTTAAAAATTATGTAATAATCTGTGGAGTATTTTGAGCTGAAACTTCACAGACACATGTTCTAATCGAAAAAAAAATCATGGTTTCTGAACCATGAACCATTTGATTCTGCAGTAAGTAAATAGCAAATGAATGTCAGTGCTTCAAATACTATGTTATCATGCTTTATGATTAATCCTTGCTTTCTCATAATACGAACTTTACAGGACAATAATGCGCAAATCTGTTTTGACAACCCGTTATAATCTAATTTTATTTTTAAATCATTTTGAGACAATTTTCTGACTTTGACAGCTCTTACTGACTGCTTCTTCCACAGTGTTCAGTGAGCTGTGCAGCTGGTTTCCAGATACGTGACGTGAGCTGCAGCTGGAATACTGGTGTGGAGTGTGATCCGAAAGCCAAGCCTAATTCAACTATGCCATGCTATCTTCAGGACTGCCCCAAAAACTCGGACACCTTTGGCAACGACTGGTCAGGAAGTGGAGCGTCCAGCAAAGAAGTTTTCAATGAGATAAAAGTTATACCCCACTTTAGTACTACTAGAAATCAGCCCAGGGGCAATGCTGACCTCAATGACATTATAGAAGACGATTTCTCACATTATAGTCATGTTGAAAAGTCCCCTGACAATTCCATTGTGAAAAATCTTCAAGTTGATGATTTTTATTACGACTATAACTTTATAAAATTCCATGAGGATCTGTCGTATGACCTTGGTAATGACGAAAATGATATGTTTGACAACTCAGGAATTAAACATGGAGACATTTCTTTAACAGGGACAGATGTCCCTATAACTACCTCATCACCATCCACCACTTCGCAAGCTGACAGCATTACAAATAAAGATAATGAAGTTCATGAACCTCAAATGAAAGACGTACTAGATGAAAATAGTGATGAGCTATTTGCTGAGGACTATTTCCTGCCTGTCATAACAACAACCGAACCGCCCTCTGCAGTTACCAGGTTATTTAACAAATGGAAGGACATTGATATTGGCTTAAGTCAGGACATCAGTACTACAAGGAAACCTCCACCAACTGCAGATTTGTCCACTCTGGACATGCACACATTATCATATGAAACTGTGCCAAACATTTCTTTACCTCCTAAACCACATGTAAATTTGAACAGAAATTCAATCAACCATGACAATTACAGAATACCTGAAGATGAGAATGAAGAGGAGTTTGGCGAAGATGTTCCTGGAGGTGAAAGTGAACCACACTATGGCACTCAAAATTATGAACCTCCTTTAGATTATGTTACATTACAATGGAGTACAGCCTCACCGACAGTCTCACAACCGTTAAAACTTATCAGCAGTACTTCCAGTGATGACTTTGCAAAATACAAACTTGTGACGGAACCAACAATTAACACTAAGGATAGTAAACTCACTGTAAGAGAGTTCACTACGACCTCAGATACCCTTTCTCAAGAGTATGTTCCTTCTCCAACTTCCTCTCTCCCAGCCAAACATTACAGTAGCATGACCTCAGCAGCTGGAACAACAGCTCTACCTCCTACAGAAATGGAAACTGATTTTGAGTCCAGGTTCTTCACTACAAGTGAGATTCCGTACACTACAATTACAACAGAGACTCAAAGTTGGTATTCCAGAGCCATTGCATCAACCAAAACTAACGGGCCTAGAATAGAGCCTTGGGGAACTCCGGTCCCCTTACCTCCCTGGACAGAGATTGATAACAATGAGGTTATTATTGCCCAAACGCTGAGACCTGCTGGGCTTAATCCCACTCTCTCTACTCCTACTGAGCAGCCATCTCAGGGCACTAGCAGTGAGCATTCAGCGCATTCTTCTAGTCCTCTGATGCCCACTGGGCTGGTCATGTCTTTCCTTTCCCCATCAACCTCCCCTGCACACTGGAAAAAAGGCAACTGGAGTGCTGTGAGTAGTTAATTATGCATTCCTCACATTCTCTAGATATGTAACCAGCATCACAGTAGTTGGCCACAATGATAAATGTCCTTGAATTATGCTGACACTCCACAGCATTAGATTTCAGCACAAACATTACCTTAACTTTCATGTAATGAAATTAGTTTGATGTTATTCTAGCAACAAAATGGAAATGAGGGATCACATGGCACCACTATCCATCTTTAAATCTAACTGTGTATGAGTGTGGACGCATACACAACGTTTCATAACCTGAAGATCGAAAATGGGAAATATTAGGTTTATAAAAAGGTTGTTGAAGCCCATAACCTTTAACTTTTAACTTAACTCTAAAATTTGAACAGTTAATGAGAGTGTTTGAGTTCAAAAGTTTCACTGATGCTCCAGTAGGAAAAACCATGCATGCCGGGGGTGAAAACTTTTTAAATTTGAAGATCAGGCTAAATTTAACTAATTTTGTCTTCTGGGAAACATGTAAATATTTTCTGTAGCCTCTGAAGGACAGTACTAAATGAAAAAAGTATATTTATATTTTGGCAAAATAAGAAAAATGTACAAATCCCCATTCTGTTCAAAAGTTTTCACCCCCCGACTCTTAATGCATGTTTTTGCTTCTGGAGCATCAGTGAGCATGTAAACCTTTTGTAATAGTTGCATATGAGTCCCTCAATTGTTCTCAGTGTGAAAAGATGGATCTCATTGTTGGAAAAGGTTAAAATACACAAAAATGCTGGAAAACCAAAGAATTTGATTTTTCTGAAGAAATGCAGGCAATTTAGCTGTTCTAAGGGACTCATGAACAACTATCACTAAACAAAAAAAAATCATGGATCATTCAGGTAAATACAGTATTATTTCAAATATTATTTTCTCTCGAGGATTAAATGTAAACATCTTTTATGTGAAATATCGTATTCAGTTCAGTACTAAATAAAAAAGAACATGCATTTTGTGTGATCCATCTTATTTTGGTAAAATAAGTTTTGCAGATTCTGAAAGGGGGATGTAACCTTTTGACCTCAACGGTAGATAAATCACTTTAAGCAGAGTTTGCATACAATTTTTAATGTGAATAGTACTTTAAGGTCTCGTCTGAAATTTGTGCAAAAAAAAAAAAAATAAATTTGACCTTGCGTTGTGTCAATCATGTTTACACACTGCATCCGAAAATTTCGGATGTGCAAGGACCTTTATGCTACAAAGTATTTTGTATTATAGTGCTCAACAAGTTGCGGGCTTGGTGCCATCTGGAGGTCAGTGTCCTGCAGCACTGGTGATGATTCAGACTGTGACTTAGCTACTAGGCCAGTTCCAGCACGCCGCTGCTACCTTCGACCCTGTTCTGCATGGAAAATTGGAGAATGGAGTAAAGTAAGTCTGCATGCATGCAGCCAAACATTTAGAATTAAATACATTTTCAGTGCATGAAAACACAGTTGCTACTCCTTATATTTCTTTTGGCAGTGCTCGAAGAATTGTGGTGTAGGAGTGAAGGTCCGAGAGATTCAGTGTTACGACACACGAGATCAGAGGTTGCTGCGGCCATTTCATTGCCAGGCCACCTCCCCCAGACCTCCTGTCCGAATTCCTTGCAACATCCACAACTGTTTAGAGTGGTACACATCCTCTTGGGGGCAGGTAAAGATATTTAGAATTTAGAACTTCACTGTTTTGTTCTCAGCTCTTTGTGTCTGTTTCTTCATCTCCACACTACTCTCTTCAGCTCTGTGCGTCTGATTCTATCACCATATACTATACATCCACAGTGTTCAGAGCTGTGTGGAGGTGGGGAGCAGCAGAGGCTGGTCACCTGCCCTGAAACTGGGAAATGTGATGATGACCTACAACCCAGCAACATTCAGACTTGTAATGTCCATCCATGCAACCAGTGGATTACTGGATCCTGGGGTCAGGTGAGTGACACAAAACTTGAGGAAATGTTCAGTTTGAAGTGTTTTAAGTCAGTCAACCTAACCTAACCAACCTAATAGCCGAGTTTCCATTACAGATTTGCACAAAAGTTTGCAATATTTTATAAATGTAGATGATAAACCTATTGCAAATTCATGGAATTTCCATTAACCAATGTTATGCGACAAAAGGAGAATTTTTTCCCTCTCACTATAAGTCATTACGACTAGAGCTGTCAGTTTAACACGTTACCTTGATTAATTAGTTATGACTAAAATAACGCGATTACACGCAGTTAACGCGCAGTTAACCTGCTGGCCCCACCCCCAGACCTGTATGTCATCTTATATTTCATATAGTTGACTGTTGACAAATATGATGTAGGGCAACAACTCCATACATGCAGTTATGCCCTAAAATTGCCCCTGTATGTTTTGTCTCATATAAATCGCATATCAAGAGCAATATGACATGACTGCTGATTTTGTCCTGATCTATCACAAGCTTAAATGTGATTTTATACAACAGTTCAGTAAATAAGAAATGGAAATTGTGCTATATTATGTGTTTTTGCTCAATTTTGACTGGATGCGCGGCCATAGCATAATTTTAAAGAAAGCACATTTCTGAGCAACACAGTGGTGTTTAGTTTCTGAATGAATCGGCGTTTTAAACAAATTGTGTGAATTCAAACACCCATTCATAAAGAAAGCCATTTACTTAATTCCTAAATGAATCAGCGGTTTGAACGAGAGCCATTTACTTCATTTCTAAATGCATCAGCGATTTGAATGCTTCAATGAATGTCTCATTTGAATGAATATCTGGCATCATTTACTCACCCTCAGGTCATTTCGAACCTTTCTTTTGTGGAACATTAAAGATTTTTTTAATTTAATTTTTTAAAGATATTTTTAACTGTTGGTAACAAAGCTGTTTTTGGTTACCAGTGACTTTCATTGTATGAACAAAAAATATGTTTCTTCCTAATTTATGTTGCAGCCTAAATGTTTATATGTAAAAAATTCTATGTTGAATCAAATAAAATATTTATTTATGCCTACTTGATACTTTCTCATTTAACACAAAAATAGCTTTAATCTTGTGTGGGTATTTTTACAGTCAAATTTATTTGCAATTAATTAGAGTAATAAATCGAAACATCATGTAATTAATTAGATTAAAATTTTTAATCGACTAACAGCCCTTATTATGACAGCAATTAAGAATAACGCAGATACCATGCTAGCCATTATTTTTAATTGATGGAAACATATGGGTGTAATTTTGCGATACATAGTTTTTTTTTTTTTTTTTTTTTTTTGTGATAAATGTTTCCACTGGGCATATTTTCAATTCGCAATTTTCATTTGCACAATTTGAAAGGTAATGGAAAAAAAACTATGCATCTAAATAACCCACAGAATCAGAATTAGAGGAATATCTTGTGCTGGATTTGGCTTATCATTGTTGTCTTTCATCCTTTTTTCCAGGGAATAAGAAAACCATTTAACTGGGGGAAAAGACTGAAAATGGCTTATGTTTTTTTTAATTTTCACTATAGTGTTGCTTAAAGAGTAAAACTTTAATAGAGTAAAAATTATTAAGTTAATCTGAATGCACATTTTGTAAGTACACCTACATGTTTTTTCCTTCATACTTTGCAGTGAAAAAAGATGGTTACAGCAAATTAAAGTAGCCCATATAATCAGTATCATGAAGTAATTTAAGTAACCTTTCACCCTGCTCACACACAAGAATCTGGCTCACAAACAAGAACATCTGTTTGGTTATATAACCACAGCACAGTGAGTGAAATCTGCACTGTAAAACTAGAAGGTGGTAGAGAATAAGAAACCGCAGACAAACCTCATTACTTCTCATGATTTGAATGTATAAATGTGATTAAAAGTGAAAAGATCTGAGAACATGAAAAGGCTCCACAATCCCTTACAATACCACTGTGCTTCACAACCACTCTCAGTAAATCCCCCAACCCCCAGAACTTTGTCCAGTACTTTACTTGTATTATATGGGATCAAAACAGCCAGCAAAACACTGGCAAGCAAAAATTAGTTAGAAAGCTTTTTATTTTATTTTTGTTTTTCTTTTGTGTCAATTTCTGAAAATGGCAACATCCCAAATAGTGAAAGAAAATGACAGAAGATTGATTCAATTTGTAATTATCTCTCATTCAGTTTCTTTCCCGATATTTAAAGATAAAGAGATGTAATGGATTATTCACAGTGTGTGTGCAGAATGTCAGACCTGAATGTAGAAAGTAACATAATTGGACAATCAGCGCAGTCAAATCACTGTGTGCTCATATGAACTCAGTGCTCATCCTGCAATTAAGCTGTTAATATTGGTCTACCCCTTTGGGTACATATTCACAGCTCCTGAACCTGCCTTTGATACAGAGAGCCCCTTCTATATTCCCTCTCCACATCAGTGCTGTCAATACTGTTTAGATCATGTGGACCTATGTAATTATGTTGTGTAAACCACCTTGCAAAACCTATAATGTGGTTTCCTTATTAGATAAAAAATTATAGGAAATTTACCACAGTGTATTTCAGATTTTTACACTTCAACAGTGCTCAGTGTTGCTTTTGCAAAATACGGCTGGTTTGTTAGTAGGACTTACAGTTGAAGACAAAATTATTAGCCCCTTATAAAATATTTCATTATTTTTCAAATAACTTTTATTATTTTAACAAATAATAAGTGTTGTTTAACAGAAAGACGATTTTATCAACACAGCATTTTTAAACATAATACTTTATTCAGGAAGCTTTTAGGGTTTGTAATACAAATAGAAATAAATGTATAACCAAGAATTTTAAAAGGTCTACTGGTCAAAATTATTAGCCCTCTGATGTTAATAGTCAATAGTGTATCCCTTTTGCTTGATAACAGCCTTTAGTCGTTTGCTGTAGTTCTCAACAAGTTTCAAGCATGTCTCCTGAGGAATGACAGCCCATTCTTCCTTAGCAAATCTCTCAAGCTTCTCCAGATTTGTTGGTCTTCTGGCACAAAGTCTGGACTTTAGGGTGCCCCACAGATTTTCTATTGGATTCACGTCTGGGCTTTGTGCAGGCCAGTCAAGTACACTCACTTTGCTCATTTGGAGGTATTTCTTCACCAGAAGTGAGGCATGCTTTTGGTCGTTATCATGCTGGAAGATAAAAACGTCGACCCAAACCAAGTTTTCTTGCATACTGTCTGAGGTTGTCTTTCAAAATCTTCTTATAGTCTTCCTTTTTCATGTTTCCTTCAACCCTGACGAGATTCCCAGTTCCAAACGCACGGAAACATCCCCACAGCATTATACTCCCACCACCATGTTTCGCTGTGGGAACGGTGTTCTTGGGGTTGAATGCCTCTCCCTTCTTTCTCCAAACATAGGCAACATCTCTATGGCCAAAAAGCTCTAGTTTTGTCTCATCTGACCAAAGGACACTTTTCCAGTATGCATCACATTCCCCCAGGTTGTCCTTAGCAAACTTCATTCTAGCTTGGAGGTGTCTCTTCTTCAAAAGTGGAGTCTTTCTCGGTCGGCAACCTCGCAGTTCATTCCTGTGCAGGGCTCTAGTGACTGTCTTCGTTGAGACATCAATTCTAGACTTGGCTAGGTCATTCACTAGTGTCTTGGCAGTTGTTCTTGGGTCTTTAGAAACCTGTCTCACTAGATTTCTTTCCAAAGTTTTTGAAATCTTTCGCTTCCTGCCTCTGCCCGTCTTGTTCTCCACTGTGTTGGTCTCTTTAAACTTCTTTATAATGCATCTCACTGCAGTTCTTGACACATGAAAACACTTTGATAAACGTGTGTATCCTTCTCCATCTTTATGAGCATTAACAATTCTTTCTCTCAAGTCCAAACTAATTTCTTTCATCTTTGTCATGATGACAGTGCATATTATTTTACTAGTTGTTTCGCAAGATACTAATATCTCACTGATACCTCATCTTAAAGAGCAATTGAAAGGCTTAACTAGATTAATTAGGTTAATCAGGCAAATTAGATGAATTTGGCAAGTCATTGGACAACATTGTTCTATAGCTAATCAAACTAATAATTTCTTAAGTGGGCTAATAATATTGACCTTAGCAGTTTTTTATTTATTTATTTTTGTAATTCTTTTATTCAAGCAACTATAAGAAATCAGACTTTCTCTAGAAGAAAAAAATGATAGGAAATAATGTGAAAACATTCTCTTGCTCTGTTAAACATCACTTGGGAAATATTCTAAAAAAAATGTAAAATTGAACAGGGGGGCTAATAATGTTGGCTTCAACTGTAGTGTTCTTATGATGTAAATGTAAAAGTTTAAATATAAAAGTTATTTAAACCTTGAGTGGAAACTGGTCATGTAAAACTACTTTTGGTTTAGAAAACCTTGACAGATGCTTGCTACATTCACATGTAGCCGAATAATGCATTCATAATCATAGTTCAGTCATCCTGTAAAGCCTATAAATACAATCTGACTGAACTCAGCTGCGATTGAAGGTGGCGATGTATACCTGAAATAATATGATTAACAGAAAACTTAAATCTGACTATTTTCTCAGAAGGATTCAAAAACACCTTTTATGTCATATGGATGTGCGTATGTCTTACAAACAGGGAAGTGAAGGTCAGCTTTCTAGACATTATGACATTATTAGTTTTAAACACGATGACTGGGCACTGCACATGCTAAAGTTTTGTTTGGAGTACATTTAATACACGTTAACAAAAATGCGAATTGGATTTCAACATTTTCCTTTTGCATAAATAGTTTTTCAGAATCTAAAAAATCTGAATGAATCTACTGAAAGTGGTAAAAAAAAAAGAGATAAAATTCTCCCTCATCGGTTGTCAAAGCTTTGCAATAGGTTGTTAATCAAAGTCGTTGTTTTAAAATAATTAAAGGGCAGTTAGCCCAGAATAGATGGATTGAAAAAACTACTGGGTGTTTAACAGGCTTGTCTATTGTATGTTGGCAGTGCTCTGTGTCCTGTGGAGGAGGTGTTCAGCGGCGGCTGGTTAAATGTGTCAACACTAAGGCCGAGCTCGAGGATGAATATGAACATGTTGATTGTGATCACGAACCTCAACCAAAGAACACAAAGAAGTGCAACACTGATGACTGTGACAGCGTCCCCTCTGGTAAGTGGAGCTTTGTGAGCTAGAGACAACAAATACATACTTCACGAGTTCACACTTACAGATAATAAACTGGGTAAAAGGTTATGCGTATTTGGCGTGCTGTCCGGGAAAGGGCTTTCCCCTACCTGTGTCCTGTATAAATGGCATGTATGGTCACCCTACTTTTAAAGTGACCTTGAAATAAGATAGAATTCAAGTGCAAATTAGAGGAGAGATCTAATGCTGTTTAAAGGGGGGTTACAATGGTGTTTCGTATATTCAGAGTTGTTTACAGTGTTAAAGAGTTGGATTCTCATGCTAAACATGGCCAAAGTTTAAAATGTAAATTTCGGACAAATGACAGAGAATTTCTTTGCCGAAAATCTTACTTCCGGGTTGGTACAAGTTTCGGCTGTTTTTTTAGATCATGGCATTAATGACGTAATCGGTGGTGGAACTCCTTATATGAGCATTTCTCTAATAAATATAATAAAACTAAAGACTTTTTGTAGATATTAAGGATACATTACTACTCTATAGGTACTCAGGATTAACATGAGATTAGATAAAACTGTGTATGTTATGTACCCTTTAATGCATTCTGAATGGATTCTAAAAATGGCCAAAGTTTCAAAAAAGGAGTTGGATGCATGACGGAATAATTTCTAGGGCTGTCCTCGACTAAAGATTTTTCCGATCGACTACTATTCGTTCATTTTAAAGGTGCAGTATGTAAGATTGACAGCTGGCAGCTGAAATGGGTACTGCAGTCCAAAATCAAAATATTGGAGAGAACCATTTCTACCGCTTTCTTCTGCACAGACTCGATGCTCACACAGGTTTGCCAGATTGAGGACATAATTTGATGGGTTGATTTACTGTGTGTTGTAATGTTCCTTTGCTCATAGATCATTGTGCAGTATGTAATATTGCCAGCTAGCGGTTGAAATGGGTACTGCAATTCTGTCCCGGAATCTACCCAAAATGCACATTTCAGAGTAGAATTACTGGCTATAGCATTAGTTTTCAGAGAAACAGTTATGTAAACATAACATGTTTCCTAAATATCTACAAACATATTGTGTTATTTTTTGGCTTAAGAAGAGTAAAAAAACTTACATACAGCACCTTTAAGTATTAGTGGACTAACTGCACGCTTATTAATAAACCATTTAAATCATAAAAATGAGCCTTTAATTGCCTACATAGCCTAATAAGGACTCAAGCGCACACATAAAGCTTGCCACAGCACACCGGCAGAAGTAATGATTATGAATGTGTCACAGAACACAGTAAAAAGGATGCATTAACATTTAAATAATTTATTTATAAACTAGTGCTTTCGCTTAAGAGATGAAGTCGGTGACTCTAATCTCCACAATAGGCTAGTGGATGCGCCTATATACAAGTTTCATACGGATTACATAATCAGAGAATATATGTTTTCCAATTGAAAGTAGATATTTCGCTCTCTATAGATATATTTTTTCATATCTGTAAGGCAAGTATGCACAGAGTTTAGGATGCGCTCAAGTTCACAGAGACCGAGACAGCAGAAAGTACATTCTGTTTGCTTTCATTATTTTACAAAAGCACAATGCTTTGTTATTGTGAGTGCACACAAATAAAAGGTTTTGGTTTTTGGTGGCCAAGCCTCTTCTTGTCGACTAACAGTTAGTTGACTATTAGGGGGCAGCCCTAGTCATTTCTGTTCCAAATACACTCCTTCAGTTTTGTATAAGTGTTGGAAGGTTTTTTCGAGTATGTGAGGGCCTAATAGACATCTTTTGTCTATTATTATTGCATATTCTTTTTAACATTAAAAAAGTATAGCCAAAAGGGATTTTCTTCTATGGCTTGGACAAATCTGTACACTCAGTATGCTGTGGTAAATATGGCGTGTGTGTTCTTGTGAACTGCAATTACCTGGTAGCATGAATACTAATGATATTTGTAGTTTAAAGAAATTGCCTTCCATTTAACAGCAATCATACTAAGAGAGAGAGAGGGAGAAAAAACACTTTTCTCTGTGTCTGCAATTGAAAGTTCCATAAAGTGCTACACCTTTAGATTGGTTTGGCTTGATTATTGCTGGTTGCTGAGGATTGTGCCATTTACGGATCTCTGAATCCCCTTCATTGCTGCTCTTTTTTCATGGGTCACTGGGGATAGAAAGAAAAAAACGTGTGTGTGCAGTCTAACACCATTATTCTGATATATAAAGAGAATGACACACAAACATTTCATCTGAAACAAGAGTTTCACATGAAGAAGAATTGGTAGACAAAAGTAAGACAACAAATAGAAAATTGTACCTTAAAAAATCAGTTAAAAAGTCAGTATTAAAAAAAAAAACATTTATAACCCATTCTACCAATGTAATGAGAAATGTTTCCATAATGTTTTGAAAAAGAATATTCATGAGAATTGGAATTTGGCACTGTTGAGTTTTTAGCTGAATTTAAAAGTGTCATATAGTGTCCTTAATGTAAGGTTCACAGATAGCAGTTATCACCAAATTGGAAAATTTCAAGCAAAATGCCCCCTCCCTTAACCTTTACTCCTTCATATACCTGTGAAGAATTCAAGTTACTTTCTCACCTGGCTCACAGCCTTTAATTACCATCTTCATCACTTTGAAATGTACCGCCAGGCCTGTCATGTGCTAGTTCTGAGAAAATTGGTTTACCTCAGTGTGCTAATTAAAATGTGATTCGTGAGAAGCGGTTTGGTGGTACACGTGTGTCCTTACTTTTTAAAGAAATTATCCAGGAAATCCACCCATGTTTAATTAGTTTTGGGGAAATGTTTGCTTATAATCATTTCATTCCGGTGGAGGTGACTAAAGGAGACTTCATGATTATTAGCTGGGGAGCAATGACTTTATTTCTGAAAAATAATTATGCCACCATGTTATGTGCAAACTTTTTCTTAGTGAAAAACCTCAACTTTTAATATATTATTCATTTTAACCCATACAGATTTTTCAGATATTAAGGTGTTGTGTGTGTGTCAGACCTTGAATTTTTCCATTCATAGTGTGAAGAATTTAAAGATGCATTTTTTTAGTCTCTTCAAGTACAAACTGCATTATTTAGGGCAAGACTATTGGATCCTGTTTTCATCTGGTACTAAAATGCATTTTCAGTTATCCGACTATTGATAATAAGAACAAAAGTGGTCAGTTGAGGTGCATACTGTTCTGCCTGGTATTAAAATAAGTTTCAAATTTGTCTCTTGTGACCACTTTTGTTTGGGACAGTTCCTTGAGACACTCTCATTGCTCTCATTTTGTCAGATTCTACATCATTCCATGATATTACAGTGTGGTGCACAAATTCTATTGACTAAATGAACTCACGTTAAATAGATTATGTGCGATTAGGATAGGAAGCAAATGAAAGGGATTAAAAAAAGCTGCTTTTTTTTATATATTACGTCAGTGGGCAGCGAGTAGGCAGTTTTTTGTTTTTATCACCTGAGTGTCTACACTATATGTAAGCAATCTGGCTGAATGTACCTCTGGAAGTGGATAAGCTGTGTCATGTGCCATCCACTTGTGATCCGATTGATGAAAATGCATCTTATAGCAGGTGTAAATACAGTGCATCCAGAAAGTATTCACAGCACTTCACTTTTTCCACATTTTGTTATGTTATAGCCTTGTTCCAAAATTGATTAAATTCATTATTTTCCTCCAAATTCTACAAACAATACCCCATAATGACAATGTTAACAAGTTAGTTTGAAATCTTTGCAAACGTATTTTAAAAAAAAAAGGGGGGGGGGGAGTATTCACAGTCTTTGCTCAATAATTTGTTGAAACACCATTGGCACCAATTACATCCTCAAGTCTTTTTGAGTATGATGCTACAAGCTTCTTCCGTGTATGAGTATGATGCTCCAAACTTCTTCCGTGTATGGATGATGGAGGCCACTGTGCTCATTAGGACCTTCAATGTGATCTTGTCAGTGATCTCAAGGCAGCTGGGACCATAGTCACCAAGAAATCGATTGGTGTAACACTACACGGTGAAGGACTGAAATCCTGCAGCGCCCGCAAGTTTCCCCTGCTCAAGAAAGCACATGCACAGGCCCGTCTGAAGTTTGCCAATGAACCCCAAGAACACCATCCCCACCGTCAAACATGAAGGTGGAAACATTATGCTCTGGTGGTGTTTTTCTGCTAAGGGGACAGGACAACTTCACTGCATCAAAGGAACGATGGACCGTCAAATCTTGGGTGAGAATCTCCTTCCTTCAGCCAGGGCATTGAAAATGGGTTGTGAATGGGTATTCCAGCATGACAATGACCCAAAACACACGGCCAAGGCAACAAATGAGTGGCTCAAGAAAAAGCACATTAAGGTCCTGGAGTGGCCTAGCCACTGTGGGTGGAGCTGAAGGTTTGAGTTGCCAAACGTCAGCCTTGAAACCTTAATGACTTGGAGAGGATCTGCAAAGAGGAGTGGGCCAAACCTGGTGGCCAACTACAAGAAATGTCTGACCTCTGTGATTGCCAACAGGGGTTTTGCCACCAAGTACTAAGTCGTGTTTTGCGAAGGGGCCAAATAATTATTTCACTCATGAAATGCAAATGTAAAGTTTATCATTTTTTTGAAATGCGTTTTTCTGGATTTTTTTTGTTGTCATTTTGTTTCTCACTGTTCAAATAAACCTAGAATTAAAATTATAGTCTGATCATTTCTTTCTCATATAAAATATTTTTTCCCTCACTGTACATGTGATTTATTTTTTTTAATAAATTTGCAAAGATTTCATACAAACTTGTTTCACATTGTCATTATGGGGTATTGTTTGTAGAATTTGGAGGAAAATAGTAAATATATTCGTATAAGGCTGTAGCATAACAAAATGTAGAAAAAGTGAAGTGCTGTGAACACTTTCCGGATGCATTGTAGGACCTACTTTACTGAATAACATCTCACTGTCTCACAGTGTATTATTCCACCTATGGAATCACAAAGACTATTAGGTAGTTGTGTTATGTATTTCAGACATGATGCTACTTTATATAACAAGATTTATATGCTTATCACCATGTAACAGGTGTAAATTATTTCTACACGCACCCAGTGAATGCTGCACACAAAAAATGGCAGCTATGTGAGGCAAACTCAACTTCACTTTGGCCTTATTATTCAATCAATCGGTTGGTTGACACCACGTTAGATCCAGGCTCCCGGCTTTTCGCAGTCAATACTCAACAACAACAGCATTCTGAAGAGTATGTCCTTTATTAGCCACACTTTGTTTCAGTTTGTTTGCTGGCATTGGATTGAGAATTAATCAGCTTCTTGACCAACTGCCAAAAACCTGGTTCTTTTGGCTGTCATAGTGTCAGCTGGCGGGTCTCAGAGTCTTTTGTGATACTGAGGGAAGTTTAACAGATTTTTCCATCCTGGTTGCCTGAGTGTGGACTTTCCCACTCTAGATTTGTAAATCATGGCGTCCCAAAGGGCTATTAATAGTATTGTTTTCTCCTTTTGCCTCAGATAATAACCTCTTTTGGCAAGGCATGCTGCAACTCAGATCCCCATACTCCTGACAGTGTTTTGGATGTTGAGAGAGGTCTTGCGTAACTGTTTGGAATGAAATATTTTGGCTCTGTCCAAATAGATCACAAGTGGATTTTCATGCCACTTCAGCTGAAGTCAGCTGTTACTTGTGCAGTTTAATGAAGGCAGTTGTATAACTGTTTAACCTTGTGTTGCAGTACATCTTAAATCACTGTGTTAACATACAGTGGTGAACACTAGAACACTAGTATTTTCACCAGCCAAAATGGTTTTAAGTCAGTTATTTATATCTTTTGCTGTAGTGTGTCAGTAGGAAATATCAGTTTACTTTTCCAAACATTCATTTTGCCATTAAAGGAACACTCCACTTTTTTTGAAAATAGGCTCATTTTCCAACTTCCCTAGAGTTAAACAGATGAGTTTTACCATTTTTAAAGACATTGAGCCGATCTCCGGGTCTGCCAGTAGCACTTTTAGCATAGCATAAATCATTGAATCCGATTAGACCATTATTTTCTATATTTTTCCTATTTAAAACTCTTCTGTAGTTACATCGTGACAGAAAAGACAGACAGAAAATGAAAAAGCTGCGATTTTTCAGGCTGATATGGATAGGAACTATACTCTTATTTTGGCGTAATAATCAGGGAACTTTTTTAGAAACTGATTGTTACAATTAATGGCAAAATGAATGTTTGGAAATGTAAACTGATATTTCCCTTCTGACACAACAGCAAAAGATAGAACTAACTGACTTAAAACCATTTTTAGCTGGTGATAATAGTGTTCTAATAATTTTGGCCACTACTGTACTTCATGCCATAAGCAAACAACAAAAAATATATATATAGTGAAAGTATACAGCTGTAAAATTAATGTGGATAATGTAGTTTACTATAGAACTCTTTGTTCCTGAAAAAAAAGTAAAAAGAAAGTGTACGTTCATATAGAAATTTGTGATGTTTGCTTTCTGGTAAAATTCATTGTTGCATACATTATGGGAAATACCGGAGACATTCTGGATCTTGTTTGTGTTTTTCTTTCCTATAGTTTTTGCACTTTAACACAAAAAATTACTTCAGCTTTAGAATGATAGATAACGGCAGGCAAAAACTGAAACCATTTCAGCGGTAAAACTACTTATTAATGGAAGATTACCAAGATATTCATATTTTCCTATGGAACAGCTGACTGTATATAATAACATGAGGAACTTATTTTTTAAAATAAATAAACCTATTCTGATTACATCTTAAAGCTTGGGGAAAATCCCTGACTGAAAATTTGTGGTTTTTGTGGGATTTAGTTGCTATGAGAACAGCCTCATGTCTTCTGAGTTTTCGTTGCCTGCTGACTGCTCATTTTGTTCATTGAATGAGTGACCAAAATAAACACAAACTACATTTCCTGTATCACTCAGGCTCCTCAACATTGTTTAAAACCGCACTTACAGGATGTTGGGGAGGTGGGGTGAGTTCAGACCGGATTAATGAACCCTCTCCCAGCCGAAGGCCACTGTGTGTCACGGGATTTGGTTTGCTACTCTGTCTGGAATAAATCATGTAAATACAGGAAGCGCGCGCGCGCGTGTGTGTGTGTGTGTGTGTGTGTGTGTGTGTGTGTGTGTGAGAGTGAGTGTGTGTGTTTGTGATTGAATGTGCAAGTCTTTCATTATCTCTTACACACATGATTGAGATGTAATTAGAGGTTAATGTTCATTCATGCTTACACTGATTATATCTGAAAAAATAAAAAATGAAAGCCATAATTAAAATACTGTATAGCTGAAAATATAGGACAGCATGATTGTATGGTACAGCTAAGCTCTCATCTATGCAAGGACCCTCAGAGAACGAGGAGGAAGTTTAATACATTTATTCAGGAAGGACACATCAAATTGATCAAAACTGACAGTATAAGACATTTATACTGGCACAAAAGATTTTCAAATGAATTCTGTTTGAACTTTGTTCATCATGAAAAAATGTACCATGGTTTTCAGAATTTTAAACAGCACAACATGTTTTCATCACTGATAATAACAAGAGTAATGACTGCTGAACGTTAATGTTTAATGTTTCAGAAATAAACTGAATTTTAATATATGCTACCAGTCAAAAGTTTTTGAACCGTAAGATTTTTAATTGTAATTTATTAATTGTAAGTCTCCTCTGCTCAACAAGTCTACTTTTATTTGATCCAAAGTACAGTAAAAATTGTGAAATGTTTACTATTTAAAATAACTGTTTTCTATTTGAATATATTTTAAAATGCAATTTATTCCTGTGATTTTAAAGCTGAGTTTTTAGCATCATTATTCAAGTCACATGACCCTTCAGAAATCATTCTATTATTCTGATTTGCTGCTCAAAAAACATTTATTATAATTATGTTGAAAACAGCTGAGTAGATTTTT